>CM038005.1:14445009-15045009 GCA_021234005.1 Nephelium lappaceum | reverse complement strand
CAGTTTTATAACTGAATCCACGGTGTGGTTGTAAAAAAAAAAAAAAAAAAAAAATTCTATTTATTTCCCGCCATTTTGATATGAATGGGTTGCTAAAATAAAAAGTTATAAACAGGTTTTTAGAAAATAAAAATAATAATAATAAGCGGCTCAACTCCACGGAAATCTTTTAGCCAGATCAGACATCGACTAAATGACCACCGTGGGGTTGTCAACAAACTGCCTAGTGTAGGGGAGCCTGTTAATCAATCCTTTTCCCATCAACCACACAAACCAAGCAACCCATCCTCACTTTTTTAACTCATAAAAACTTCAAATATATATATATATATATATAAATTAAGTTTAGTAGATCTCCTCCGGTTGGAGATCTTTGTAGATTTCCTCCAACTAGAGTAGAGTTATCTATGCAAACTCCTTAATTTTTTTAATTAAACTAAAGATATATTAATTTTTAGATTAAGATAATAAAACTGACTTTAAGTTTGATCTTTGAAATTGAATGATATTTTGGTTATTTTGTACCTTTGACCATTACTTGATAGTGGTTGACTAGCGACGAGAGGGTATTTATGTCAGATTTTTGGAAATTCATATAGTTTTGCGTAATTATAACCAAACATGCCTTATGAGTGCAATTTCACCAAACCTTAGGGTCTCTCTTCTGCAATTTTCCTAAAAATTAGGGGAAACTTCATTTTAGTCCCTAAGGTTTCGCGAAATATCAAAATTTTAAACATCTATCGAAAACAGCTCTTTTAATCCTTAACTTTTTCAAAACTCTTCAAAATTGTCCAAAATGTTAGTCAACTACCGGTCAAACTAAACAGAAAATTAAAAAGACTTAATTACCCCTTACAACTTATAATGACTGTTTTAACCCCTAATAAAATCATAATATTACATATTATTTGACCAATCAAAAATTAACACGTGTACGCAAAATTATGATTGTTTTTTTTTTTTTAAAAGATTGATTACTATTTTTTATTTAAATTAAACAATAATTTAAAAAAAAAATCAATTTAGGAAAAAAATTAAACTAATTATTAATCTCATTTCCTCTCTCTCTTTTCCCTTTCCTTCTTCTTCGTTCTTCTCCTTCACTTCTATCTCCTCCATCAGCCACCATTTCCTCCGCCTCCGTCTTTTCTGGCCACCATCTCCTCCGCCTCCTCCTCCGTCTCTGTCTCTTCTCCTTCTTCCGCGGAAATGGAGCCGATTTGGGTTCGATCGAACCAAGTTCTTTATCTGGGTTCGATCGAACCCAGTTGAAGAACTGGGTTCGTTCGAACCCAGATCGAACCCAGATAAAGAATCCAGTTTTGATTTTTTATAACAGTTCATCAGTGCAAATGTGTTGAATTTTTTTTTTTATAACAGTTTTGATTTTTTTGTTCTTAATGTTGTTGTTGATGTTGTTGTTGTGGAAGATGATGATGCTGCGATGTTGTTGATGATGTTGTAGTCTGTGGGTTGTTGATGATGTTGGTAAAGGGTTTGAATCTTGGTTGGTTTGTTGAAGATGGTGGAGATCCACCAGATTGGATCTCCACCGTCCATGGATCTCCATTTTTATTATTTTTTTTTCATTTGTTTTAGAAAATTAACTTTATTATATAATAAATTACCTTCTATAAAAAGACCATTTTACCCTTCTCATCTAAACAATCCGTAACCGTTGACTGTTAATTGACCAACATTTTGGACTATTTTGAAGAGTTTTGGAAAAGTTAGGGATTAAAAGAGCTGTTTTCAATAGATGTTTAAAATTTTGATATTTCACGAAACCTTAAGGACTAAAATGAAGTTTCCCCTAAAAATTATAAAAAATAGATGTTCAACTTGGAAAAATATAAACTTTTGTCCATAAGTATATTTTATGTTTCTTAGCATTTCTAGAAAAAAAAAAGAATCATAAAAATAAATAAGATTTAATAAAATAAAAAAAAAACAAAAACAAAAACAAAAAGATTTGGATATAACTCTTATGTAAAGGAATAAACACTTAAGAATTCTTTTACACACATCTTGAAAGATAAGTTTACATAGCACATTCTCTATTAACAAGTGTTAATACATTTCTTCTTTCACTTTTGTGATAGGAGTTCAAATCCCCAAAATTCCTTCCTTATAATAGAAGTTAGATTCTACATAGCACATTCTCTATTAAAAAGTGATAATGCATCTCTTCTTTCACCTTTGTGGTAGGAGTTTAAGTCCCCAAGATTCGTTTCTTATGATAGAAATTAGATTCTAACTTGACTGGTATCTTTCAAAATATTAAAATGGAAAAACAAATAATTTCCTTGTCGCCCATTACTTGTATATAATTACATGTAAAACCATTCTTAAGAATTTAGAAATAATAATAATAAAAATGATGTTAATTGTTTTCAAACGAAATCTATATAACTATATGTATTTTTCTCAAATCATATTAGAAAAAATTCTTAAGTAGAAATAGAATTACTAAGAGTTTTAAGACTAAATCCAAACTATGAAACTAATTTATTTATTTATTTATTTTTTAAGTATAATTCTTTGTTCACGAACTATTATTTTTCTCATAAATCATTTTATCCTTTATCCAGAAACTTTTTGGTTCTAAGAAAACTCGTTTTTATAGTTATGTGTTAGTGTCAAAACTCAAACCAATTTTATTGTTATAATAAAAGAAGCTAATCACATTACAAATTTGCAATCATGTGACTGTAATTTATCCAATTTTAATAAACTCAAACTCTAAAATTGTAATATTAAAATTTATAAAATATACTATCGTTTAAAAGTAAGTTGATGATAGAAAATATTTATTCAACTTAACAATATTTTGAGTTTAAATCGTTGCATCGTAAGTGATGTTTAAAGGAAAAAAAAAAAAAAAAAGAAAACACAATACATTGTGTTGATTATGTTTTATAGCAAAAATCATTCTTACAAATATTGAATTATATTAATGAAAATGTGCCGGCCAGTCCATATAAAAACATGAAAATTGTCTTGGTGTGACATATAAATCAAGAAATAACAAGATGGTGGGAGGGTAGTCCAATATTGTAATTTCGATATTCATTAAGACAAGTAGTAATTTAAATACTGCAAACTCGGTTATATTATGTAGCGGCTCCAACGATCGAGGATGTTTGATTCTGCTATTATTATAGTTCTAATAAATTAATATATATTAGCTTCAAAGCAAATCAAAGTATTTAATTGACCACCAAACATTCCTATTTAAACCTCTTTTAATATATTAATATGTTTGCTTTTTTATAATTCTCCTCATGTTCCTTGGCTCATTCATGTGACTGTATCCTCTTATAGCTGTACAATTTTCAGGGACTTTAAAAAGAATATATTTAGGCTTGTCATTAATTTTATAAATAATTGTCTTTTAATTCAAGAATAAAATGTGTTTAATAAATGAACCTCGAAAAAGGATATAAATAAATTACAAAAAATATTTAAAAAATAACAAAGAGAGAGGAAGCCGCACTCTGAAGTGATGTTGGTCGTTGGATCAAGAAGGCAACCCATGTCAGGGTGTATTTAAATATAGCGAATTCTAACCACCAATGAACTTTCCAAGTAGTATTTGCGTAAATGTGCAACTATTAACTAATTAATCAATTCATTCAAAATAATTATTATAAATTGGTTAAACGCAATAATTTTTTACTTCGTTTGATAAACTTGTTTGAATTTCTTTCCCCAGCCCAACGCCACCCACCCCCACCACACCCCCCCCCCCCCCCCCCCCCCCCCCCCCCCTTTTTTTTTTTTTTTTTTTCAGATATCAATTGTAGTTGAGATGACTCGAGAGGATTAAATTACTTTGGCATTGTTGGATATAACATTTCCTAATAAATTTTTTACAAGTAGATCTTTTGATAGTAAATCTTTAACAAATAGATAGTTTTTTTTTTTCTTGTTTTTAATAAATGATGGTTATTTTGTTGTCAATTAAAAAAGTTCTTTTAAATTATAGACTATTTAACTATATTAACTTTAAAAACTCTTTTAAATTATAAATATACCAAAAAAGACATTTAAAATCCATAACAACAGATGCGTCAATATAGGAATCAAAGTGTTGTTGACTAGAAAGAAAAGACATAATTATTTTATTTTTCTATTATCATAATCCCATTCTTTCCACTCTTTCACCAAATCAAACTGTAGATGTAGATGCTTCAATTTTGTAAAAGCTATAACTGGTGAAGATGATGTTGATGTTGATGTGCTGTTGCTATTTTTAGCTCCTAAAAATTCATTACCAACCCTTTTCGACCTCCTCATATATACCAAATTATTGGAATATAGGAATCAAAGTGTTGTTGAGTTAAGAAGGAAAAAAAAAGAAAGAATATTGAGAGAAATCAAACCTAATGGAAACCAAGATTGCAATCATAGAAGACAATTAAAGATAATTAGGCTGATTCTTGAAAACAATTGGCCTAGTTTCTTGGAGATCAACAACCTTAAAGGCTTTGGGCACCAATTGAAGACAATTAATATGAGAAAAAATCTCAAAAAATCTCTAACTTTTGATAGATTATCCATTTTTCTCTATGTAATATTGTTTTTATCTAAAATATCGCTTGTCTTTTGAATAAACATCTAAAATACCCCTTGGAGACATATGAAAGGATGATAATGCCACTGACGGTTACAAATTCTGTCAGATTAATATGGTTTACTGTTTGACTCCAAGGGTAAAAACGAAAATTCAATGAAAATAGTATTTAAAATATAAAAGATCAAAATAAATAATATTAAATATAAAATTATAAAAAAGTATTTTTATTTAAAAATAAAAAAAATAATATATAAGAATAAAAAAATAAATTTCCTCTTAACGCCTCTCTCTCTCTTGCTCTCTCTCTTTCATCTCTTTCCCCCTTTTCTCTCTCCATCTTTATCAGATTTGTAGGTGGATCGACGTCAGCAGCATGGTGAGTTCGACGATGACTAAATAGTTAGAAACTAGGTCTCCATGGTGGAGACCTGGTTCTACCATTAGAGACCTTTTTGTTGTTTGATTCTTTTTTTTTTTTTTTTTGGGTTATTGATTGTTGTGGTGTATTTTTTTTTTTTTTTTGCTATTTGATTGTTATTTTTTGGGTTATTGATTACTGTTGATTGAGTTTTTTATTTTGATGGTGTGTATTGATGATTGATGATTGTGGAAAATTGATGATAAGAGTGTTAAAGATTGATGATGATGATACTAGAGTAATGGCTGGTAGAGATCCAGCTTGGATCTTCACTTAATTTTTTTAAAAAAATATTTTTATTTTTTATTAATTTCTTATTTTTTAAATTTGATGGGGTGATCTCCACCATCCATCTTATTGATGGATGGTGGAGATAAGTTTTTATTAGTTTATAATTTTTTATTTTCAAATATCATTTTATAATTATTTTATTTTTAAATAAAACTCTGAGGTGTAAAAATGTCATGTTACTTGTTTGTTTTTTTTTTTTTTTTTTTTTTTTTTTTTTTTTTTTTTTTTTTTTAACTTTTCTCTTAACTTTATAATAGAAGGGGGAATTTAGATAAAAACGAAATTATATGGGGGAAAATGGATAATTCAGTAAAAGTCAGCAGGTTTTTTTAGGATTTTCCCTTAATATTATTTGCGTATAATTTGTACTTTAGGCCATATTAATTTATTAGTGTCCATGCCTAAAGGGTTTGTTGGGTTTTAATTAAGTTTAGTTTAGTTAATTTCATGTTAGTTTAATTTATGGACTGAGACATTTTAATTAGTTTTTAATTTATGCAAATAGTGTCTTAGGCGTGTGGGGTTAGTAGTAAATTAGGGTTTTATTTTCCTAGTATGTTAATGATTGTATAGCCTATGAAAAACTTTGTAAGCCTAAACAATTTAGTTAGCCGATTATTGATTATTGATTAAGAGTTTGTTTCTCTTTTGTTTTTTTTTTTTTTTAAGAATATGTGATTATCAAGTTAGTTCTTATATGATCAATTATGACTTATCTCTCACTTTCTTATCTCATTTTTAAGAGTGGCGTCAATACCCTTTTGTTGTAATTTTGAATCTTGGTTGTTCTATAACCAATTGATCAAAATTCTTTATAACTTTGGTTTTTTATTATTGTATGATCAACAAGTCAAGCTTTATTTTTATGAAATTGTTTTAATATTTTTTGGGGTTGTGATCTAATATTGACTATGGGTGATGTTGAATCCACAATAAATATTAGATCACAACCTCAAGAAAGATTAAAATAGGTTTATAAAAAATTTTGACCTATTGATTATATGATAATAAAAAACCAAAATTATAAAAAATTCTTGACCCATTGATTATAGAACAACGAAGAACCAAAACTATAAAATAAGAATATTAACGCAAGTCCCAAGAACGAGATGAAATTGTGAAAGATAAGTCATGATTGATTATACAATAATTAACTTGATAATCACATGTTATTCAAAAGAACAAAAAAGAAACAAACTCTCAATCAATAATCAATAATTGGCTAACTCTGATTTTTTTAAGGTACAAGTCTTTTTATTGCTTAAACAATCATAAACGTACTAGGAAAAAAAAAAAAAAACCTAATTTATTACTAACTCTACATGCCTAAGACACTAAATAAACCCATTTTGGGTTTAAATTAAATTAAATATCTCAATCCAAATAATATAATTCTAAAATAATAAAATAAATGGAAATCAATATAGCAATCATAGAGGACAACAAGACAATTAAACAACGAGACAATTAAAATTTGTTGTTTTTGTTGTATTTCTCAATTTTGCAGCACCACCTTATTTGTAGATATTGTGCATACTTGGTTTGCCAACAAAATAATTTGATTGATTATTCACAAAAGCTTTTACTCGTATATGTCGATAGCAATCTTTGATTCTATGTCCCTCAATTCTAAAATAATTTTGATCTTCTCCAACATGTGAATGACTAATTGCATGAAGCATTCATGCCATATAGTATAATATTGGCTCATACATGTGCACGTGAGAATGATGAAGTTTATTATCTCATCAAGACATTTACAACATAGAGTAACAAATTTATATGTTAACAAGTTTACAATAGATAATAACAATATATAAGGTAATAACTGTAAAGTCATATTAGCTAATGAATGTAATTGAACTAAGTTCAAAAAGTTTATTGAAGCAACAAAATAGCATGACGAGGCTAGAAATATCTGTTACTAAAGAGTATTGACTCAACTCGAACTTGATTTTTAATTAAATGGTTCAAATAAATGAATAGTTTTGTGAATAAAATTAAAAAAAAAAAAAAGAATAGATAACATATTTCTTATTTTATGAATGCTTGATTAGTTCATTATAATTTGTGATGAGTTATTGACTTATTAGCCCATCTTGATATTACGATTTTGACTTTTTTTGTTACTATTATTGGACGTGTTAATCTATAATTTTTATTTTCAGAATATTATTTTCTATACATACTATCAAATGCATTTCTAGATTTTGAAAACAATTTTTTTTTAATAAATATATATATATATATTCATTTGTTTTTATGAAAAACAACAAATAAAAATGCTAATAGTCGCACTTTAAAACTCAAACAATCTTATTAAACACCATCTTAAAAAATTTAAATCAAATTATCTTTTGAAAAGACATACTTCTTGAATTTGAAGATAATTTTTCGAACACTAGAAATACCTAAAATACTAAACAATATTTTTGTTATACCATAGTATTTGAAACACACTTTTATGTCCTGCTAACATTTTTGGAGTCAAATAATATGAGGACCAAAAAACTTCAGATAACAAAATTTGAAGCAGCTATTTGCATTCCATTTCATCAAACCAACTAGAACACATATGATAAATAATGGAACACGATTTATGATTTAAATTTATAGAAGTATCTTAAAACTTCACAAAAATGTAACAACAATAAAACTAAAAAACTTACAACCTGTAAATAAAGGACTTTCTGACAAAATTAATTAGTGTCGTACTAGTTGATATGCTTTAGAACAACCTGACAAGCACATCAACTTGTACTTACATCATTCTAGATAATAACATATGAGAAAAGAAAAATGGGACACAAGCAGCATTCAACTTTCATTCAAAGGCGAATCATCTGTTGCAACACTAACAGACATACAGTCACAGACCTCATCCAATTTAACCTAACGTTGTGAGGAACTGTATGACATGACTACATGAACTGTGCTGTAATGGTGGAGGAAGCATCCAACAGAGTTCGAGTTTTCTTCTTCCTCCATCACCATTTCCATCTCTATCTCCATTTCAGCTTCCTCATCTAGTGTAATCAAATTTGTCGAGACACGTGCAATTGCTCCTTTACAAAACAGACCAGCCAGTGCACTGCGAGGGTAGTTGTAGTAGAATGGCAAGCTTTCAAGGATGTGGAATCCTACATCTGCTGGGTGATCATCACGGGACAAGCAAGAGAAGATGAGAAATCCAAGTATTTCTTTCTCGTCACAAACACAATTGACGGTGCTGGAATGGGAAGTCGAGGCAACTGTTACCTTCAGATTTGCTAGCTTATTAAAGGAATTGGTCATAGAAGAATATGCTGTATTACACTCCGTGTGGTAGAAAATGAAGGAATTACCAGGTTTGATCCCAACACCCTCAACAATAACGTTGAAGTCTCCTGATTCTCTGTAGCATTAAAACTCTTTTTGGTTAGTATCATTTTTAATTTTGACGTGCAAGTTATGTAGAAAGATGAAAAAAAAAAAAGAATTAGTCTTAGGACAGCAATATCTATGTTTTATATGATATCTTATAACTTTATAATAAGCTAGATATGATCAGACCAAAGAAATGTTCTTTCAAGTGCGTCACTAGCTCCGACATAAATACTTGGATTCCTATCCTGAATCTGCATAAAAGTAACCTCTCAATTTAAAAGCCACCATGAGATTAAAAGTATTTTTTTCCCCCTTTAAAAGAAGCTTAGAAAATCAATTAAAAATACATATAAGATTTAGCATTCATCAAAAAAGAAAAAAAAAAAATTACCCCTGCTCGAAGTTCTCTACAAAGTCCCGAGTATTAAGAATTCCAGGATGTCCTCCCATTCTTGCAGTCAACCAAGTGTAATTTTCTTCAACAACTACAGCACCAACCTCAAATTGGGGGCCGTATGGTTCTAAACCATTTGATAATTTAAGGCTAAACTGAATATTTCCTCCACTTGCTTGTTCAATCAAACCACATGTAAAATAAGTCTTTTAGAATTACACAAAGGGATACAAAGCATTGACAAATTATATTATATGTTAAATGGAATTTTTTTTTTTCGGAAAATGATATAAACAGATTTCAGTTGTATAAATGTCTTGATTCACAAAAATTAAACGATGAATAAGTACCATTTGACGAATTTTCCTTCACAAATATAAGGGCTGCCGCATCAATATTGGATTAGGAATCTCTAGGGTAAGGTTTATAATTTTCTTCCCTTCTAAACAAGAAGTACCCGCCAGCATCGCCCACTATGACTATTTCCTTGGGCATGTTGTCTAACAAATAAAAAAATGCCATAAACTCTTATACTAATTCACTCATAAAACTAAGATATAGGATCTTGTAAGGATGTCTCCTAGTCTAAGTGATTTAGCTTCTAGCTCGAGTAGTTGCCACAATCAGCTGCAGCAACAACAACATGATTCCTCTGCTCCTGCTAACTTGAGTAAAGCTGATGATTAGTTTCAGTAGAGGTGGCGGTTAGTTAGAGTTAATTAATAGGTGTATGGCTGAGATCTTTTATGGTTAAATTCTGTTAAGATTTAAGGGCTGTGATCATGTTTTACTTGTATATATAAAGCTTTAGATCTGTAATTTGTTTAATTAATGAAAAGCAATAGAAAAATTATTTTCATGTGTTCAATTCTGCCATTGAAAACTAGAGCACTAAGCTCTTCTCTGCATTAGTTTCCTCATTCTCAGAATTTTTCAAGAATCTTTCATGGTATCAGATCCCTTGACCAACGTCCAGAATGTCTTCTGATTTTCAATCATCTTTTATGGACCAGACAAATCAAGATCTCTTGATCGCTTCAGCCATGGATTTCCAGTCACTAGCAAAGACCTTAAACTTCAATCTACCAATTAAACTTGACAAGATCAACTATGTCAATTGGAAGGCTCAAGTAACAGCTGCAATTAGAGCTTTGGAGTTAGAGGATTTCATCACTAAAGGTAAGCCAGTTCTTGATCAATTTGTTGAAGAACTTGATGACAATGGAGTGGTGAAAGCAACTCGAATCAATCTGGTTTTTCAAGCATGGAAGAGAGCAGATCAGCTTCTGCTTTGCTGGCTTCTCTCAACAATCGGTGAGGAGGTTCCAGGTTAAGTAAATCAATCTAGAACTTCTCTTGAAGCATGGTTAATTTTGGAAAGATTATATTCTCAACAATCAGTGGTTAGAGTTTTTCAACTGAGGCATCAACTTCAAACAACTAAGAAAGATTCACTTTCGATTAGTGATTACATATTGAAACTGGAAAATATTGGTGGTGCTTTAGCGATCGCTGGATAGGTCATTTCTGATCATGAAATGATACTTAACATTTTGCAAGGACTAGGTCATGAATATGACCCAATCGTGGTGTTAGTTTCTTCACAGATCAAAACAATGAGTCTTTACGATGTTTAGTACTTGCTTTTGATGCATGAGCAACGTATTGAGCAATTGAATGCATCTGCACAATTGAATATAGCTTCCGCTAATGCTAATCTTGCAACTAGTTTTGATGGTAATGGAAACAAAGGACAAAGAGGTGGTTATCAACCTTTCAAAGGAACTGGTCATTGAAGGAATAGGGGAGGTAGAAATGGACCAGAAAGGTAGAATAATCAGAAGGTGTATTGCCAACTTTGCCAAAGACTTGGTCATGCTGCTCTTCAATGCTATAAGAGGTTCGATCAGAACTGGTTTGGAAGCTCATCAAATTAACAAAACCAGCAAGGTTTCTTTCTAAACAATCAAGAAAGGTCAAGTGCTCAGGCAAATCTTGCTCAAAATGTTGTGAATTAAGCTAGTATTGCATCTCCAAATGTAGTGAATAACCGTTCGTGGTATGTGGATAGTGGTGCCACAAACCATGTTACTACTGACCTTGCGAATTTAGCTATACATTCAGAGAACAAAGGGAAGGAGAAACTCATAGTTGGTAATGGTAACAAGTTGTCTATTTTACATACAGGAAATACAATTATACATACTAATAGTAGGCCTACAAAGTCATTATATCTAAACCAAATATTGCATGTTCCTAGTATTACAAAGAACTTGTTAAGTATTTCTAAACTAACAAAGGATAATGATATGATTGCTGAATTTGATGGAGATTATTGTGTGTTTAAGGACAAGAGAACATGGATGGTTTTATTCAAGGGAGTGAACAAGGATGGACTTTACAATCTTGATCTTCCAGCTTCTTATCAACATTACAAGTCAGCAAATGGTTCATATGGTGCTTTAGCAAAGTCTTTTGGTTCGATTTCAGCTAATGCTGTTGATATTTCTTACAGTAATTCTGTAAATAGTCTCAGTAAGTCTAAGAATTCATTAGATGGCTCATCAAACACTAAGCTTGTGAATAGAAATAAGTTTGATGCTCAGTTGGTTGCCAAGACTAACTCAAGTCTTTGGCATGCCAAGCTTGGCCATCCAGCTCAGCCAGTAGTACTTCAGAAAGTTTTAAATAGTTTGCATTTCAGTATACATGTAAGTGGTATATTATTTTGTGATTCATGTAAGGTGGGGAAGCTACATAGGCTACCTTTTGTCAAACATGAGATTTTTGTAAATGAACCACTTGAGCTAATATATATAGATCTTTGGGGTCCATCTCCTTTTATTGCTACAAATGGCTGCAAATAATACATTGTGTTTATGGATGCTTGGACAAGATTTACTTGATTTTATCCTTTAAAGTTAAAGTCAAAAGCTCTACAAACCTTTATTCATTTTAAGAAAGAAGTAGAACTACAATTTAGCAAGAAAATAAAGGCATTACATTCAGATATGGGAGAATTCATTGCATTTATACCCTATCTAAAAGAGCAAGGCATTCGAACTAGATTTTCATGTCCTCCCACATATCAATAAAATGGGGTGTCTGAACGAAAGCACAGATACATTGTGGAGACAGGGCTTACATTGCTCGCACATGCTAAAATGCCTTTGAAATTTTGGGTGGAAGCTTTTTCAACAGTTGTTTTTCTGATTAACAATCTACAATCACTAGTCATTGGCATGATTTCGCCATTTGAAAGGCTGTTCAACAAGAAACCAAATTATGTTTTCATGAAGACATTTGGTTGTAGTTGTTTCCCTTACTTGAGGTACTACTCTTATCATAAGCTAGATTTTTACACTACTAAATGTGTTTTTATAGGTTACAGTACACTTGATAGAGGTTATAAATGTCTCCATCCATCA
The DNA here is from genome assembly GCA_021234005.1 of Nephelium lappaceum. NCBI lineage: Eukaryota > Viridiplantae > Streptophyta > Magnoliopsida > Sapindales > Sapindaceae > Nephelium > Nephelium lappaceum. The sequence goes on along the minus strand of CM038005.1, from coordinate 15,032,530 downwards.
GGCAAGGTTTATATTTCGAGACATGCTGAGTTTAATGAGCTTGAGTTTCCTTATGCTCAATTATTTTCTGCTCAAACTAACTCTACTCAGGCTTCACAATCCTCTAGCTTGCCTATTTCAATGCTGCAGATAGCCTCATTTCATAAAACAAGTTCTAGTCCTCATTTGACATCAGTTACCATACCAGTTACAACTGAATCTGTCACTGTGAATTCTAGCTCTTCAGCTACTTCAGTAAGGCCTACAACTGATACTTCTATTCCATTAGTAGTAGATCTTACTAATCCTAGTGTCATGAAACCATCCAATCTTTATTTAGTCAATCAAGCACCTACTACAGGAGTCAAGTCTAGTCATCCTATGATGACAAGGTCTAAAACTGGCTCCTTACCACCTAAGGCATTAACCTTGCACACTAGTTTAGCTAATATAGAACCAACTTCAGTTAAAGAAGCACTAGACAGACCTGAATGGTTTCAAGCTATGAGAGATGAATACAGTGCATTGACGAAGAACAACACTTGGAGTCTTGTCCCTTTTTCACCAAAAATGAATATGCTTGGAAATAAATGGGTATTTAGGACTAAATATAACCATAACCCAAATGGCAGTGTCTTTAAACATAAAGCAAGATTGGTGGCAAAGGGGTTTTATCAAACTTCTGGTCTGGACTTCTTTGACACTTATAGCCCTGTGATGAAGACTTCTACAATCAGGAGTCATTTTCACTCTTGCAGTTTCTCAAGGATGGGACATTCAACAAGTGGATGTAAACAATGCATTTTTGAATGGAGATCTTGAAGAACAGGTGTTTATGCAGCAGCCTGAAGGATTTGAAAATACCAAACAATCTAATTTTGTTTGTAAGCTCAACAAGGCTTTGTAAGGGTTGAAACAAGCTCCTAGAGTTTGGTTTCATAAACTTAAAATAGCTTTGTTACAATGGGGGTTTGTAAACTCAACGTTTGATGTATCATTATTCTACAAACATCAAGGCTCTCATGTCACTCTCCTGCTCATCTACGTTGATGACATACTTGTCACAAGTGATGATGCTTTTCTAATTCACAAGGTTATCTCTGATCTTAACAATAGTTTTGTATTGAAAACACTTGGATCAGTAAGCTATTTCCTCGGTTTTGAAGCTTTCAGAGATTCATTTGGTTTGTATCTTACACAAACAAAATATATTCATGATCTTTTATCCAAAACTGGTATGTCATCAAGCAAACCTTGTTCTTCACTAGCCGGCACTAGCTCTAAGTTGTATTTACATGATGGAGAACCATTCTTAGATCAGATGTTATACAGAAGTGTGATTGGTGCATTACAATATCTCATAAATACAAGACCTAACATTAGCTTCATTGTCAATAAGGTAAGTTAGTTTATGGTTACTCCTACCATAGTGCATTGGCAAGCTTGCAAAAGGGTCTTATGATATCTTAAAGGCACAGCAGGTTATGGTGTGTTATTCAAGTTTTCTTCTCATCTTCGTTTGCAAGCTTTTTGTGATGCAGATTGGGCAAGTTCAATGGATGATAGGAACTCCACCAGTGGCTGTTGTGTTTTACTAGGAGAAAATCTCATTACATGAAGCTCTAAAAAACAAACGGTGGTTGCTAGATCAAGCACTGAAGCAGAATATCGGTCTCTTTCTCAAGCCTCTACTGAACTGATTTGGCTTTAATCCTTGCTTCAAGAAATTGGCTTTCCAGTCCTTCACTATCCTGTTCTTTGGTGTGACAACATTGGAGTTTAGGCATTAGCTAAAAATCTAGTATTTCATGCGTGTACTAAGCATATTGAAGTCGATGTTCACTTTGTGCGTGATAGGGTAGCTGCAGGACAGCTTGAGATTCGTGCTAGGGTAGCTGATTTGTTTACCAAGGCACTACCTACTGCTAGATTTTGGGAATTATGTTACAAACTGAACTTGGTTCAAGCTCCTCAGTTTAGTTTGAGAGGGGATGTAAGGATATCTCATAGTCTAAGTGATTTAGCTTCCAGCTCGAGTAGTTGTCACAATCAGCTGCAGCAACAACAACATGATTCCTTTGCTCCTGCTAACTTGAGTAAAGCTGATGATTAGTTTCAGCAGACGTAGCGGTTAGTTAGAGTTAATTAATAGGAGTATGGCTGAGATTTTTTATGGTAAAATTCTGTTAAGATTCAAGGGCTGTGATCATGTTTTACTTGTATATATAAAGCTTTAGATCTGTAATTTGTTTAATCAATGAAGAGCAATAGAAAAATTATTTTCATGTGTTTAATTCTGCCATTGAAAACCAGAGCACTAAGCTCTTCTCTGCATTAGTTTCATCATTCTCAGAATTTTTCAAGAATCTTTTAGGTCTAGCTTGTTTACCCATTAACTAAAGTTGCATGTCACCCACCCATCCGCAAAAGAACAGTTTTCAAGTTGACATGTTGATCTTGTAAGAGCATCATCATCCATACAATGTATTTACATATTACGTAAAAAAATATAGTAAATTGAAGAGCAACTTACCCCAAAACATTATGATTGCATTGGGCGATGTACAATCTGCAACAGTGCTTGTGTACTCCTTAATGTCCCTAAAAAAATTGTCAATCATCTCCCCTTTTGGAGCCCGAGGTGATCTTCCATCCTATACAAGTTGAAAACAAATGTTTTATAATAACTCAAGCCTGTTGACTACAAGAGTTATATTACATAGCAAAAAGAGTTGGTTTTTAACCTGATTTGATCGTAAGAGTGAGATGGCTTCAATTTTGAGTCCTGGCGCATGGCCAACAACCAAGACAATTCCACGATAGTTGACATGGCTAACTAAATTAGTTGTACTCGCAAAATTATAAGGGAGATGATATTCTGCAAGTAATTTCCATTTGGCCTACAACTGACATTTTCAAATGAAGCTATGAGATTTGTTCCATCATTTCAAATCAAGGACATAATATAATTGCTTGAATTCTTAGATGGATACACCAACATCCTTGATTGTATTAGTACGAACATCTTTACCGATCATTCCATCTGCAACATTTGTAATGATCGGAATTTTAGAGCCCAACTTTCCTGTAATCTGCACACATATAACACAAACATGAAAAAAAAAAAGGGGAAACTTCATTTTAGTCCCTAAGGTTTCGCGAAATATCAAAATTTTAAATATCTATTGAAAACAGCCCTTTTAATCCCTAACTTTCCAAAACTATTCAAAATAGTTCAAAATGTTAGCCAATTAACGGTCAACGGTTACGGATTGTTTAGATGAGAAGGGTAAAATGGTCTTTTTATAGAAGGTAATTTATTATGTAATAAAGTTAATTTTCTAAAACAAATGAAAAAAAAATAATAAAAAATGGAGATCCATGGACGGTGGAGATCCAATCTGGTGGATCTCCACCATCTTCAACAAACCAACCAAGATTCAAAACCTTTACCAACATCATCAACAACCCACTTCATCAACATCATCAACAACCCCACAGACTACAACATCATCAACAACATCGCAGCATCATCATCTTCCACAACAACAACATCAACAACAACATTAAGAACAAAAAAATCAAAACTATTATAAAAAAAAAATTCAACACATTTGCACTGATGAACTGTTATAAAAAATCAAAACTGGATTCTTCATCTGGGTTCGATTTGGGTTCTTTCGAACCCAGATCTGGGTTCGAACGAACCCAGATCGAACCCAGTTCTGGGTTCGAACGAACCTAGATCTTCATCTGGGTTCAATCTGGGTTCGAACGAACCTAGTTCTGTTCGAACCCAATTCTGATCTGGGTTCGTTCGAACCTAGATTAGAACGAACCCAGTTCTGATCTGGGTTGATCTGGGTTCGAACGAACCCGATTCTAATCTGGGTTCTTTCGAACCCATTTCTGATCCGGGTTTGTTCGAACCCAGTTCTTCAACTGGGTTCGATCGAACCCAGATGAAGAACTGGGTTCGATCGAACCCAGATCGGCTCCATTTCCGTGGAAGAAGGAGAAGAGACGGAGACGGAGGAGAAGGCGGAGGAGATGGTGGCCAGAAGAGACGGAGGTGGAGGAAATGGTGGCTGATGGAGGAGATAGAAGCGAAGGAGAAGAACGGAGAAGAAGGAGGGGGAAAAGAGAGAGAGGAAATGAGATTAATAATTAGTTTAATTTTTTTCCTAAATTGATTTTTTTTTAAAATTATTGTTTAATTTAAATAAAAAATAATAATCAATCTTTTTTTAAAAAAAAAAACAATCATAATTTTGCGTACACGTGTTAATTTTTGATTGGTCAAATAATATGTAATATTATGATTTTATTAGGGGTAAAACAGTCATTATAAGTTGTAAGGGGTAATTAAGTCTTTTTAATTTTCTGTTTAGTTTGACCGGTAGTTGACTAACATTTTGGACAATTTTGAAGAGTTTTGAAAAAGTTAGGGATTAAAAGAGCTATTTTCGATAGATGTTTAAAATTTTGATATTTCGCGAAACCTTAGGGACTAAAATGAAGTTTCCCCAAAAAAAAAAAAAGAAGAAAATCCTAGAATATTGTTGAACTAAGAAATAAAGTGATGAGAAAGAATCCATACAAATCTATGAATGGCTTCCAACTAGAAATTGAGACCAACAAAGGCAATGACAAAATGAGGACGAATTGGCTCAGAGAGAACCTTGTCCAAGACCTCCAGCATAGCAATCAGTTAATCAAGAAAAGCAAAGGCTAGCAATTGGACAATGAAATTAATTAACAAAAATATCAAGGAAAGTATATACATCAGGTGATAAAGAATTCCTTAGTGTAAATGAAATTAATTAATGAAGAATATCAAGGAAAGTATATACATCCCGTGATAATCATGTTTTTATAATGCAAAATAGATGTAGAATTAGTACTCTTACCCTACAAAATTCTGAAGCGGCTAATATCCTTTAAAGCCATTAAGAATTATGAGAGTTATGGATTTTCTTACCTTTCTTTTACAATCAAAGTCTGGAGTTGATATCCTGAATTGATTTGCTCTTGCTGTTTTCCTTCAGCAGCTGTTTTCTTCTTGTTGTTTCTCTCAAGTCTGCATTACCTGTATCTTATTTACTGATGATATTGTGCATACATGGTTTGCAACCCAACTTTTGTCTTCATATATCCAATTCTAATCTTACTTCCCTCATTTTAAAAAAATATATAACTTTTATCATATTAAATAATCGATCACATAAAATATTTATATCATATGACTTAATATCATAGTTTCAAATGCGAGCACCGAACTTTACAAAACTTTTCTAAATGACATTTATATCATAGAGTGGCAATATATAACGATTTTTCAATAGATTTAAAGTAAAAAAAACAGACGTATAAGGTAATAAGTGTGATCTCATAACTAATAAATGCGAGAATCTTGGTTTGGCAAGTTATCTAAATCAACAGATTACCATGATAAGGCTAGCAACATCAGTTGCTAATACTGTGTACTCAACTCGAACCTGGTTTATAGTATTAGACGTTTCAATTGTAATACCAACCCATTTGTTAAAATGGCAACACAACAAGCATCATTTAACCCGTTTATTATATGGGTCAAATTGACAGGTCCCGATCCTATACTCCTATTTCCATACTATTAGTAGCCCATCGGCAACCTCATGGTAACATTCAGTGGATATTTGATCCGACTGAACGGTTCCTGTGAAGCTAAATTTTTTTTTTTTTTTCATACATTTATAAAATAGATTTAATAAAATTTTGGGCAGCATAACGAATATTTTTCTAAACATACCACCCTATAACAAATCATAGAAAATTTTGCACACTTCTAAAAACCAACATTTTTCCAACTTCTTGGCCCTAAGGCCCTTTTTATGTTAAATCCACAAGCAACCCTAAATATACATTCTATTTCAAAAACATGTCATGTATACATACACATTTATACATTTTCCAAAATATATATGCAAATGAATATATGAAATTTACAAGCATTCAATTCTCTTTTTAAATATCTATAGCATATATATATATATATACACAACATGCACGACTTAGTCTGTCTAATCCGGTGTCAGAGTCTCTGCTACGGATGCACCAGTCCCTGTACCCATCCCTGGGGAGGTTTTGTTTATAAAAACATGAAATATGGGTGAGTTAAACGAGCTCAGTGAGTGTCATAAAACTCTATTATGGTTTCTCTTTATAAAATAAACCTCTCTAAAGTTCTTTAAACATATTTATAAATCTTTCCATGCTATAAAATAAAGTCGGTCTTCCTGAAATTCAATCTTTGAATTTACATACTTTAATAAACTTCCATTATAAATGTAAATCAAACTTTATAAATCTGATTTCAAAAAACCATTTTGAAATGCTTTTAAATTCTTTGCTGCAAAATATAATTAGTGACGGCAATGAAACTCTAGGAAAATATCTGTATAAAAATAGACCAACCACTGTTAGTCTGTATCATATGATACCCTAAGTACGAGCGGAATGTACCATAGCTTAGGCCTCCATGGAAATATGAAATTACCTTCGCTTCGACCTACTATCCAGTAGAGCGCTAGCTATAATATACCTTAATTTGTGCATGAACAACATACTAATCGGACTAATTGACTTAGTCCCTCCCGCTGATAGTGATAGACACCCCTAACATTGCCATGCATAGATTCAGGTACTCTGATCGGGAATCTCTGTAATTTTCTAAGCAGGACAACCTTTTTATATAATAGACCAATTCATCCCCATCTTGGGCCCCTGGTCTGGAACCCTCAGGATTCAGATGTGATTGCCTAGACACCCCCATCTTGGGCCTTTCGATGGACCCAACCATAAGGATTCGGATAGTGGGTATTGTCCTCTGATCTATCTTTAACTTTATCATGTTCTGGAATACCTATCAGGTGTATCATAGGTTTATAAAAACATTTATATTTCAAATACTTTTCATATTTCATATTTTACATTTATTTAATCTTTAATATATCATTAGGAGGTTCAAATAACTTTATTTACTTTAGTAAAAATCATTTCCAAACATCTCAATGAATAACTTAAACATAAACATAACATCTATACAATCCATGCAAGCTATTTTTATATGATATTCATTGGATTTAAAATCAATTTTCCATAAATCGTGACGTGAATCTCAAATATAACATAGCAAAACGTTTTTAAAAGACACTCACGGATTTTTAGCTCACGTCCAAGCATTACGTCGGATCCTTCGTTTCCGCTTTATGTACACATTTTCACATCCTAATTTCAATGACATTTCAACCACTAATTTACACACACACACACTTCATGGACATGCACCATTACACCACAACATTATTATCAAATAATCTCAATTTATCCTTTTTCTTTTACATTCTAAACACTCCATTTATTCACCATACTTTCCTTAAATTTCATTCATGATATTCAATTATAAAAACTAGTTTAAATGGAGTTAAAATTCACATTATTCATTTTTTAACACACTTGTAGAACCTTACATGTCAAGTTGGCCGAAACCTACTCTTTGCCATCCAATGCATTTCATTTTCAATCTATTTCAATTCCATCATTAACCTAGCTTATTTAACCATCCAAAAACATATCAAACCATTCAAAAACAATGGCCTAACATAAGCACCAAGTCTTGGCCGAACACTACACTGTACACATCTCACTTTGGTTTCTTCATTCCAACATCATCCTATGATTTTTTTTTTTATCACCTTTTCATGCATAAAAACTACGCAAACACATTAAATTCAAATTGAATCACCAAACCCTAAACTTGGCTATGAGTTATACATAGATTCACATCCACACTCCTTCAAGTTTCACACTTAAATTTACACCAAAACCACTTTCAATTTCATGGCAAAACAATCAACATCACAATCAATCTTACTTAATGTTTAAATCAAAACTTCATCTCTACTAGTTTGCTTACCAATTTGTCTCCAACCTCTAGTCTTGCTTCCCCACAAGATTGAATCTTCAAAACTCTAAATCCATGGAAAAAAATCTCAGTAGAATCATCCAAAACTCACATGACAGCACATAGTCAGTTTTTTACACATTCAAGTCATAAAAACTCAATCCTTATCACTCCAAATCACTTGATGCTTGTTGAATAACTACCCTAGACTTGTTTACAACCCTTTGAGGGCTTGAAATCCACTGAAAATGGCTTGAAAAGAGGTGAAAAATAGCTGCTTTTCTGGTGGTTTTTTTGCTGGACAAGTCCCTTGCAGTTTTTTTTTCTTTCTTCTTCTGCTGGCCGACTTTGGTTTCTGATGAGTTCTGCATTTTTCCAGCTGGTTCTCCTTTATTTACACTCTCCAATTTCTTCACTAATTGCCCCTCAAGTTCGCCATTTAATTACAATGCATGCCATTAGTTTATTTTGACAAGTTTGCCCTTTATTTCAATGTATTTCCACACTTTTTGTGTATCCAAAAATTTTCTTGCATATATCTCCAACCAATTGAGTTACTAATGCCATTTTAAAATTTCATTAGCCCCATTTGTATCATACACTTTAATCAACCATCATGCCATTTTTTGAATCTGAAATCAATTTCGTGAACTCAATTTCACATGTATCCTTATATAATCTCAAGTTAATTGATTTAATCATACTATTTCATAAAAATTTCTTTATCACTAATTTTCATCATATACTTTAATAAATTATCATATCGTTATTCGGATTCGAATGTATTTCCTATCCATTCGAAAATTTCTACTAGAATGCGATTTACATATCCGAAAAATTAAATCGGTTTCTTTATTCTAATAAATGAGAGCATACTTGTACAATGTATTTACAATACTTATACTTTACATTTCTTCTATAATACTAAGATTGGGAAGGTGTGTTACACAAATCATGTCAAATGATAAGATTAATTACGCTAGTATTCATTAATTTAACACAAATTTGACTATTTAACTCATCGAGAAAATCTATAAACACAAATTTAATCATATTAACTCTTACTTATTAAATAAAACTAGATATCCCATCTTTTGTGACCAATAATTGGTAAATGGATACATGTGACAAATAACAAAAATAATCATTAATATATATGCAACATCTTTTGGATGTAAAATTTGGAAAAAACTTTTGGAATTATTGAATTATTCTTTTCCTTGCACAAACACACTCAACTTATTCCGTGGCAAAACAGTAGTAACAGAACCAAATAAACTGTCGATTGTATGACAGGAGCAAACAAACTGTACAAAGCATGCATTAGAATTAGAACTATCATGTTCTCCTCCTTTTCCTTGGAACGCTATCGGTGATGTCGCATCCTCGAAGTTAGTTACCACAGGAACATCAAGAGAAGAATATCAGACCTCCAAAGACTCATTCTTATCATGAACAGAATTGATAATTCCGGAATGGGAAGTCGAGGCTGCTGGTGTCTTCAGAATTTTTGAGGTCATGATAGGCATTGATCATTGAAGAAAGTGCCATCTCGCAATCTGTATGGCAGAGCATGAAGGAGAATCACCAGGTTTGATCCCAACACCATCAACAACAATCCTGAAGTCCACTTCTCTGTAGCATTAAAACATCTTTTGTTTATTATATATAGTCCTGGATCCTGACAAGAAACTTGAACAGAAAATAGAATATTTCACATCTTACTTTAAAACTTCATAATATATAGGCCAAGTATGACTGTTGTAACCCAATGGAGCACTCTTCTCTATGTGTGACATCAATGTAGAAATTTAAATTCGTAACCTGAATCTGCAAAGAGATAATTTCCCACTATGAAATAATTTTTTCTACTAATAAAGGAACTTAGAAAATCGATCAAATCACATACAAGATTTAGTTTCAAAATGAAAAATAAAAAATATATATATATATACATTTGCACGAATTTCTTTACAAAGTCTCACGTTATAAAAATTTTCAGGGTGTCCTGCCATCTTGGCAATCAACCAAGAGACATTTTTGTCAGTAGCAACTAGGGCTCCGGTAGCCTTCAGTCGGGGTCCTTGGGGACCAAATGGTACTGATCCAAATAGAATTTTTCCTCCAACTGTTTGTTCCATCAAACCATATATAAAATAACTTCTCTAGAGATACAAAGACGATAAAAAAGCATAGACAAATTATATGGTGAAAGAAATTTTTTTTTTTTGAGTGATATAAATTTTAGTTATATAAACTAAGAAACACCTCATAATTTATAAAATTAATGAAAAAGCAACAGAATCACTGGATTACAAATCTCTGGGGTAATTTCGAGAATTATCCCTGCTTTTGAATGAAAGTGTCCACCTGCATCTCCTACTGAACTGTTTCTTTGGGCATGTTGTTGTCTAACATTCAGTTGCAAAAAAGGCCGCAAAATCTTACTTTAAATTCAGTCAACCAACCATGTAAATTTAATGTACAGCTCACCAGGTCATCCATAACTTGCATTGCACTCACCCATCTGCACAAGAACAGGTTTTAAGTTGACACATTCATTCTGTTAGAGCACCATTATTGATCTATGAGATACATTATTAAAAGTGCTAGAAAATATTGGTAAATTATGATCGCATTAAGGAATGTACAGTCTGAAACAGTGGTTGTGTATGTACTCCTTAATGTCCATAAAAAATTTGTCAATCATCTCCGCTTTTGGATTGTGAAGGAATCTTCCATCCTATACTAGTTAAGTAAAATTATGTTAACAAATGTTTCAAAAGTTCACGAGTCTTATTATATAGAAGATTGTTTTTACCTTCTTTAATTCTAAAAGTGGGACGGTTTCAATTTTGAGTTCCGGTAAACAGCCAATAACCAAGACTATTCCACAGTAGCTGATTTGGCTAATTAGATTACATGGCCCTCCAAATTTATTAGGGACATGAACTTCTTCAAGTAATCCCCACTTGGCCTACAATTGACACTTTCATGTGAAAGAATGAGCTTTGCTCCATCATTCCACATCAATGACATAATTTATTTACTTGAAATCTTACTAGATAGAAGCTCTAACCTTCCCGATTAAACTATTACGAGCATCCATACCAATCATTCCATCTGCAGCATGTGTAATAATTGGAATTTGGGAGGCTAACTTTTTGTTAATCTGCACGCATAACACAAGATCAAACAATGATGCTGAACTAAATATATATATATATTAGCAAAGAATCAATAAAAGTTTTAATTTAGACCAAGAAAGGCAATAGCAAAATGTGGATGAACTGGTTGAGAGAGAACCTTGTCCAAAACCTCCTGTACAGCTTCCTGTTAATCACGAAATGGAAAGGCAATCAATTGGACAACAGAAATTAATTAACAAAGAAGATCAATTAAATATGAGAGTTAAAACATAAAGTGACAAAAATTCCACAAAAACTTCTCAGCAGCCAAACAGTCATATTATAACTCTTGCACCATCATATATACAACAGGGTTATAGAGATATAGCAAAAAACTTAGACCAAGATACGAGTTTAGAGAGACAGCTGTTGCAAATTTAGGTGGAGATAGAATCCGCTTACAAACTTTGTTCCAGGAGTCGCTATCGCAGGCAGCTGATGGATAGTCATAGTCTGTGGCTGGTAGTTTAGTGAGTACGTTTTGGAGAAGATCTTCATTCTTCAAAGGCAAATCAGCATCTATCTTCTCCTCCATTGGTGTGCTCTACATCTCTTGCTATGAAATTTTTTGAGTAAATATGAATTAATAGTAATCAGGATACTGATACTTGTATATATAATGCAAAACAGATGTAAAGTTGTTTGTTTTTTATATGACAAATGGAGTAGTTACTCATATTCTTCAGAATCATGAACAGGCTAATAAAAACTTCAGAGATTTGTGGATTCTTTACCTTTCTTTTCAAATGAATATCTGGAGGTTGATACCTTAATTTGATTCTCTCTTGGTGTGTCCCTTCACCAACTGTGTTCATTTTGTTGTATCTCTCAATTCTGCATGTTCACCTTATTTATTGATATTTTGCATACATGATTTGCCAGCCAAGAAATTTGCTTGATTATTTACTAATTAAACTTCTTCCTCTCTCTCTCTATATATATATGTATCAATTTATAATTCTACTCCCCTCAATTATAAATTAAATTTTATCTTTTCAAATGTGTGAATGACCAATCACATGAAGTATTCACATTTGATGGCTTATTTATTGGCTCATACAAGTGTGCGTGGGACTGATGAAGTCAATTTTCTCAATATTACATTTACATTATAAGAGTAACGAATTTATATGGTACAAGTTTATGATGGAAAGTAACAAATATATATATATATATATAAGGTAATAACTAATAAGTGTGACGTCATAGCTTATGAATGTGGTTAAACTAAGTTTGGTAAGTTTATTGAAGCAACATAATAACATGACAAGGCTAGAAATACTATACTAGGTTTTATTGACTTAAATCAAACTCGATCTTCGCGAGAGATCTTGATATCACAATATGTATTAATGTATCATAACCTCAAGTTATAAAAACCATAATTGGACTATTTTCTATCAATTTAAACTTTTAGGTTTGATGGTAACTAAAATAGTATGAGAGATTTGAGGTCCTTAGTTCAAATATTCTCTTATCTCTTTATCAGAAATCATCTCATTACACATTTTATATGGTAGAAGACATTAAATGTGTCTGTCATTTGTTATCTATTCATGTTGATGTCAGGGGGCGTGTTAACACATTACAATCTCAAGTCATAAATACTATAATTGGATTATTTTCTATTAGTTTAAGCTTTTAGGTCTAATCGTAACTAACAACATATATCATTTGGGCCATTTATTCTACAAGATGAAAAATCTTTTTATCTTTTTTATTCTCTCCCTCGTCCTAAAGCAAACATATATATATATATATAATTTTTAATTTATTAGTGCTATTAAGTACATTTTATATTATTTAAAATAATAATGAAATTTATTTTAACATTAATATCAATTATAAATGTAGGTTATATGCTACTATATAAAGGATTGTGAATTAGGTTATTATATTTATTAAATGGTTAAATAACTATGTAGTTTTACAAGTCTCCAAGAAGAAACGTAGTGGTTTACATTGTTGACCTATTAGCTCACCCTAATATTACAAATTTTGATATTTAGCAAGCTCATTTTATCATTTTTTATTTTCATGCTACTGTTTTATGCATAAATTACCAAAACCATTTTTAGATTTTCGAAACAAAATTAAAAAATATTGTTTTATTATCACTTTCATTTTTCTTTTTTTATACAACAACAAAATAAAACACGCTGTTAAAGACTCAATTTTTTTAAAAACATCTTAAAAACCATAAATTAAATTGTATTTTGAAAAGATATATTTCTTGAATTTGAAAATAAAATTTTTTAATACTAAAAATATCTAAACTACTAAATAAAATTTTTGTTGTGCCACAATCTTTGAAACCTATGTTTATACCCTGCTAACATTTCTAGAGTCAAACAAGATTATCAGAATCAGAAGATTTCAATCACACAATTTGAAGTAACCTTTTGCATTCCATTTCATCAAACCACCTAGAACCCATTTGATAAATTAATGGAGCAATAAACATGAGTTTATCTACATAAGCATCTTAAAACTTCATAAATGTAACAACAATAACACATAAAAACCACAACAACAAACTTAAATCCAAGACTCGCTAACACTATTAATAATTCTAGTACAATAGTACTAGTTAATATGCTATGGAACATCATAACAAGCACATCAACTTGTACCAAATCATTGTAGACCATAACATAAGAAAAAGAAATGAACACAAGCGCTCAACTTGTCTTCAAAGGCAAATCATCAGTTTCCTGCAACACTAATAGACCACAGACCTCATCCAATCGAACCTAACATTGTGGAGTATGTACAGTATGACATGAGTCAATGAACAGTGCTATGATAGTGGAAAACGCATCCACCAAAGTTCAAGTTTTCATCCTCTCCTCCATCACCATTTCCATTTCCGTCTTCCCCTATAGCTTCCTCATCTAGCATAGTCGAATTTGTGGAGACGCGTGCTATTTCTCCCTTACAAAACATACCAACCAGCACACTTCTAGGGTAGTTGGTGTAGAATGGCAAGCTTTCTATTGTGATGGATCTTACTTATGGGTCACCATGGGAAAAGCAAGAGAAGATGAGATCTCCAAATATTTCTTTCTTATCACAAACACTATTGACAGCACCGGAATGGGAAGTTGAGGCCTTTGATGCCTTTGGAGTTCCTAGTTCAGCTATGGAATTAATTATAGAAGAAATTGCTGTGTTAGAATCTGCATGGTAGAACATGAAGGAATCAACTAGTTTGATCCCAACACCATCAACAACAATGCTAAAGTCCCCCAATTCTCGGTAGCATTAATATGTCTTTTGGTTAGTATTATTTTGAATCCTAACGTGGAAGTTCTATAAAAGAACTAAAAAATTTGCATTAGGACTGTAATATCTATTTTTAGCATACCTTGTAATTTTAGAATAAGTTAGATACGATTGTTGTGACCCAATGGAATGCTTCTTTTTATGTGTCACTCCAATAAAAAAAAACTAGGATTTCTATCCTGAATTTGCAAAATTGTAAACACTCAGCTTGAGAACCACCATGATATAAAAAGTATGTTTTTTTCCTTTGAAAGAAGCTTAGAAAACCTATTTAGAAAAATAAATTACATATAAGATTTAGTTTTCAACCAAAAAAAAAAAAAAAAAAAAAATTCCTCTAGCACAAATTTCTTTAAAAATTCTCTGAATATTAAGAAGTTCGTGGTGTGTACCATTCTTGCTGTCAACAAAGTATAACCTCCTTCAAGAACAACTAGGGCACGAACCTTATTTTGCGTACCAAATGGTACTATACCATTTGATACTGCAAGGCTAAATTAAATATTTCTTCCAACTGCTTGTTCAATCAAACCATATGTAAAATAACTTTTTAGAGCACATGAATGGATAAAAAGCATTGACAAAATAGACTATGTGTTAAGAAAAAAAAAGATTTTTCGCAAAAGTGATACATACACATTATAATTATGTAAACACATCATGAGTCACAAAATTAAATAACGAATAAGTACCTCCAAATGAATTCTTCTTTGCAAAAACGAGTGCAACCACGTCAATATTCGAGAATGAATCTCTAGGGTAATGTCAGAGAATTTTCTTGGCTTCTAAACAAGAAGCACCCATCAGCATTGCCAACTATGACTGTTTCTTTTGGCATTTTGTTGTCTTACAGATACAAAAATACCACAAACTCTTACATTTGTTCACTCATTCAACCGTATGAAATATAGGATCTAGCTCATCTCCTAACTAATAAGTTGCAAGGTACGTACTCACCCATCTGCACAAGAGCAGGTTTCAAGTCAACCTCTTCATCTTGTTAGGGCATCATCATCTATAAGTTATATCAACATATTGTGTAAGAAACAATATATATATATACATATATATATATAATTGAAGAACAAATATACATATATATATAATTGAAGAACAAATTACCCCAAAGATTATGATTGCATCGGGGGATGTACAATCTGAAACAGTGCTTGTGTACTCCTTAATGTCCCTAAAAAAATTGTCAATCATCTTCTTTTTTAGACCACGACGAAATCTTCCATCCTGTACAAGTTTAATAAAGATATGTCAACAAATGTTTTAAAAACACTTAAGGCTCCTGACTACAATAGTTTTATATTATATGGTAGCTAGAGGGAGATATTTGTTAACCTTTTTTGATCGAAGGAGTGGGATGGCTTCAAATTTGAGCCCTGGCACACGGCCAACAACCAAGACGATTCCACAGTTGACATGGCTATATAAATATTTAGATGTAAATACCCCTGAATTGATTTTTTTACCTTTCTTTAACAATGAAAATCTGGAGTTGATACCCCTGAATTGATTTGCTCTTTGTTGTCTTCCTTCAAGCTGTTTTCTTTACATTGTTTCTCTCAATTCTGCATCTGTATATTTACTTATGATATTGTGAATACATGGTTTGCAAGCTAACTTTTGCCTATATATATATATATATATATATCCATTTTTGTAATCTTACTTTTCTCATTTTGAATACGTGTCTGAATAACCAATCACGTCGATTGTTCAAACCATATGGCTTGATATTTTTGGTTAAGACACGTGCACCGGGCGTTACGAAACTTTTCTCCCTATGATATCTATAACATAGAGCAGCAATATGGTAACAAGTTTCCATAGACTTATGAATTAAGAAAATACACGTACAAGGTAACAAGTCTAACGTCATAGACAACAAATTCGATAGCCTTGGTTTGGCAAGTTTATTGAATCAATAGTTTAGCATGAGAAGACTAGCATTATCATTTACTAAGTCGTATTTGACTCAATTAGAACCTGATTCATAGTGTTATAACACCTCTCAATTCTTTATACAACCTATATCTATCAAATTATGTCAAATGATAAGCCAAGGTTAGGCTAGTATTCATTAATTGAATACAAGTTTGACCTATTTAATTCATCCAATTCATTAAAAATTCATAAAGATAAATTAATCATATAGAGTGGCAATATAGTAACGATTTTTCGATAGATTTAAAGTAACAAAACAAACTCATAAGGTAACAAGTGTGACGTCATGACCAATAAATACGATAACCTTGGTTTGGCAAGTTATCTAAATCAATAGATTAGCATGATAATGCTAGCAATATCAGTTACTGTGTTGTATTTAACTCAACTTGAACCTAGTTCATAGTGTTAGACCTAGCAATTGTAATACCGATCCATTTATTAAAACGGTAACACAACATGGATCATTTGGCCCATTTATTATATGGGTCAAATCATGTCAAATGATAAGTTTAATTAGGCTAGTAATCATTAATTTGATGCAAATTTGACCTATTTAACTCACTGAATTCATTAAAATCTGTAAACTTAAATTTAATCATATTAACTATTAAATAAGACTAGATATCCCATCTTTTGTAACTAATAATTGGTAAATGGATATATGCAACAGGTAACAAAAATAATCATTAATATATATGCAACATATTTTGGACAAAAAATTTGAAAAATTTTTTTGGAAGTGTTGAATTATTCTTTTCCTTACACAAACACACTCAACTTATTTTGTAGCAAAACAGTTGCAACAAAACCAAATAAACTGTCGATTGTATTGCATGACCAAATAAATTGTACAAAGCATGCATTAGAATTAGAATTATCATGTTCTGCTCCTTCTCCTTATCCATTTTCGTCATCTACAGAAATTAAGTTCGTGGAGATGCGTGCAACTTCTTCACTACAAAACAGAGCAGCCACTGGCATGCCAGGATAGTTGTCGGAGAATGGAACTCTATCAGTGATGCCGCATCCTCGAAGTTAGCTACCATGGGAACATGATGAGAAGAATATCAGACCTCCAAAGACTTCATTCTTATTACGAACAAAATTGATAATTCTGGAATGGGAAGTTGAGGCTGCTGGTGCCTTCAAAAGTTTTGAGGTCATGATAGGCATTGATCATTGCAGAAAGTGCCATCTCGCAATCTGTGTGGTAGAGCATGAAGGAGAATCGCCAGGTTTGATCCCAACACCATGAACAAAAATCTTGAAGTCCACTTCTCTGTAGCATTAAAACATCTTCTGGTTATTATAGTCCTGGATCCTCACAAGAAACTTGCACAAAAAGATTGAATATTTCATATCATACTTTAAAACTTTCATAATATATAGGCCAAGTATGATTGTTGTAACCCAATGGAGCACTCTTCTTTATGTGTGACGTCAATGTAGAAATTTAAATTCTTAACCTGAATCTGCAAGAGATAAACTCTCAATTTGATAACCACTATGAAATAATTTTTTCTACTAATAAAGAAGGTTAGAAAATCAATTAAATCACATACTAGATTTAGTTTCATAAACCAAAAAAAAAAAAACTTTGCAAGAATTTCTTTACAAAGTCTCGGGTTGTCAAAAATTTCAGGGTGTCCTGCTATCCTGGCAGTCAACCAAGGAGACATTTTTGACAGCAGCAACTAGGGCTCCAGTAACCTTCAGTTGGGACCAAATGGTACTGATCCATTCAATAGTGTAACAGTAAATCGAATTTTTCCTCCAATTATTTGTTCAATCAAACCACACATAAAATAACTTCTCTAGAGGTACAAAGATGGATTAAAAACATAGACAAATTATATGGTGAACGATTTTTTTTTTTTTTTTTGTATGAGTGATATAAATTTTAGGGATATTATCAAAAACCCCATAAAAAGCAAAATAATAGGAAATTACACCTGTTTTTATTTATTAGGTGAACCACCCTCTACTGTTAACTTTCTGTTTAAAATGTTAATATATTTCTGTCCAAAATAGTGAAATGACCAAAATACCCATATAATGATCCTATAAAATTCTCTAACATTTTTTTTTTTAAAAAAAAAAACCACCTAAATCTAATTCACACAAAATCTTTCATCTCTCTCCACTCTCTTCTTCTTCTTCTTCTTCTAATTCACACAAAATCTTTCATCTCTCTAACCTAGAATTGGGTTCTATTAAAACCCAGAAATTGGGTTCGATTTGAACCAAAACCCAGTTTTGGGTTCCAATGAACCCAATTTATGGGTTCGAATTGAACCTAGAAACTGGGTTCGAATCGAACCCAGGTCTGGGTTTCATTCAAACCCAAAAACTAGGTTAATTGGAACCCAAAATTGGGTTCGAATCGAACCCAGTTCTTGGTTCGATTGGATTAGGTTGATTGTGGTTTTTTTTTTTTTTTTGGGTTGTTTTTGGTTGATTGAATTTTGATATTTTTAGATTGTTTTGGTATTTTGGGATTGATGTTTGTGATGTTGGTTCCATCAGTTTTGGGTGATGTTTGTGATGTGTTTTATGTTTAGGATTTTGGGATTGATGTGTTGAATTGATGAATTCAAGGATGACGATAAGAATTTTTTTTTTTACTTTTTTAATTTTCAATTTTTAAAAAATATTTTTTTTAATATTTTTTGCAATTTTTTTCATTTTAAATTTTGACTTTTTTTTTCATATATTTATATATATAATGTAATGACTAATAAGTGTGAGGTCATAACTTATGAATGTGGTTAAACTAAGTTTGGTAAGTTTCTTGAAGCAACATAATAACATGACAAGGCTAGAAATACTATACTAGGTTATATTGACTCAAATCAAACTCGATCTTAGTGAGAGATCTAGATATCACAATATGTATCATTTGACCCATTTTTTCTACGAGATGAAAAATCTTTTTCTTTTTCTTTTTTCTTTTTTTCCTCTTCCTTGTGCTAAAGGAAGCATATATATATTTTTTAATTTATTAGTGCTATTAAATATATTTTATATTATTTAAAATAATAATGAAATTTATTTTAACATTAATATCAATTATAAATATAGGTTGTATGCTACTATATAAAGGATTGTGAATTAGATTATTATATATTAGTTAAATGGTTAAATAACTATGTAGTTTTATTGTGATATCCTTTTTCTGAATTCAGTATTGCAAATGAGATGTATAAACATTGTAAATATATTATACTAAACAGTCGTAGGCTCACGATTTCGTTTTAACATTTCTTTAATATATTTTAATTAGTTGTGTTGGGTGATGTTAACCCCAACAAATATGATTTCTGAAAATAGGACTAAAAGTTGGGTTGAGACCATTTGGACGATTCTAAGATCAACAGAAAGGAAATAATGTTAGACAAATTATTAAAGTAAACCGGAAATAATTGTATATTCTTGAAATTGAGTTACGGAAACGATTTCGAATATGGAAAATGATGTTTTGATTTATTAGAGTGTAAGAAAGGAATGAGGAATGAAGAAATGTCTAAGAAATGATATTAATAACTCAATTGGTTAAAGAGATAAGCAAGAGAATTTTGAAATCACGAAGTATGGAAAGATTGTAGAGAAATTGAGGGCAAATTTGTCAAAATAAGTTAATAGCATGAGATGTAATTATATGTCAAACTTGAGTGGCAGTTAGTTAACTTGAGAATGGATATATAAATAGGAGAAGTTGCTGGAATTTTTATGAGAGAACAGAGGTTGAAGTCGGCAAAAATAAGAAAAAAACTAAAAGGGAAATTCGGCTGGAAAGAAATTTGGACAGCACCTACACTTCACCTTCTTCAAGCTGAATTTGAGTGGATTTTTAACCAATAAAAGGTGGAGAACAAGCTTAGGAAGGATACCTAACCAAGGTAAGTGGTTTATCAAGTGAACAAGTTGAGTTTCCATGGTGTGATTGTGAGATAAAATCTGGACAGTAAAGCTGTCCAATGCTATCCAATTTTTATTTTGGTGATTGATGAACTTTTCATGCATGGATTTAGAGTTTGGAGGCTTCAAACTTGGAGGGAAACAAGTCTAGGGATCCAAGATCAATTGGGAAGCACTCTAATGAAAGAAAATTCTTGGATTAGATGTTGATTGATGTTGTTTAAGATTGTTAGTTTATTTACCATGGATTGCGATGAATGTTGATGTGAAATTGAGTTTGAAAATTTAAAGAAGAGTTGAGGTTGCATGTTGAATGATGTATGGCCAAGGTGGGAATATGGTGATTCGATTTGAGTTTATGTATTTGAAATGTTTGATGCCTAAAAAAGTATAGAAAGAGTAAGAAGTAGTGTTGAAATGCAAAAAAGCTTATATGAGGTATGCATGGATGTGTGGTTTGGCCAAAGATAGGGGCTAGTATTATGTCATTATTTTTGATTTGGTTTAAATGTCTTGGATGATTAAATGAATGGTATTGAAGCTGAATTTAGTGTGAAGTGAAAATGAAATCTATTGGAATTTCCATGGTGTTTGTTCGGTCAAAAAGGGGACTGCTTTGGATAGATGATTAGTTTGATTTGTTTTGGTATGATTCATGGGTTGTTTAGTGATAGTTATGACATGAAATTGAAATTGAAATGTGATTTGTAGGTAAAGTAGAAGCAAGAAAAGAGCCTTGAGAAATTCATTTAAAGGAGTTGGAAAGCATCTTATGAGTGGAATGTTTATTTAGTTTTAAATTGCTTCCTTACCAAGTTATTTCAATTTTATTCTTATAAGCTTTTAAATTCAATAATTATATGCTTTAAGGTATCTTTGAAATGTATATTAACATTTTATTGAAAGCATTGATGATGGATGATTGAAACACTTAGTAAGAAAATGCCTTTAATATTTTGAAAGTAATATACTTCCATGCACCTAAAATTGCATGTTTTCGAAAAAGAGATATTTGTTTATAAACTCTTCATGTATAAAGTAAAAAGACATGTTTTTAGTATTTTAAAAACAATATACTTCATATTTTAGCATGATTAAATTTAAAAGTGATATAAGGAATGTTTTCAAAGGCCAATGGTTTACCTTGAAAGTTAAGGAAACAAAGCTAAAGGATAGACTTAGCCGTAGAATCCTATATGTGTGTGGCAAGTCATTGGGGGTTGTTACTAACTTGGGAGGGTTGAGTTTGTCGAGTCGCCTTCACACATATAAGATGATATCTCACACCACTTATGCGATGAAGTATTCCGCTTGGTGGACGCGAGAGGTCTTAAAGAGTAAGAATCACGTTGTACGGCGCTAGGCTAATCGACACGTGACACCATCACATTACGCGACACTAAGATAGTTGGCATGTGATATAAGTTCTCTTGGGTATTCATTTGGTAACATTTTAGCAAGTAAACCATATTAGGAGATTTTAAAGAAATTGAAAGATACCGTTTTAAATGCTTATCGATGCTTTACGATAAATCTTAGTATACTTCGCATTTTACGTCTTTATTTCACAATGTGCAATATTATAATGTTTATATACATGTATATGAGTTTTAAAAAGCCACTTATGAAATGCATGAGATTTATATTTTTAGTATACTATCTAAAGATTTTATCCAAATGTTTTTAGGGAGGTATTTTATAGAAATATTAGTTTTATTAGCAAATGATTATAAACCACTCACTGGGGCTTTATTAGCTCACATTTTCTTCTCTTGTTTGTAAAATAAAACCTCCCCACGTGCAGGAACCAGCACTCATGGTGCCAGATCTCCTACACAAGATTAGGTGGGCAAGTTTTGCCATGATACTCTCATGAAATCAAGTTGCATATTTTTGTAAAATTGTAAACAAATAACAATAAGTCTTTTGATGTAAAATTTATATGGTATAAAAGCTTTTGATTCTCTTGTAAATATTTTGAGTTCATACATGCAAAATATATATATATATATATATTTTTCAGCTTGAAATGATTTTGTTGAATTAGAAAAATTATGGCCATGGTTTGGAATTGATGGACCAGAGGTCCTTTGGAAGTTGAGATGATGTTTGAAATACTTTTAGAAGTGTTATTTTAAATTGCAGGTGTTTTATAAAATTTTGGAAACCTTGAAAAACAGTTGTTGTACTGCCAAAATTTTAGTGTAAAAATGATTAGTTTTGAAAAAAAAGTTATATTTCCTAATTCTTCTAAATGTGTGCTAAAGGGAAAAGTTTTATTTGGTTCGCTCCACGGAACCCTTTTAGTCCCATTAGTTAGGGTTTGGGAGGTTTCAGTTGGGGTGTTGGTCAAGTCCTTTTGAATTTCAGAAAGGGGGAATTCGGAACGGGTCCTGTCAAAAGCCCTCATTTCTGGAATAATGAAATCGATTAAATTTTTAGGATATATAATCGAATTCTGGTGGAATTTCCGAATAGATTGGAAATAAATTTGAATTCAAAAAGTGATATGATGACTTATTAAAGTATATGAAAAAAATTAATGACAAAAGAATTTTCATGAAAGAGCATGATTAAATAAACTAATTAGAGGTTATACAATGGCACATTTGGAATTAAAATTTTAAGTGCATAAAGTGTAGAGAAAATGATTGCTAAAATGGGTAAATAACATTAGTGGCATGCTTGAAATTATAACTCAAACTTGAGGGGCAAAGTATTAAGGCATGATAAGGCTATATAAAGTGGAAGATGGTGGAAGAATTGAGAAGATTTTGGAAGAAAATTCAGGGGGGTGTTCGGCAGAAGTAGAAACAGACCAGAGGATAGCTGTTGTTCTTCATGCTTTCCAAGCCATTTTTGAGTCAATTTCAAGCCATCAAAAGGCTGTGAGCAAGTCGAGGAAGGATATCCAACAAGATCAAGTGATTTTCAAGTGGTAAAGTTTAATTTTTCTTGACTTTTATGTGTGAAATTTTGGATTGGTGCTATCTAATGAGTTGTAGGTGATTTTAATAAGATTTTTGTGTATGGATTCAAGGATTTGAGACGTCAAATTGGTAGGACAACAAGACTAGAGGTTCAAGATTACTTGATAAGCGTAATAGTGAAAATGAATTTTTCATATAAGTGTGAATTGATGTTAGTTAGGATACTAGTTGTTTGGCCATGAGATTGGAAGTGATTTTGGTGTAAATTCTAGTGTGAAACTTAAAGAAGTGTTGATGGGGTATTGTATGTAAGTCATGGTTAAGATGGGTTTCCAATGGTCCAATTTAAGTTTAATTGATTTGAATGATTTTCATATATATAAATGTGTTAAAATATTGAGTTTTGATGTTGAAATTAAAAGCAAAAATATGATACATCAACCTACCATGTTTCAGCCATGTTGAGTTCAAAGTGTTAGATAATTATTTTTAGGTGTTTTGAAATATATCATAGCTTGTGTTGGTGAAGGAATCAATATAAAATTGAGAAGAGATGCATTGGAATGTTGAATGGCTACTTGACGGTCAAACTTTGTTTAATTGCACAAGGGTGATGTTTTATGAATTTGACTTAATTTTACACCCGTATACATGTGTTTAAGTATAATTATGATGGAAAAATTGAATGAGATCGATCGTGTGAGAAGTGGTCAGGCTTCGACCAACATAGGGTGAGAATGATTTAAATTTAATTTAATGTGTTAGTGTGAATTTAGGTTTCGTTCGCTGTGTTTTACATGCCTAAATATTAAGAAATTCAAACTGGAAGTATATGCAAATAATTGAAATTATTATGAGTTGAACAAAGGGTGTTCGGAACCTCTATGTAACTAAACAGTTGTTTACATGTTAATATGCCAATGGTAGAGTATATATATGGTTATAATAATTGTGACATTAACTAAACATGGAATGTGCAAATATGTAGGTGAGGGGGAAACAAAGGAAAGTCTAAATTGCGCTCTATAGTGAGGCGAGTTAAAGAAATAAGTAAGTGTCCTTCTGAAACGATTTGGAATCATTATATTTCCATCTATTTTAAATTTTATGTTTTTGTTTAAATTTATTCATTGAAATGTTTGGAAATAATTTTTGCTAAAGTAAATAAAGTTATTGGGATTTCCTAAATGATTTATTAAAGCTTTAAAGAAATGTGAAATGTGAAATATGAAAGTAATTGAAATAGAAATGTTTTGTAAACCTTTGGTACACCTGATAGGCATTCCAGAACATGATAAAATTAAAAATAGATCAGGGGACAATAATTGCTACTTGAATCCTTAAGGGTTGAGGTCCAAGAAAGTCCCAAGAATGGGGGTTAGCTGGGCGGTTGCATTCGAATCCATGAGGATCGAGGTCGAGATCCAAGAGTGAGGATGGACTGACCTGTTACATAAAAAGGTTGTTCTGCCAAGAGATTTACAGAGATTTCCGATCAGAGTATTCGAATCTTTACAAGGTAGTGTTAAGGGAGTCTATCATTAACAGTGGGAGGGATTGAGTCAGTTAGTCTGATTAGTATGTTTTCCATGCACGAATTAGGCTATATTATAGCTAGCACCCTACCGGACATGAGGTCGCAGTGAAGGTAATTTCCGTAGAGGCCTAAGCGATGGTACATTCTGCTAGTACCTAAGATACCATATGATACAGATTAACAGTGGTTGGCCTATTTTTTTTGTACAGAGATTTTCCTAAAGTTTTATTGCCGCTACTATTTATGTTTTACAATAAAGAATTTAAAAACATTTCAAAACGATTTTCCGAAATCAGAGTTATAAAGTTTGATTTATATTTATAATGAAAGTTTATTAAAACATTTAAACTCAAAGATTGCATTTCAAGAAAATCGATTTTATTTTCATAGCATGGAAAGGTTTATAAATATATTTAAAGAACTTCAGAGAGACTTATTTTATAAAAAGAAATCATAATAGAGTTTTATGACACTCATTGAACTCGTTTAGTTTACCCATATTTCATGTTTTTATAAACAAAACCTCCCTAGGGACTAGTACTGACGGGACCTGCCCTACTTTTCCCTTTACAGCGCCTAGGTGCCCGCCTGGTATCCCATGGAATCCTTTTGGATTCTATTCTACTACATCCAGCCAACAATCCGAGGAGCAAAGCCTAGAATTGAAAATCATCAGAATTCAGAGAAACTTAAAATTAATTAAAATTTGTTTTCCATAGTTTAAAATTTCATAAAAATTTTGACAGAGTTTCCTCTGTTTTTCAAGATAGCCAAAATTTACAAAATTAACCTGCAAATAAAAATTTACATTTGTAAAGTTTCACACATTTTCTCAACTTTCAATTGGACCTCAGGTCCATTTCAATGACAATCTCTAACCACAATTTCTAAGAAAATAAAATCAAATAAGTTTAATATTAAATTTAAAAATAAAAATTTGTTTACAAATCCAGAATTTTACAATCCAAAAATAATCAATTTAGTTCCATTACAGAATAAAGTTAACCAAATTAAATTATGTCTAATATATTCACAACAAAAAATAAAGTTCATATATTCTTTTATGCATTGTCATCCTTATACATTCATAGGAATTTTATTTAATCAGCCACGTTCATTCGTATGGAGGGGAACGTGTATCCTATCGGCTGGAACTTGCACATGGGAAGGTTTTTAACAAAAATTTATAAAACGTGAGCTACGAAAACTCAGTGAGTGCGAGATTTATTAACTTAAATTATTTTCTAAAAGGGTAATCTCCCTAAAACATTTATAGAAATTTCTATTTCTTATAGTTTTCAGAAATATAACTTCAGAATCGATATTAACAAAATTCAGATTCAAAATAATAAAATTCAGATCCAGTAGATAAAAATTTATATTAAAAATAGTAATTAATTTCAGAAAATTTCATAAATTTTCATATATAATAGAATTTCAAAACAGTTTTAGATATAACATAATTTTTTATAATTTCAAAACCACCAATGGATTTCCGGAAGCATATAGATAATGGTCACACGTACTGGGCGGGACAACCCACTATCCCAAGCACTAGTGACAGCCGTCAATGCTTCACGTCCAGCATCCTTCACACTTTTTAGCATATATAGAAGACATCCCACTAACACGATGCAGATTAAATCCATAGTGCAAGCGCGAAGTGAAATAATATCCCTCACGTATATTTGGTGACACGACTCAACTGATAGACTCAATTCCTCCCAGAGTTAGTGATATCCCATCCCAGGACTTGCCATACACAAAGGGATATTCTGATCGGGTCTAAACAGGTATATATTTTCGGATACCGTCAATTCCATAACAAATAGTGTAATCTATTGGGTTTGAAAAATTCAATAATTTCTTTATGTCACTCATAAATAAATTCATTTATTTCAATTGCTCATAATAACCATATATCGTTTTGAATGGCATATAATTCACATTTCATTTTATATATTTTTCATGCATAAACCATAACACATTCAAATTAAAATGGAACATTTAAATCACTTATTTGTTTCCATAACAACATGAAACAATTGAATTATTTCACAATCAAAACAACTTTAACATAACATGGTAAAAATATAATTTTGCAGTCACAATTTTTTCATCACTTGGTGGCTAATCAATCCTCCCCTTTTCCTTGACTTTTTGCCCAATTTTGAACACCTATAAACCACCATTTCAGGTCCCAAAATTCCATCAATAACAAGTCCATTCATAGTTAAACAAAATTACATTTTTATTAACCAATACTAACAATCCATATTAATCCTTAAACTAATCTTAAACTAACCCGATTAGCCATTATTCATTCTCATCATGGTAACCCATTCTCCATTTAATTCATAAGCAAAATTCATCACTTTCAACATTTAAAATCCATTCATTCAACCAACAAAAATCATCAATCCAATTAATACATTTAGACACACCAAAGCTCATGAAATAATCCCACCATACATCCAACACTTCTTAACTTCAATTCCCTTGATTCCATTCATATTTATTCAACATCATACACATTCAAACACTTTAATACCCTATAGTATCACATGAATTCAATTAAAATTCAAGGTGCCCTTCAACCGAACAAAAATTAAATTTCCTACCAATTCATCCATTTAATTAAAACTCCTTCCATCTATTGTTTCCATACCAATTAATTCATCAACCAAAACCCTTAAACACATTAAAATCCAACACCCATACTAGGCACCCATGCTTGCCATCCACTAACTCCACACACACACAATCATTCATTTCATTTTTCTTCAATTAAATCACACAAATTTCTACTAATTCAACTCATCTAACATTCAATAAACTTAAATCAATTAAACCCATCAATTATCATCATCATCCATTCAAACCCTAACCTTCAACACACTAACAAAATCCAACCAAACTCAAATCACATTCTAATTCAATTCTACTCTTAAAATCATGATACACAACCTTCAAATAACTTACAAACAATATCACTTCATCCATCAACCACCATCTTCAACAAAACCCATAAAAACTCATCAAAATCACTTTAAATTAACTCTAAAAGTTATCATTTAACTTACCTTGTTTGCCTTGATGATTCTTGGAGCTAAGAGGATGAAAACTTGAGAGAAATCACAGCAAACCAGCAGCTCACTTCTTCCTTCTTCGTATTCTACGGTTCTCTTTCTCTTTTCCTTTCTTTTCTTTCTTTTTTGGTTCTCCTTTGTGGTTGCTCAAGTACTTCTCTTTTTTTCTTTGGATTTTTGGTCGATCAACATCCCTTTTATAACTCCCTCTCACAATCTCATCTTGCCTCTTTAACATTTTAAAAATCACACAGGAGCCCTAATGAGTTGTTTTAATTCAATTGGCCATAAACTTCCATAATTATCCATTGAATTATCTTTAATCAATTCTAATTAATCTCAACCACAAATTAAATCAAAAGATGACTATTAGGTGTTAAGCCACCATTGGTCCATCAATAATCACATGGATTGTGCTTTTAAAATGAGTTTAATATCATAAAATCTCATTTATACGCTAAACGTTAAAAATTAATACAATTCATTCGGAAATAAATTCCAAATTAATTTTATGATCATCCATTCATCAAATTGACTTTACAATACTCTAATTAGGTCTCTTAGGACTCAATCCAAGACTTTGAAAAAAATTCAAACGGAGTTTAGGTCAACAGTATTCACAATCCTGTTTGTAAGGGCGTTTTCGTTGGGTAACTTTCGGAACCTTTAGAAACTACCCAAACGGACTCATTTTTACTCTATTTCAGTTTTATTGGGTCCTACTAACCATTATAAATATTTTCGATTTTCTGAGGTCCGTCTCAAAATTTCACTATTCATTGGATACTATTCATTCAGAGATACTATTCACCCGAAAATATTACTATTTATCCGTACATTCACTGTTAATCATAAAATGAAAGTTTGGGGGTCCTACAGTTACAGGGACTGATGCATTCATAGTAAAGATTCTGACACAGGATTAGATAAGCTGAGTCATGTGTGCTATATATTCATGTATAAATACTATAAATATTTAATTTGTATATACTTAGGAAAATGTATAAATGTGTATATGCATGACATATAATTGATTTTTAAATTGCCTTTAAATTTGAATGTACATTTGGGGTTACTTATGGCTTTAAGATGAAAAGGGCCTGAGGCTGAGGCCTCGAAGTTAAGAAAATGTTTGCTTTTAGAAATGTACAAAATTTTTTGTGATTTGTTATAGGGTGGCATGTTTAGAAAAATAAACGTTATGCTGTCCAAATTTTTATTAAATCTATTTTATAAATGTATGAAAAAAAAAAGTCCTCCCATTTCCATTTCTAAAAAAGGAATGATAAAAATTCATAGCAAAGTAAAACGGCTTAACTTCATGGGAACTTTTCAGGCAGATTAGATATCCACTGGAGGGTTACTGTGGGGTTGCCGACGGGCTACCGATGATACAAAAATAGAGGTATAGGAATGAGGCCCATCATTTATAGGTCTCAAAGAAAAAAACGTAGTGGTTTTACACTATTGACCTATTAGCTCACGCTGATATTTAGCAAGCTCGTTGTATCATTTTTTATTTTTATGTTACTGTTTTATGTATAAATTACTAAATCCATTTTTAGATTTTCAAAACAAAATAAAAAAATATTATTTTATTATTATTTTCATTTTTTTTATACAACAACAAAATAAAACACACTATTATGCACTCAAATTTTTAAAAAACAATTTAAAACCTTGAATTAAACCATATTTTGAAAATATATATTTCTCGATTTTGAAAATAAAGTTTTTCAATACTAAAAATTTCTAAACTACTAAATAAAATTTTCGTTGTGCCGCAATCTTTGAAACCCTTGTTTATACCCCGCTAACATTTCTAGAAACAAATAAGATTATCAGAATCAGTAGATTCTAATCACACAATTGGAAGTAACTTTTTGCATTCCATTTTGTCAAACCACCTAGAACACATTTGATAAATTAATGGAACAATAAACATGAGTTTAATATATAACGAGCTTCTTAAAACTACATAAATGTAACAACAATAAAACATAAAAATCACAACAACAACCTTAACTGCAAGACTCTCTAACACTATTAATTAATCTAGTACAATAGTACTAGTTGATATGCTATAGAACATCCTAACAAGCACATCAACTTGTACCAAATCATTGTACATGATAACATAAGAAAAAGAAATGAACACAAGCGCTCAGCTTATCTTTAAAGGCAAACAAAGGCAAATGATCAATTGCATGTAACAATGTCAGACTACAGACCTCATCCAATTGAACCTAATGTTGTCGAGTAAAGTATGACATGAGTAAATGAACAATGCTATGATAGTGGAAAAAGCATCCACCAAAGTTTAAGTTTTCATCCTCTCCTCCATCACCGTTTCCATTTCCATCTCCCTCTTTAGCGTCCTCATCTAGTGTAATCAAACTTGTGGAGATGCGGGCTATTTATCCCCTATAAAATAGACCAGCTAGTACACTTCTAAGGTAGTTAGTGTAGAATGGCAGGCTTTCTATTATGACGGATCCTACTTGTGGATCGCCACGAGAAAAGCAAGAGAAGATGAGATCTCCAATTATTTCTTTCTTATTACAAACACTATTGATGGCACTAGAATGGGAAGTTGAGGCCTCTGATGCTTTCAAAGTTCCTAGTTTAGCTATGGAAGGATAGTTATAGTCTTTGGCTGGTAGTTTAGTGAGTACGTTTTAGAGAAGATCTTCATTCTCTAAAGGCAAATCAGCATCCATCTCCTCATTCAACAGTGTACTGTCCATTTCCTGCTATGAAAATTTTTGAGTAAATATGAAGAGTAATCAAGATACTAATACCTGTATATATAATGCAAACCAGATGTAAAGTTGTTTGTTTTTTATATGACAAATGGAGGAATTACTCTTATTCTTCAGAATCATGAATATGCTATAATAAAACTTTAGAGATTTGTGGATTCTTTACCTTTCTTATCCAATGAATATCTGGAGGTTGGCACCTTAATTTGATTCTTTGATTCTCTCTTGGTGTGTCCCTTCACCAACTGTGTTTTTTTTGTTGTATCTCTCAATTCTGCATGTTTGCCTTATTTATTGATATTTTGCATACATGGTTTGCCAATTAAGAAATTTGCCTTATTTTTTACACATTAAACTTCTTCCCATACATGTATATATATATCAATTTCCAATTCTACCCTCCTTAATTATAAATTAAGTTTCATTTTTTCAAACGTGTGAATGACCAATCACATTAAGCATTCACACTAGATGGCTTAATATTATTGGCTTATACAGGTGTGTGTGGGAATGATGAAGTCAATTTTCTCAATATGACATTTATAATATAAGAGTAACGAATTTATATGGTAACAAGTTTATGATGGAAAGTAACAAAATATGTATATAAGGTAATAACTAATAAGTGTGATGTCATAGCTTACGAATGTGGTTAAACTAAGTTTGGTAAGTTTATTGAAGCAACATAATACTATGACAAGGCTAGAAATACTATACTAGGTTTTACTAACCGAAATCAAACTCGATCGTAGCAAAAGATCTTGATATCACAACATGTATCATTTGACCCATTTATTCTACGAGATGAAAAATCTTTTTCCTTTGTATTTTTTTATTCTCTCCCCCGTCCTAAAGCAAACGTACATTTTTTTTAATTTTTAATTTATTTGTGCTATTAAGTATATTTTATATTATTTAAAATAATAATGACATTTATTTTAACATCGATAAACAAGAGTTTAATCTACAATAAGCATCTTAAAACTTCATAACAACAATAACACATAAAAATAGTAATATACCCTTCCAATTCTTGTACTCTACATGTACTGTATAAAGTATTCCCTTATTTATGAGGTAATAAAGTAATTTAAAGTGGTCGGATGTGTTAATTGAGTTATGATAGAATTTTCGGGTTGACCGGAGATGATTTTGAATATGAGACTTGGTATAGTGATTTATTTAAGGTTTGAAAAGGCAATTAGTGCCAAAGAAATGACCAAAAAGGGGCATGATTATTGTAAGCCCTTAATCTATATCTATGGTTTCCTTAGTAATAACCCCTAAATGATAATAGGTGACCTTAAATAATCAATAAAAGTGTCTAAGAATGTAGAGAATTTGTAGAGATTGATTGACCCCGAATTGGAGAATAAATGGAAGGGTAAAATGGTAAATAATATTAAATAATTATTAAAGGTGATAAGGGACTAAATTGAAATAAGTTTATCAATTAGGGGTCAAAATAGAATGAAACAAAGATGAGGGACAAAAACTCAATTGTTAAAGGACATGATTGTCATTTTTAATAAAGTTGGAGCATAAAAGGTTGAATTTTTCACCCATAAAACACAAAATCAACACATACAAATATAGAAACCGTGAAACAAAAACGAAACGAGAGAAAGAGCCAGGAGACTTGGGTGATTTTCGGCCAAGCAAGGAGAAGAGAGGATCAAGTGATTCCAATCAAGTTTTTAAGCTCACCCAAGCTAGAGGACCAAGTTGCAGCAAGAAACCAAGAAAAAAATAGTTAAGTTTCATGATTTTCCAACTTGTTTGAGTGATGTTTTTGATGATGTTTGAGTTGTAATTTGATGGGGCTTTTGATGTAAGTTTAGGGTTGAGTATATGGTGATTAAAACCTAGTTAAAATGGAAGAGAAACCATGCTTGTATGGTGACTTAGGGTTGTCTCTAGCAAACTTTAAAGTGTTTATAAAGTGTGTTAAATAATGATATATAATGTTTATCAAATGTTTGATTAAATGTTTGAGTGAATTTAACAATGAAAATGGGCTAAAACCCAACTTGAAATGAGTTAGGGTTTCAAAGGTCATAGTTGGCAATATGTTAATGTGATGAGATATTAGAGATATTAAGTATGATTCCATGTTGAATTAAGGTTGATTAAGTATTAAATCAATTTAGAATTCAAAGAGAATTGCATAGGGACAATATAGTTAGTTTTTACCCGATAAAACGCATTTTCGATTTTCACGAAATGCCACTCTTAATATGCATTCTAATGGCATAGATGAGTGTTATTAAGCATATTAAAGTTAGTGGTAAAGAGAATTGAGTTTGGAAACCAAAAGTGTAAAAGTTGCCTTGAAAAAGTGGTAAAAAAGTGGAGTTTTTCTTAGGTTTCGCCACCCAATAGTTGGCCTATTTTATTTAGAAATGCTTTGAATGATATTATTGCCACCACTGTTAAAATGTTTTGAAAGACATGGAAATCATACAACTTATTGTATGAAAGTTGATTTAATGAGCATGAATTTTATTGAATTTCGAATGATTTTTATTGTTATTAAATGGATTATGAATTTCAAAAATATTAAATTTTCAATAATAGTATTTGATTATGTACAAAATATTTTAAAAAGATTTTTGGGAGATTATTTGATAAAGTTAGATTTAATGGAAATCATATGACACTTATTAGGCTATCAAAGCTCACCATGTTTTATATGTTTGTAAATAAAACCTCCCTAGAGGTAGGTACAGATACAAATACTTCAGTAGCAGGAACTCCGGACTGTGATTAAAATGAGTCGAGTTAATTGTGTTGTTTTGAAATGTGGGACTATTTGTATATAATTTTGAGATATGCATATAAAGATTTGCATATATAAACTTTTGGAAGTTGCTTGAAATGATTTTAAAAATTTAGTTTGGTTTTATGTTTGAAATTGATTGAAATTATTTATGCATGACTTATAAGTTTTATTCAATAAATCTTTCAAAATCGTATGCACGTTTGTAGTTGCTTGTGGATTGAGAAAATTGAGGGCCTGAGGCCTAGGAGTTGAGAAAATGTTTGAATTTTTGAAATGTTTAAAATTTTTATAAACTTTGCAGGGTAACATAGTCAGAAAAACAGTCATTATGCTACCCAAATTTTGATAAATCTATTTGTAAAAGTATAAAATTAAAAACAAAAAAAAAATCCCACACGTTTATGTATAAAAGAAGGTTTTGAAAGGTTAATCGGCTTAACTTTACGGGAACTTTCCAAACGGATCAGACATCCCCTAGAAAGCTATTGTGAGGTTGCTAGCAGACTGCTTAGGGAAAGAGGTCTGTTAATTATATTGATAATGAAAAGACATGTATAAAGGGAATTTTAGGAATTTTTTTTTTTTTTAAAAAAAAAAGAGTAGGATAAGAATAGCACATGAAGATAAAATGAGCTAAAAGACGAAAGAGTTATCATTTGGTTGAAATGGAGTGGATTGGTTAGAATTGGAATTGTTTTTACATTTCAACAAATCAGAAGTCTCCAATCGAAACTAATGGCAATCTTGAATATTTAAACTTAGTTTGGGGACAATTGTTAAAGCAAATAAAGGCTATATAAAGTTGACATGAGATTGGGATTAAGTTGAGAACAAAGAGCAATTTATGTAGGTTTGAAGAGCATTCACGAGCTGGAGAGAAACCAGTGGACAGCAGCTAAGATTGGTGAGTTTGAGATTATTTTTGACTGGTTTTCAAGTCCTACAAAGGGTGTATACAAGCTCAAGAGTGAAATCTATCAATATCAAGTTGATTTCAAGTGGTAAGAATCATGTTTTTCATGACTAGTATGTTTAAACTTTTGGGTTATTGATTCCAAATAAGTGGATTATGATTTTTGTCTATGGATTTAAAGATTTAGGACTTCAAAGAGGTAGCTAAGCAAGGCTAGTGACCAAAGAGCAAGAGGTAAGCTTACTAGTGAAAATGAATTTTTGATTGAAACTTAATTTGATGTTGTTTAGGATATTAGTTGTCTTGCCATGAGTTGGGATGTGATTTTGATATGAATTTAAGTTTAAAACTTGAAGAAATGTAGGTGTTGTATGGGATGTGACTCACGGCTAGGAGGGGCTTTGATGGTCCAACTTGAATTTGATTTATTTAAGTCATATTCATGCATAAGAATGTGTTTAAATATCAAATTATAATGTTGAAATGAAAAGTCAAAGTATGGTATATTCACTTGCTATGTTTCGACCATAAGACACTTAATGTGTTAGACAATTATTTTTGGATGTTTTAGATGATTATATAGGACATGTTGATGATGGAGTTAATATGGAATGGGAATGAAATTAATTGGATGTTAAAGTACATATCCTATGGCCAACTTGAGACAAGGTGATTCACATGTGTGTTCAATGTAATTGATGTGAAATTGGACCCCATTTAAAGTGTTTTACATGCTTAGTTATCACAAAATTTTTTTATGGGAAGTATATGAGAATAAATGGGATGATTACTGCTAAAAAAAATAAAGATATTTTGAAATCCTTGGGTAGTTAAGTCTTTTGTGCATTAGTGCGTGTCAACGGAAGTGTATGAGCAAATAAGTTGGTTGTGACGTTGTTTGAAACTAGAATGCGAAAATGTGTAGGTAAAGTAGAGGCAAGGGAGCCTGAAACTTGTGCTCGAACGTGAGTTAAGAAATTGTGAGTGACATTTCAAAATATTTTTATATGATAGTTTTTGTATTCATAATGATTTTATGTGATATGCTTAAATTCATGCTTGAAAATATTGAATATTGATTTTTTTTTAAGTAAATGAGTTTAATATGGAAACCTCCAGTATGGATTTCGAAAATTTCCATACGAGATATGAATTATGAATTGTTAATATATTGTTGCCTTTTATTTTATTTTTGTATTCAGCATACAGAAAATGCTTTATGAAGTATATGATGAAAAGCGGCATATTTAGAGATGAATTTTAGGCTTACGGTACTTCTTTAGGTATCTCAAAGATATTACCGATTAGAGACCCTAAGCATGCATGGCAGTGTCGGGGCGTATGTTAATAACAGCGGGAGAGATTGTGTCAGTTAGTTCAGTCTAGTGTGTCGCCTTCTGCACATACGGGGTATATATTGAGCTAGCTTTTACGTGAGCAATGGTAAATTCCGCTACGTAAACAAGAAAGGTGGCCTGAGCGATGGTAAATTCCATTCCGCCGTATCTACCTAGGGTATTGTGAGGATGGACCATCAATGGTTGGTTGTTTTCGTATAAAGATTTCTCAGAAATTAACACCACCACTGATTATAGTTTTCAGTAAAAAGAAAATAGAATTATATTAATGAATTTTAGCTTTTACGATGTGTGATTCACATTTATAATAAATGTTTGTTATGGAAGCCTATTTTAGTTCCCTAACATTAAATTATTTTTGACATATTATTTTCAGGAAGGTTTATTTTGAAAGTATAGTTGATTAGAAATGTATGACACTCATTGAGCTCGTTTAGCTCACTTTATATTTTTTTGTTCTATAAATGAACTCATCCTAGGTGTAGGTACCGGTGCTTTAGTAACAAGGACTCCACTTCAAGAATAGATGGACTGAGTTATGTGCGGCATTGTTTACATAATTTTGTAGAGAATGTTTTTGAAAATAAAAATATTTAGTATTGTAACACTTGTATGTATGAAATACATTTTGGAAACTTGTATAACCGTTTTGTGCATGATATGTACACATGTTCAGTGATGTTTCATATTTTAGTTTTATAAATGAATCCACAGTGTGGTTGTAAAAAAAAAAAAAATCTTTTTATTTCCCGCCATTTTGATATGAATAGGTTGTCAAAATAAAAAGTTATAAACAGGTTTTCAGAAAAATAAATAAATAAACAGCTTAGCTCTATAAGAACTTTTCAGTCAATCAGATATCGACTAGAAGGCTGCCGTGGGGTTGCTGATGGGCTGCCTAGTGTCAAGGGTCATTCGAAAATCACAACAACAACCTTAAATGCTAGTACTTACTAACATTATTAATTATTCTAGTACAGTAGTACTAGTTGATATGTTATAGAACATTCTAACAAGCACATCAACTTGTACCAAATCATTGTAGACAATAACACAAGAAAAAGAAATAAACACAAGTGCTCAACTTGTCTTCAAAGGCAAATCATCAGTTGCTTGCAACACTAACAGACCACAGACCTCATCCAATTGAACCTAACATTGTGGAGTATGGTGTGACATGAATAAATGAATAGTGCTATGATAGTGGGAAAATCATCCACCAAAGTTGAAGTTTTCATCCTCTCCTATATCACCATTTCCATTTCCATCTCCCTCTCTAGCTTCCTCATCTAGCGTAATCAAACTTGTGGAGACATGTACTATTTCTCCCTTACAAAACAAACTAGTTACAAAACTTTTAGGGCAATTGGTGTAGAATGGCAAGCTTTCTATTATGATGAATCCTACTAGTGGGTCGCCACGGGAAAAGTAAGAGAAGATGAGATCTTCAAATATTTCTTTCTTATCATGAACACTATTGACAACACTAGATTGGGAAGTTGAGGCCTCTGACACCTTTTCCTAGTTCAGCTATGGAATTGATCATAGAAGAAACTGTTGTGTTAAAATCTACATGGTAAAACGTGAAGGAATCATCTAGTTTGATCCCAATACCACCGATAACAATGCTAAAGTCCCCTAATTCTCTATAGCATTAATATATCTTTTGTTAGTATTATTTTGAATCCTAACAGGGAAGTTATGTAAAAGAACTAAAAAATTTGCATTAGGATAGTAATATCTAATTTTACAACATACTTTATAATTTTTTAATAAGTTACATATGATCCTTGTGACCCAATGGTGTTGGGACCCACATCGAATCCCCCTGTGGAACTCAATGGGAGTCCCGAAACATCTCGACGATACTCAATTGAACCCTCACTTTAGCTCGAAATGGTCCCATGGAGGCACTGTTCTCACTTAAAATTCTTTTTCTTGCGGAAATGGGTGTAATTTTTTTTTTCTTTTTAGTGTACGTTTCAAAACCGGGTTATAAAAATTTTGGTAGCATAATGACTGTTTTTCTAAAAATTTAACCTTGCAAAAGTTTAGAAAATACTTATACTTCTATAATAACCAAATTCTTAACTTCTGGGCCTTAGGCCCTCTTTTCTTTTTTCCACAAATAAACCACAAACATGCTTAATTTAAAATAAAGCTTGAAAATCATTTCATTCACACAAAACTATACTATACACTTCAAAATATAATATTTACAAATATACATGAAATCATAATTAGTTATGCATGATCATGATATTTTAAAATAAACAAGTGTAGTTGCATCGTGTCTTCAGCCCACCTACATGTCTGATGGAGCTCCTTTTGATGGACGGCTCGTACCTGCACCGGGGGAGGATTTTTAAAAAACGTGAAAAGAGTGGTGAGTATTTAACTCAATGAGTGGGTAAACTTTTTAAGCTATAATATTTACTTTCTAAATATATATCCTCCCAAAATAATTTGGAAAACTAGTAATTTCTTCATAATTTTTATAAAACTATAAAACTAGTATAAAACATATAAATATTACTTTACTGCTTGAAAACTAGTAATAACTTTCATAAAATGTAAACTTCCTCGTTCTCTAACTTCACGTCTAATGACATGTTTTTTCCTTTTTAAAACTCACTAAGGCAACTCAGGGAAACTTGTCCTTACGTGATGGTATGTATGCATATCACTAGGACTCGAGAATGCTATCATGTGTAGTCGTAGATGTGAGAAAGTCTGGGGTCGCGATTCCTCCCCCAACATCAAGCAGATCTACACTACCATATACGTGTAGAGGATGACACATTGACTCAAACCCTTAAGTTAGTAACTCTCCTAACCATCTTGTCATACATGCATACGGTACTTCGACCAGGTATACTAGGGATTAGGGTAAACCAAAGACATTTATAAATTCTTTCAATTTACTTTAAGAATCTTACTTGCACTAGGCATGGAAGTATATTGATTTAATACTATCCTTCTAAGGCAAAAGCCTAAAATTTTATAAACTCCTTTGGCATGTATCTTTTATGCATGTATTTCACTCAAACATACTAAATTGCTTTACTACTAAAATATATATCCATGTACAACATAATTTAGAAACTTACATGCATTATTAGAAAATACTAACGTGCTAAAAGTTTAATCAATTCAACAATTATAAATTGGATATATAATCAACATTTGCAAACATTAAATTTCAACTAGTAAATCTCATAAAAACTTTTAAAACAACCGCACTCGCAATTCATTTTCCAAACTAGCAAACTAGTCCTTCTAGTTCTTCCTTTGTCCTTCACTCCTCCTACACTTAATCTAAGCATAATTTTCACTTAGAACTCATACATGAATCAGACTAATAAACTCAATTTATTATTTGTATCATAACCTTTCAACTTGGCCAATTGAAATTAATATATATATATATGCATGACTTTCTTTTTCATTTTTCTTGATTCCAACCAACTTAAACACATATAAATAAGCATAAAACTCCATCAAAATCATCAAACATAAATGGAATAAAAAAATGTACACAAAACTGAAAATTTTCACTTAATATAATATTATCCATTTTCTTTTGTTTTCTTAACACCTATTAACTTAAATCCATGCCAACACATCATATAATTATATCAAAGCATGAAAATCACTTCAAACACTTATAAACCCCAATCATCTATTTCATTTTCTTTCCACAAATCAACTTAAAATCATACCAAACCTCATGTAAATTCTTCAAACATCACAAATCAATCCAATTATATCACCAATTTCCTCATGGCCATACATACACACACCACACATTCAAATCATTTTCTTTCATTTCAATGATCATCAACTACTTCCAAGTTACTCCAATAATCATCTAATATCTTAAAATCACACCAAATCAATTTTATTAGAAAAATTACACAAAACCCTAACTCTTACCTTACTAATAACCTTGACCAACTCTTGCTTTAACTTCCTTCCACTTTTAAGCTTGATTTGAAGATAAATAACCTTTATTCATGTTAAAAATCCCATTAATAACTCAAGATATCATCAAACCATAAAAACCCATTAAAACTACTATCAAACTAACCATGAAAATCCTTCAATTTTCTTACCTAATTAACTTCACTTTTTCTTAGATAATCTTTGATGAAAGCAAGGTGAAAAGATTGATGGAAACACCCTTGAGCTTGGTCTCTTCTTCTTCTTCTTCTTCTTCTTCTTCCTTCTTCTTTCTTCCTTTTTCTTTCCTCTCACAATCTCCTTTTCTTTCTCTTTTTGGTTTCTTTCTTCCTTTGGCCGAATGCTCTCTTGTTTCATGCATTTCAAGGTGCACTTATATATATATAGCTCTCCAACTGACCATTTTGCCCTTAATCATTTCCTATAATATCAATCAAGCCCTTATAATACACTTGTTTGCATTTCATTGGTTAATCACTTTTTAATCAACTTAAAAATTTTCTTAACCACACATTTAGTCATCACATTGACCCTAAGGTGCCATTCCCTCATTGGTCCATTCACAATCACATGGATTGTGCTTCTTTAGTCACTAATCTCTTCATAAAATTTCATTTAATCATTTACCTTATACATTTAATTTATTCATCTCTAAATAAATCCAAAAAAAATTTCATGGTCATCTAATCATCAAATTGACCATACAATACTCTAATTGGGGGTTTTAACCCTCAATTCCAAGCTTTGAAAAAATTTTAATTGGATTTAAAATCATCCATAACCATTATTCTTCCAACAAGGGTATTCTCGTCTGACTATCTTCAGAACTCTTAAAATCTACTCAAACGGACTTATTTTTACTTCGTTTTAGTTTTATTAGACTTCATTACTCATTCTACAAATTTTCGATTCTCCGAGGTCTATCTCATAAAATCACTATTCATACCATTATTATTCATCCGAAATTACTATTCATCAGAATTTTTTTTTTTTTTTTTTATACAAAAAGGAAATTCTAGGTTCTACAAATGGAGTGCTTCCTTTTACGTGTCACTCCAATAAAAAAAAAAAAACTTGGATTTCTATCCTGAATTTGCAAACATATAAACACTAAACTTGAGAAAAACCATGAGATAAAAAGTATGTTTTTTCCTTTGAAAGAAGCTTGGAAAATCAATTTGATAAAAAAATAATAATAAATTACAAATAAGATTTAGTTTTCAAAAAGAAAAAAGACCTACTCTTGCACAAATTTCTCTGAAAAGTCTTTGAATATAAAGAAGTCCATGGTGTCCTGCTATTCTTGCTGTCAACCAAGTATAACCTCTTTTAAGAACAACTAGAGCACGAACCCTATTTTGAGTAGGTACTATACCATTTGATACTGCAAGGCTAAACTAAATATTTCCTCTAACTGCTTGTTCAATCAAACCATATGTAAAATAACTTTTTAGAGCACGCAAAAGGATAAAAAGAGTTGACAAAATATATTATGTGTTAAAAAAGAAAAAAAGATTTTCTGTAGAAGTGATACATACACATTATAACTATATAATATGTTATGATTCATAAAATTAAATAACGAATAAATACCTCCAAACGAATTCTCCTTTGCAAAAACAAGTCAACCGCATCAATAATGGAGTATGAATCTCTAGGGTAATGTCGAGAATTTTCTTCGTTTCTAAACAAGAAGCACCCATTAGCATTGCCAACTATGACTGTTTCCTTGGGCATGTTGTCGTCTTACAAATACAAAAAACTCTTACATTAGTTCACTCATTCAACCATGTGAAATATAGAATCTAGCTCACCCACTAACTAATAAGTTGCAAGGTATTCACCCATCCGTACAAGAACAAGTTTCAAGTCAACTACTTGATCCTATTAGAGCATCATCATCCATAAGTTATATCAACATATTGTGCAAGAATATATATATATATATATATATTTGTAGAACAAATTACCCGAAACATTATGATTGCTTCGGGGGATGTATAATCTGAACAATGCTTGTGGACTCCTTAATGTCCCTCAAAAGATTGTCAATCATCTTCTTTTTTGGACACCGAAGAAATCCTCCATCCTGTACAAGTTTAATAAAGATATGTTAACAAATGTTTTAAAAGCGCAGAAGACTCTTGACTACAAGAGTTGTGATAGCAAATTTTCTAGTGTGTTTTGTAAATTAAATTCAATGATGACATTTTTCTAATTAAAACGCAATACCAAATATTCATACTAAAAACCAATGCAAATAACAGTCTACAAATAATATAATAATAAGAAGAATATTATTCCTATGAGGATTGTCCAAATTTAGTTAAGTACTAACTAGCGAAGACCACACATTATCCAAACTATTAAAATTGAGAAAAAAAAACAAGAAATTAAATTAACAATTAAATTTAGAAAAAATCAGTAGTTGGAAAATATCCAGACATACAATTTCACTTAACCAATCATTTAATTTATTCTCCTCTCCCTAAAAATAGGTCTTTTTTTTATTATTATCTTATATTTAATCGGATAATTCTAAATTAGTAACAAGTCTCTCTCGATGGTCCAATACTTATCCAAATTAATTAATTTGACTAAATCTCTATGTAGATTAATTAACCTGAGTTCATTAAGTTTAGATTATCCTCACACAATTACACAACCATATGAGTATATATCTATCCTATATGAATTATGCTATTTTATTAGGTTCCAGTCTCATAAAACTTCACTTGATAGTATCAGATTCCTACGATCAAATCAATTAACGGATCTAAATTAATCGACTAGCATTAAGCACCAATAAAATAATACAAAAATACAAATAAATTATAAAATATTACCGAATCATTAAATAAATTAAAATCATGGTCAAGTTACATTGTGGCCTAGATATAAGAATATAGTTCATCATCATTAAAATAATTAAAACAAGAATCAACAAAATATTTAAATAATTAAAAATAAAGCACAAAGAAAATCTCATTGAATAGACACGATCCTCTCGTCTCCTAGGTCGGATTCATCTTCCAACTTGACTCTTAATATGTTGCGACCCTTGTGTCTCTAATTGTTGATGATGACTCAAAAGCTCCAAAGACTGCTACTAAAAAATCGTGGTTGAGGGTGTAGCCCTCACTCCACGCAAGGCTCTCTCTCCCTTGAATTGTGTTGTGTGTTATGATGCACGTTGGAGCCCTTTATATAGAGCTAGGGACAAGAGTCAGCCAAGCTAAATTTCAAAAATGAAATTGGCAAAT
The DNA here is from genome assembly GCA_021234005.1 of Nephelium lappaceum. NCBI lineage: Eukaryota > Viridiplantae > Streptophyta > Magnoliopsida > Sapindales > Sapindaceae > Nephelium > Nephelium lappaceum. Next base: position 14,989,659 of record CM038005.1, on the reverse strand, counting down.
TTCCTACACATGAATTCCTTATTTAGATGTCAGCCGAGTTAATACTTCTAAAATCAATATTGGAAACCTTTCTCTTGTTGAATTGCCAAATCAAGTTTAGGCAATAATTCATCTTCAAGTTTGCTTGTCGATCGCGGCCCAGCTCTCCACCATAGGATTTGCTTGGTGAACAAGGACTCTTCTCAGCTGCAAGATAGCCTTGAGAACACGAAGTCTTCTCACAGCTAGGTTTTCTCTCTCAGGTCTGCATGCTTAATTACTTCTCTAAGTGTTAGCTCGTACGTACTGCATGTGTCTCTCTGAACTACTCACAAACTGCACCTGCACTTCACTTTTTTTTCAATTTAAGTGCAACATGATCAATTAAAAATTATTTAAAGCAACAATCATTTAATTGCTTATTATTCAATAATAGTCCACATGATTACACATAAGGTCAATTTGGAAATCAAAAGTCAAATTGTTGGGAGAATTTATTCAATGCATGTTCATGGCAAACAAAGACACGCAATTCAATGACACATGAATTAAAATATTCGAAGACCCCAAACATACAATTCGCATGGCTTTTCTTGGAATGGGCCCATGATTTTTCCTTGAAACAATTCAATATCTCTCTCATTTAATCATATTTACTCATGTCTCACCAATTACACAAAAATAAATAAAAATACTAAATAATTAACATAATTTATTCAAAAATTCATTACAAATATTAGATAAATGGGTATAAAATAATAACATATTTTAGCGTTATCAAGTTGTAGATTATATGGTAGCTACAGAGAGACATTTGTTAACCTTTTTTGATCACAGGAGTGGGCTGGCTTCAACTTTGAGCCCTAGCACACAGCCAACAACCAAGATGATTCCACAGTTGACACGTCTAAACAAATATTCAGACATAAAGTCATTAGGGACATAATTTTCAAGTATTTTCCACTTGATCTACAATTGACATTTTCAAATGAAAGCATTAGATTTTGCTTCATCGTTTCGAATCAAGGACACAATATATAATCACTTGAATGCTTAGATGTACACTAACCTTGTTGATTCTATTAGTAAGAGCATCTTTACTGATCATTCCATCTGCAGCATTTGTAATTATCGGAATTTTGGAGCCCATCTTTGTACTAATCTGCACACAGACACAAAATCAAAAACATACAAGAAAAAAATTCTGAGCATGTTGAACTAAGAAATAAAATGATTAGAAAGAATCCATACAAATCTGTGAGTGGATTCCAAGTTGTGATTCAGACCAACAATGACAATGGCAAAATGAGGACAAATCGGCTCGGAGAGAACGTTGTACAAAACCTCTTGTATAGCAGCCTGTTAATCTCGAAAAGGAAAGGTTAACAATTGGACCATGAAATTAATTGATAAAGAATATCAAGGAAATATGACCGTTAATTAAATGAAACTATATACATCTAGTGACAAACATTCCCTTATCAAATAACTCTTTCACTATGATAATATAATAGCGTTATAGAGGTGTAGCACAAGACTTACATGAAAAGATGGATTTAGAGAGAGAGCTGTTGCCAGTTTAGGCCGGGATAGAACCCGGCTACAAATCTTGTACCAGGATTTGCAAATGCAGGCAGCTGATGCAAAGTCTTTGGTTGGTAGCTTTGATAGTATGTCTTGGAGAAGATCTTCAAAGAGACGATTTATATTGCCCAAAGCAAAAGTATCATCCATCTTCTTCTTCAACTTTGTGCTATCCATCTCTTGCTTTGAAATATTTTGAGTGAATATGAAGGTTGTATCCTGCTGCTTTTTATAATGCAACAAAATCCTAAAGAGGCTAATTTTTCAAAGCCATTAATAAGACTTATGGGAGTTGTGGATTTTTTACCTTTCTTTAACAATGAAAATATGGAGTTGATACCCCTGAATTGATTTGCTCTTTGCTGTTTTCCTTCACCGGCTGTTTTCTTTTCTTTGTTTCTCTTAGTACTGCATCTCCTGTATCTTATTTACTGATGATATTGTGCATTCACGGTTTGCAAACCAACTTTTACCTATATATATTTTCTTTTCTTTGTTTCTCTTAGTACTGCATTTCCTGTATCTTATTTACTGATGATATTGTGCATTCACGGTTTGCAAACCAACTTTTACCTATATATATTTTCTTTTCTTTGTTTCTCTTAGTACTGCATTTCCTGTATCTTATTTACTGATGATATTGTGCATTCACGGTTTGCAAACCAACTTTTACCTACATATATATATATATATATCCCTTTTTCCAATCTTACTTTTCTCATTTTGAATACATGTCTGAATAACCAGTCAGATCAAATGTTCAAGCCATATGGCTTAATATTATTGGTTAAGACACGTGCGCCGGGCGTTATGAAACTTTTCTCCCTTTGATATCTGTAACATAGAGCAGCAATATGGTAATAAGTTTCCAATAGACTTAAAAATTAAGAAAATATGCATATAAAGTAACAAGTGTGACATCGTAGACTGTAAATTCGATAGCCTTCGTTTAGTAAGTTTATTGAATCAACAAGTTAGCATGACAACACTAGCACTATCAGTTAATAAGTTGTGGTTGACTTAACTTGAACCTGATTCATAGTATTATAATACCTCTCAATTCTTTACACAACTTTTATGTATTAAATTGATGCATGTTTTCAATATTATACTATACTACACAAAAACTCGTGCAAATATACATGGTCTCTATCCAATATAGTGGCGAATCAAGGTTGATTCTATAGAGATGGTTCAAACTAGAACTAATTATTAAAATTTATTTACTCAACTTTATTCAGAAATCAATTAACAAAATTTGAATTAAAAAAGTAAAATTGCAAAGATCAATCAACTGCAAAACTTAATTAAATATCGGTAAACACTTGAATAAAAGATCTAGAGAAATTCAATTTCATTTAATACTCCACAATTCTTGCATCATTTTTCCATCAACAATACATAATTTCATATTGTACTTGATCAAGCAAATAATTATATCCATGAGCCTCTTTTGAGTTCATCATAGGTATATTTGCATTGAATACTCAACTATATTTCTATACTAAGTGGTTAATACAAACTCATTATGCACAATTACCCATACAAGATCACACTAAAAACCTAGATATATTTCTATTCTAATTCTCAAATGCCATTTTATCAAGTTCTAATTATCAAAATCTTTCTCAAACATGTTAATAACACAAAATCATTCAATTGACTAAACCTAAAATCAATCGAAAGCATCAAGAAATGATAAAACAGAATACTAACATATGAAATCATTCCATGTAAACATCATAAATCATTCACAAGAATAGATCCATATCAAATTACATTGAATCCTCTAGAAACAAGTTTAATTATCCATAGATTTACACAAAATCAATCCAAAATAAAAAATATAATTGAACATAATAAATGAGATTAAAACATAAGTAAACATCATGAAATAACCACTGCTCTTGCTCTCAAATCTCCTTAAATCACTCGTACGTTGCTCTTGAATGGCTCCAACAAATTGTTGCATGAACCACCTATGAAACCTTGGCTTGAATTTATGAAAACCTATGCAAAAGTGAATGAAAAATGCTTTGAAGATGTTCTAAGGTCCGCTACTTGTCTTTGGGAATCAAGAAAATGATTAATTTATAGGTGAAATCATGTGGGGTTGAAGAGTTTCCTCCATGCACATCTAACGCCAAAATTGTGATTTGCAACTTGCAATCGTGTTTAGCGAAAATCCTTGGAAACTATAGCGATTAAGGTTTGGCGAACTTCGTTCAGCGAGGCTCTCTAATTAATTTAAGCAACATGAGCCCGCGACTCATGTTTAGCAAACACCCTTCATGAAAAACTCCAACTCTCATAACTAAAGCTATAAGAAAAGACACTAGAAAAACACTTTAAAATACTCAAGTATTCCTAACAAAAGCCAATATTAAAGATGCAAAATCATGTCTAAAATCAACATGATCACAAATCACGTCAAATGATACGGTTAGGCTAATATTCATTAATTGAATACAAATTTGACCTATTTAGTTTATCCAATTCATTAAAAATTCATAAAGATAAATTAATCCTATTAACTCTAACTTAAGAAGTTGTGGTAGACATCCTATCTTTTGTATCAATGATGTGATGATTGGTAGATGGTTGCTGTGACAAATGAAAAAACAATCATTAATATATAGTGGCATGCATGCAAAACTTTAACATGGCTCGCCCAGAAAGTTATATATAATGGCATGCATGCAAAATCACGTCAAATGATACGGTTAGGCTAATATTCATTAATTGAATACAAATTTGACCTATTTAGTTTATCCAATTCATTAAAAATTCATAAAGATAAATTAATCCTATTAACTCTAACTTAAGAAGTTGTGGTAGACATCCTATCTTTTGTATCAATGATGTGATGATTGGTAGATGGTTGCTGTGACAAATGAAAAAACAATCATTAATATATAGTGGCATGCATGCAAAACTTTAACATGGCTCGCCCAGAAAGTTATATATAATGGCATGCATGCAAAACCTCTTCTTTTTTTTTTCTTTTTTTTTTTGGAGGGGGAGGGAGGGGGGGAGGGGGGAGTGGGGGTGGCAGGCGAGCAGACTGGGCGGGGCATATGCATGCACATGCCACACCTAGAAATTGAGTATAATATTCGTCCAAGTACATGTTTAAAAATTCAAATGAGAAATCCATCAAAGTAACCAATGTTTTACATGAGTTTTCTTTCTAGCTCCTACTCGAAAAGTAAATAACACATGGGAAAATGCATGTACATGCATGCACCTACCATTACAACTGCAAAGTTAATTTATACTAGAATGCAACTACCTACTAGGCTCCACAAACACAATCTGTGCCTTCTTGAAGCATGTGTTTATTAATAAAATTGATAGTTTTTCAACAAAAACTTATACATACACCATAATACATACTGAGGGGTGGGGAGGGAAAGGGGGGAGTGGGGGTGGCAGGCGAGCAGACTGGGCGGGGCATATGCATGCACATGCCACACCTAGAAATCGAGTATAATATTCGTCCAAGTACATGTTTAAAAAATTCAAATGAGAAATCCATCAAAGTAACCAATGTTTTACATGAGTTTTCTTTCTAGCTCCTACTCGAAAAGTAAATAACACATGGGAAAATGCGTGTACATGCATGCACCTACCATTACAACTGCAAAGTTAATTTATACTAGAATGCAACTACCTACTAGGCTGCCACAAACACAATCTGTGCCTTCTTGAAGCATGTGTTTATTAATAAAATTGATAGTTTTTCAACAAAAACTTATACATACACCATAATACATACTGGGTGCATGTATTAATTATAATATTTGAGCAAGTTAGTATAGGTTTAACTTAAAAGTCTTTTTTATTATTACAATATGTATGTTTCAAAATTAAACCTTCTGATGATTAGCTATTAGCATATATAATATACTTGGATATAAATATACTTGAATTGATTACATTTTAAAATTACTAATTATATTTTATTATATTTGATTACAACTAAATATGGTCGATTATTATAAATGTGATTTGATTCGTTAGTTGTAATCAAATATAATAAATGCATAATCAGCTATAATAAAATGTAATTTGTAATTTTAGAATGTAATCACTCATTTTGTAAGCCCTCGATTTCTATTTATGGTTTTCCTAGTAATAGTTTATAAGTGATATTTTGAGAACCTAAATGATTAATGAAAGTGTCCAAAGAATGTAGGGAATTTTTAAAGACTGATTGAACCCAATTGGAGAATAAATAGAAGAGTAAAATAGTAAATAACATTAAATAATCATTAAGTGTGATAAGGGATCAATTTGAAGTAAGTTTTCCTATTAGGGGTCAAGTTAGAATTCAGCAAAGTTTAGAGACAAAAATCAAATTTTCAAGGACGCAATTATCATTTTGAAAAAGTCATAAGTATATATAGTGTTGGTTTCCAACACTTAGCCATTTTCTCGCCCAAAAATGTGAGAGACACAAAGAAAGACTAGAGGAGTTTCGGCCAAGCTTGGTGAAAGGGGAATCAAGTGATTTCAATCAATTTTTAAGCTCCAATCCCAGAGTTTAAGTTAATCCAAGCTAGAAAACCAAGTTTAGAACAAGATCCAAGCAAAACGAGGTTAGTTTCAATACTTTGAACTCTTTTGAATGGTAGTTAGAGTTGATGTTTGAGTTGGTATTTGATGAGGGTTTTTATTTATGTTCTGAGTTGAACATGTAGAGACCTAAAAGCAAGAGTAGATTACATGGAAATCAATCAAGCGTGATGAGCTAGGGTTTGTATGGGAGAGAACCTAAGTTTGATTTGAGGTTGTTGTAAATGAAATGGCTTGTAGGTTAGGTGTTTGATGAGATTAAACATAAAAAATTTGAATGAAATGAACTTAGTGTGTGTTAAGGCATACAAGGTCATAGTGAGGGGTGTATGATACCAATGCAATCTAAGTCTTTTAAGCATGATTTCATGTTGATCACATGCTAACTAAACCTATGAGCATGTTAGAAAACAAATTAGATAACTTGCATTATAAAGCTTATATGAAGGGCATTAGTGGTTATTATATAATACCACTTCTTTTATATGTTTAGTTGAATTGAATGAGTATAATTGATGTGTATATCACTAAAGAAAAGAGAATTGAGATTAGAAATGAAAAACGGAAAAGTTACCCTTAAATTAATGTCGAAAAGAGGGTGTTTTAACTAGAAACATTCACCTGATGGCTGTTTCTTTTCAAAATGACTTTTAGGCCGATCTAAGTGCGAGTTAGGGAGATGAATGGAGCAAGAATGGATGAAAGAAAAGCAATAGGGAGAGCCCCACATTGCATTCGACCAAGGGGTATCCAAAATGATCATTTTTCGTTTCGAGCTTCAAAAAATTATTTCAGGTGTATAGGTGTGTTCTTAGGTGAAAATAAATAAGATTCAAGGAAAGAAATCGGAATTTTAAAGCTTCGGTTAAGTAGAAACCAAGAAGAGAATATTGTAGTCAAAATACCCTTTAAAGGGTTAATTGAGTTAAAAGTAATGTGTTAAGTTTTGTGAAGTTAAATTTTGAATATTTTAAGCTAGAATGTGATGTGTAAGTGAAGAAGAAGCAAAAGGGGCAAGAGAAGGTCATTGAAGAGCCTTTTACCAATCCTTGAGATTCAAGTGAGTGCTAAAGTAGTTTTTATAAGTTTGTGCTTGTTTTAATTATTTAAGCATTTTGTAAATGTTGAATGTCATTTTAGAAATTAAAATGAACTATTTTGTACTTTTTCCACTTAGCAAAACTATTTTGTGGTTGTTGCTCTTAAAAGAAATAAGTTTTAGTGTTTAACGTACTTAAAAATTAGATTTGGTGCTTTATGCACTCAGAAATCAGATTTGTGCTTATTACATTAGAAAGCTAAAGCAAAAAGAGATTCTCAAAGGTCATGAGTATACCCTTAAATTACGTTTTAAGATTTAGACTCGGCCGGCATATCCCACATGGCAAAGTCCTGAGGGGGATGCGTCACTAACTTGGGGGGAAATTGAGTCTATCGTGTCGCCTGTACTCGTGTGAGATATTATCTTACACTATGGTTAGCGATGTAGAATTTGCATATAGTTGTGAGATGTCTCAGATAGCGTCATGGTTGGTGTCAGTTCAAAATCGCCATATGACATTGTCACTACGAGCGGCGTTAATTAGTTGCTGTGTGACTAGAGCATTAGGGGTACGAATGATGCTTTTAGAAAACAAAGTTAATAATTGAGATATTGAAAGCAAAGAAAAACATTTTAGAGCTTTATTATATGTGATGAAATTGTTTAGCACTTTGTATGCTTTTCAATTTATGAGCTTTATATGCATTTTGATATACATATGAGCTTATAGTTTCTATATTTATGCTTTGCGTTGAAATGAGATTTAAAGTTGAGAAATTTTCAGAAATAGAAATTTTACCGTTAAAAGTTTTCAGGAGGTATTTTAGAAATAAAACATTTTAGTTGAAAAAAAATTACTAACACTCATTGAGCTTCCAAAACTCACAGTTATCTGTTTTTATTATAAAAACCTCCTCAGGTGTTGACGTGGGTGACTGAGAAAAGAGAGCTCCTTCAAAAGAGTAGGTGGGCATGACACGACATTGCTTCTGTGTGAATATATTTTGCATATTTTGTATTTCTAAAGAAATCATTTGTAAATATAATCTTTTGAGTTGTAAATGAGTGGTGAATGTTTAATCATGCAATGGAAGTTTTAATTTCTTTTAAGAAATTTTGAAAGTTTGCAAATGACTTGGCTTATGACTTTATACTTTCCATTTTGATGGAATAGAATTGTGATTTGAAATATATGTTTTTGACTAAAGAAGTTGGGTTGTGTTGGAAAGATAGTTGGAAGTATAAAATTTCTTTTATAGGTTTTTGGCAATATTAATAAAGCAGCCGTTATGCTATCAGATTTTAGTTTTATAAAATAATTTGAATTTTAAAAGTTGAAATGAAATTTTAGTTTTAAAAAGAAACCAACCCAACTAGTTTCAAAAATGAAGTTGATTAAATGAGTTAAAAGTGAAAGTTTAAGGGTTTGCTTCCCAAATTTTTCTTAGCCTGCCTAGTAAGGTTTAAGACGGATCTATTGGGGTATCAGGTGAGGTCTACTGGATAAGAGTTTAGAGAAATCCAGATTGGGTCGCGTCACATTTGCAGTTGTCAAATGTATCGAGACTCAAGTATATCGTAAAATGTGCCATATATAGTAATGTGTTAATAACCTTTATACTTTTCCATCGGTTTTACTAAACCATCCATATTCTCAAAAAATTTACAACTAGCTCTATTATAATCTTATTTTTCAAGTATTAAATCTTAGAAAAATGTGTGTTTTGGTTGTTGTGGATTACAATGGGTGAGATGGATAGAAACTTGGATCATAATAATCATTAAGACTTTGTAGGTAAGTTGCTATTCGAAAATAGAACTGGGGCCTATGTTTTATTAGCACCAAAAAACTCAAGTCCATTTTTCTAGCACATTTTTACTATTTAATTTTTTTAATGATAAAAATATGCTTAAAATTTATTTCAATAATTTGAAAAGAAAAAAAAAAAAAAAAAACCTATGAGCTTTAATGAGTTTGAAATTTAAACAAACCAAGAGAAAGGGAAACTAGAAAGATATCGAAGCACATGAACTCAGAGTCACAGACCCAGTAAAAGTGTAAATAAAAACTCAAATCACACGCGTCACCATTTCCACCACGCGAAAAGCGAGAAAAAAAAAAAAAAGAGAAAAGTTCTTGAGAGGAGTGTCAGGTCAATAATTGTTGAGACACATGCAATATCTCCTTTACAAACAGACCAGCCAATGCACTGCGAGGACAGTTGTAGCAGAATGGCAAGCTTTCAAGGATGTGGAATCCTACATCTGGGTCATCACGTAACATGCAAGAGAAGATGAGACAGCCAAGTATTTCTTTTTTGTCACAAGCACATTAATGGTGCTGGAATGAGAAGTCGAGGCAACTGGTGCCTTCAGATTGCTAGCTCATCAAAGGAATTGGTCATAGAAGAATATGCTTTATTACAATATGTGTGGTAGAACATGAAGGAATCACCAGGTTTGATCCCTACACCTTCAACAATAACGCTGAAGTCTCCTGATTCTCTGTAGCATTAAAACTCTTTTGGATGGTATCATTTTTTATTTTGACGTGCAAGTTATGTAGAAAGATAAAAAAAATTAGCATTAGGACAATAATATTTATGTTTTATATGATACCTTATAACTTTATAATAAGCTAGATATGATCGCTGTGATCCAGAGGAGTGTTCTATTTTGTGTGTCAATCCAACATAAATACTTGGATTCTCATCCCGAATCTACCAAAAGGTGACCTCTCAATTGAAAATCCAACATGAGATTAAAAGTGTTTTTTCCCCTTTAAAAGAATAGTAGAAAATCAAATAAGAATACATATAAGATTTAGCATTGACAAAAAAAAAAAAAAAGAAACCTGCTCGAAGTTCTCTGCAAAGTCCTCGAGCATTAAGGATTCCAAGATGCCCTCCCATTCTTGCAGTCAACCAACTATAATTTTCTTCAACAACAACTACAGCACCAACCTCAAGTTGCGGGCCGTATGATGCTAAACCACTTGATAATTTAAGGCTAAACTGAATATTTCCTCCAACTGCTTGTTCAATCAAATGATGTGTAAAATAACTCTTTTAGAATTACACAAAGGAATTAAAAGCATTGACAAATTATATTATATGTAAATGGAAAATTTTTTGGAAAATGATATATACGGACTTTAGTTATATGTCTTGATTCATAAAAATTAAAAAATGAATAAGCACCATTTGACGAATTTTCCTTAACAAATATAAGGGCTACTACATCAATATTGGAGTAGGAATCTCAAGGGTAAGGTTTAGGATTTTCTCCCTTTCTAAACAAGAAGTACCCACTAGCATCGCCCACTATGACCGTTTCCTTGTGCATGCATGTGGCCTAACAAATAAAAAAAAAAAAAAATTACCACAAACTCTTATATTAATTCACTTGTAAAACCAATTTAAAAAATAATAATAATAAAATTCACTCATAAAACCATGTAAGATATAAGATCTACCTCACCCACTAACTAAAGTTGCATGTTACTCACCGTTCTGCACAAGAACATGTTTCAAGTTGACATGTTGATCCTTTAAGAGCATCATAATTCATAAGATATATTTACATATTGTATAAGAAAATATAGTAAATTGAAAAGCAACTTACCCCAAACATTATGATTGCATTGGGCGACGTACAATCTACAACAGTGCTTGTGTACTCCTTAATGCCCCTCAAAAAATTTTTCATCATCTCCACTTTTGGAGCCTGAGGTGATCTTCCATCCTATACAAGTTGAAAACAAATGTTTTATAAGAACTCAAGCCTATTGACTACAAGAGTTATATTACATAGCAAAGAGAGAGTTTTTAACCTAATTTGACCGTAAGAGTGGGATGGCTTCAACTTTGAGTCTTGGCAAACAGCTAACAATCCAGACAATTCCACGATAGTTGACATGGCTAACTAAATTAGATGTAATAGCAAAATTATTAGAGAGATGATATTCGATCTGCAATTAATTTCCATTTAGCCTACAATTGACATTTTCAAATGAGCTATGAGATTTGTTCCATCATTTCAAATCAAGGACTTAATATAATTACTAGAATGCTTAGATGGATACACCAACCTCCTTGATTGTATTAGTACGAACATCTTTACCGATCATTCCATTTGCAGCATTTGTAATCATTGGAATTTTAGAGCCCAGCTTTCCAGTAATCTGCACACATATAACACGAACATAAAAAAATAGAAAAAAATTCCTAGAATATTGTTGAACTAAGAAATTAAATAATTGGAAAGAATCCATACAAATCTATGAATGGCTTCCAAGTTGTAATTCAGACTAACAAAGGCAATGACAAAATAAGGATGAATTGGCTCAGAGAGAAACTTGTCCAAGACCTCTTGTACAGCAACCTGTTAATCAAGAAAGCAAAGGCTAGCAATTAGACTACGAAATTAATTGACAAAGAATATCAAGAGAAGTATATACATCCAGTAATAAGAATTCCTCAATAAATGAAATAAATTTCTCAGCAACCAAACAGTCCCTTATCTAATAACTCTTTCATACATACAACAGGGTTTTAGAGATACAGCAGAAGAATTACATGAAAAGATGGGTTTAGAGAGAGAGCTGTTGTGAGTTTGGGCCGAGATAAGATCTTGTTACAAACTTTGTTCCAGGATTTGCTATCGCAGGCAGCTGATACAAAGTCTTTGGCCGGTAGTGTAGTATGTCTTGCAGAAGATCTTCATTCTCCAAAGCCTCCATCTTCATCAACAGTGTGCTATCCATCTCTTGCTTTGAAATATTTTGAGTGGATATGAAGCGGAGCTTGGACATATAATGTTGTTTTATAATGCAAAATAGATGTAATATTAGTACTCTTATCCTACAAAATCCTGAAGTGGCTAGTATACTTTGAAGCCATTAAGAATTATGAGGGTTGTGGAATTTTTTACCTTTCTTTTACAATCAAAATCTGAAGTTGATATACTGTAAAAATCTGGAGTTGATATCCTGAATTGATTTGCCTTGCTGTTTTCATTCACCAGCTATTTTCCTCTTGTTGTTTCTCTCAAGTCTGCATTAATTGCCTGTATTATTTACTGATGATATTGTGCATGCATGGTTTGCAAGCCAACTTTGGTCTCTATATATATCCATTTCTACTCTTATTTCTCTCATTTTTAAAATATTTTTTATCATATTAAATAAAGAAAAATCTAGAAAGCCCTTGACATGCTAAAATGTTTACCCCAACCTTTTAAAATATTAGCCAAAAACCGTCTATCGTCAAAAGCGATTTTCATCCAAATGTTTAGTAGTTTTTTTGATAAAAATAGTAAAAGATTAAAATACTTTTATTATATTGAAAAATTACAAATCATAAAAAAAAAATTAGTCGATTACCAAACTACTCTTTTATGATCAAAATAAAAAAAAATATATAAATTTAAAAAATTTTAGAATTTATAATTAAATTTATATAAAAATAAATATATAAATTACAATTTTAAATAACTAAATTAATAATTATATTCAATAAAATTTAAATAAATTAAATAAAAAAATTTCCATCAGATCTCACATTAATTTGAAAAAAAATTAAAAAATTAAAAAAATCAATATTTTTTGAATTGAAAAAAATGAAAGATCTTCAAATTATTGAAGTTATTAAGTTTTTTGAAAAAAAAAAATATAGGCAAAAAAAAAACGGGGCAAAGATCTGGGTATTAGAACCCAAACCTTCAATTGTTGAACGTCTGGGTTCCAATGCCCATATTTTCAACCTCATCTTCTCCACACACACATTTCATCTCCCTCATCAATAAAACCAATTCAAAATTCAAAACCAGAAGTCAGAAAAATTAAAATTAAAAAAAAAAAAAACAAAAACAAAAACAAAAACAAAATCCTGATATAATGATATTCAAGCACTCAACGGTCAGATTGGCTTAAAGAATCCAGAAATCGAACTCAGCAAAATCCTGATATAATGATATTCAAGTACTCAACAGTCAGGTTGGCTTAAAGAACCTAGAAATCGAACTCAGCCTCAAGAAACCACCCCCTACTAGCATCTTCTCCTCCACCTTTGCCTTCTCTTGCCCGGTCTAGATTGCAATAGCTGCAACAACCGTCGCCGACTTCAAACAGTAGAAGCAATCGCATCTCGTTCACCATCGACATTAAACAGCAGCAACAATCGCATATCCTCCTCCGCCGTCGACTTTAAACAACAGCAATAGCAACCACACCGATGCTGTTGAAAATAATGAACGGGTCTTCTTCATTCTACTTCGTCAGTGGGGTTTGTGGCTATTGTTCTTGTGGGTTGAAGTTCGCCGTCGCCATGCGTGGGAGGTTGGTGAGGTTCGTGGCCCTCAGTCATGATTTTGAGAGAGAGTGAGAACTAATGACGTTTTTCGGATAGAAAGAGAGCTGGTGAGCTAACCAGCTATATACCTAACTTTCCTATGGATGTGTAATTACCTATTTACTCTTTAATCGAATGGTTCCGTTAATTTTTAACTAGAAATTACTTTTTGACCTTTTGACTCTAATAGTTGGGGTTTTTTGGTTAATAAATTAAAAACTAGGGTGGTTTGATATTATTTTCATTCCAAGAGGTAAAATAATAATATTTTTATTAAATAATCGATCACATGAAATATTCATAGCATATGACTTAATATCGTTGGTTCAAACACAAGCACCGAATGTTACGAAACTTTTTGAATGACATTTATATCATAGAGTGGCAATATAGCAACGATTTTCCGATAGATTTGAGTAACAAGACAAACGTATAAGGTAACAAGTGTGATGTCATATCCAATAAATGCGATAACCTTGGTTGGCAAGTTAACTAAATCAATAGATTAGCATGATAAGGCGAGCAATATCAGTTAGTATGTTGTGTTTGACTCAACTTGAAGCTGGTTCATAGTGTTAGACCTCTCAATTATAATACTGATCCATTTGTTAAAACGGTAACACAACATCGATCATTTAACCCGTTTATTACATAGGTCAAATTATGTCAAATGATATGTTTAATTAGGCAAGTATTCATTAATTTAATACAAATTTGACCTATTTAACTCATCGAATTCATTACAATCTATAAACACAAATGTAATCATATTAACTATAACTTATTAAATAAGACTAGATTCCCATCTTTTGTAACTAACAATTGGTAAATGGACACATATGACAAATAACAAAATAATCATTAATATATATGCAACATCTTTTGGATAAAAAATTTGGAAAAATCTTTTGGAAGTGTTGAATTATTCTTTTAAATACACAAACACACTCAACTTATTCCGTGGCAAAACAGTTGCAACAGAACCAAATAAACTGGCCATTGCATGACAGGACCAAATAAACTTACAAAGCATGCATTAGAATTAGAACTATCATGTTATCCTCCCTTTCCTTATCCATTTTCCTCATCTGCAGAAATTAAGTTTGTAGAGATACGTGCAACTTCTTCAGTGTGTGGAGATGCTATGGTAGTTGGTGGAGAATGCTGCATCCTCGAAGTTAGTTGCCACGAGAACATCAAGAGAAGAATATTAGACTTCCAAAGACTTCATTCTTACGATGAACAGAATTGATAATTCCGGAATGGGAAATCGAGGCTGCTGGTGTCTTCAGAATTTTTGAGGTCATGATAGGCATAGATCGTTGAAGAAAGTGCCATCTCGCAATCTGCATGGTAGAGCATGAAGGAGAATCACCAGGTTTGATCCTAACACCATCAACCACAATCCTGATCAAGTCCACTTCTCTTAGCATCAAAACATCTTTTGGTTACGATAGTCCTGGATCTTGACAAGAAACTTGAACAAAAGTTGAATATTTCATATCTTACTTTAAAACTTCATAACATAGGCCAAGTATGATTGTTGTAATCCAGTGGAGCACTCTTCTCCATGTGTGACATCAATGTAGAAAGTTTAAATTCTGAACCTGAATCTGCAAGAGATAACCTCTCAATTTGATAACCACTATGAAGTAATTTTTTCTACTAATAAAGGAGCTTAGAAAATCAATTAAATCACATACAAGATTTAGTTTCAGAAAGGTAAAAAAAGATAAATTAAAAAAATAGAAAAAAAAAAAACAACCTACCTTTGCACGAATTTCTTACAAAGTCTCAGGTTATAAAAAATTTCAAGACGTCCTTCCCTCAATTATAAATAAATTTTTATTTTTTCAAACGTGTGAATGACTAATTACATGAAACATTCACGTTAGATGGCTTAATATTATTGGCTCATACAAGTGTTTGTGGGAGTGATGAAGTCAATTTTCTCAATATGACATTTATAACACGAGAGTAACGAATTTATGTGGTAACAAGTTTATGATGGAAAGTAACAAAATATATATATATATACATACATATATATAAGATAATAAATAATAAGTGACAGGCCCCACCTCCTTAGGCGACCTCAAGGTAGTCGTTCAGTGGTTATCTAATCCAACTGGAAAGTTTCCACGAAGTTAAGCTGTCTACTTTTTCTATAACTTTTTAAAACTTTAATATGAACTGCAGAAATGTGGGGAATTTTTTTTTTTTCAACCATTTATAAACAGATTTATGAAAATTTGGGTAGCATAACGGTTGTTTTTTAAACATACCACCCTGCAAAAGTTTTAAAAATAGTTTTATACAGTTCTATAGCACATCCATCTCAACTTTTGGGCCTCAAGCCCTAAATTCATTTTCCACAATTTAACCACAAATATATTTTTAATTATTATAAACTCAAAATCATTTTACTGAGACTAAAATTTCAATATAAATTCTAAAACATTATTTACAATATATATGCATCAAAATTCTTTATAAGTATATACATTCATAAAACATAATATCTAAATAAGCATCATGTCAAAGCTGACCCACCTAGTCCCGTGTAGGAGATCTGACATTGCGAGTACTTGATCCTGCACTTGGGGAGGTTTTTCAAAACTAATGTGGAAAATATGAATTATAAATGAATTCTTTAAATAGTTTTCTAAAATCTGTAAATCTTAAGCTTCTGATAAATAATCTCATAAGAATCTCATATAAATATATAAACGATATAATATACTAAAATTGATTATAAAATCTTCCATTAAATAGTTAAAATCACTTCTTTTTAAATCTTTTCATTTCTAAATGAGATTTTCTAATACTGAAACATTCTATTTCTTTTCAGATCATAAAATCTATAATTTACTAAAATTGAACTAAACTTTCTATATTGTTGCCAAGTATAAAAGTATATAATTTCATTTATACTGCTAAAGAAATATATAAAATATATAATAATAAATTATCATCAAACTTTAAAATCTTTTGCTGCTTTTACTTGAATTCTTTTCTAAATGTGCCAAATGGAACCCAGTAAAGTTGCTAACACGTATAGCGACTAAATTAGCGCCACACAATGTGAGTGAAAATCTAGTCACATGTCGACTAAACTAACGCCGTGTAATGTGACGTCACATGGCGACTAAACTAGCGTAACTTATCGTGACTTTAAAAGACCTCCCACCACTACAAAATGGAATGCTACATCGCATAAGTGGCGTGAGATATCACCCTACATATGTAGAGGCGACTCGATAGACTCAACTCCAACTCTGACAAACTCTAGATGGAACGAGCCATTCATTCCTCTGATGTTAGTAACACACCCCAATACTTATTACACACATATAGGGCTCTACGACTGGGTCCTTAAACTTTCTTTGCTATCTTTTTTATCAATTCCATCTTTCTATCACGGGTGGTCCATTGGCTTTTGAAAACTTTCTTTTAGATTTCAAAATGCTAAAATCATTTTTCGTTTGCTTGAAAAGTACCAAAATTTTCTCTTTTACTTTTGAAATATTAAAATCATTCCTTTGTTTAGTACATAAAATATTCTCAACTAGAAATCTTTAATATATTTAAAAATATATATATAAACTAAAAGTTTGAAAACATCTTGCTTTTGCAAAATACTAAAAGCATTCTCATTACTAGATGCATAAACACATTTCAAACACTAATATTTTTTATACTCTTTATACAATTGTGTTAAAAGTATGAAAATTTAGGTTCCACTCACTAAATCAATTAACCAAATATAATCAATAAAAATTTTAAAGCTAACTTTAAAAATAATCACTCACAAAATTTTAATAGGAAACTTGATAAGAAACTAATTGAAACTAAATAAAAACTTCCCCTCACTACTTTCTTTTCCACCACTTGAACAATTTCGCATGGCTCTATTCTCACTTCCACCTTCCCCTATGATTTATACATTAACATAAAATCCAATACAATTAATTTATTTGGATCAATTTCAACTTAATTCAACATACTTGTCAGTTGAAATTCATATACATCCTTATTCTAATAAAATATCCAACTCATTCAACACCCAACCAATACTCAAACATATGTCAACTAACACTCAATACAATTTCAACAAGTCATGCACCATAGTTTCCATATACTTGACCTACTTTCAATTTCATTTGAAATGTCACAAAATCACAACAACCATCTTCATATCAACTCAATACACAAATACACCCTATTCTAATAGAATTTCATTTTCCGTACAATTAATCACTTTCACACTAACCTCAACCAATTTCATTTATTTTCTTTCCATTGATCTTCATTCACCATAAATCATGCAAAAACACTATTTAACATCATCAACTCAATGGAGTCAATTAAAAACATATTCACCCTTATACTAATAAAAATTCAAACTCACACCAAATCATTATTTTCTTGAATTTTCTTCCAACCAACAATCTTAAAATCATTAAAATCATCATTCAAATCCATCAAAATCAACACAACACATACATACACTACAACAAAAAAGCCCAACTATTCCGGAGTATCCATACCGGGCATTAAAAGCCCGGTATGGATACTAAGATTAAATTTAAAAAAAATTGGAAAACGGGTTATCCATACCGGGTGGGTCGCGCCCGGTATGGATAAACCGCATTCCTTACCGGGCGAGGCACGCCCGGATTAGATTCCGGATTATCCATACCGGTCGCGACCCGCCCGGTAAAGATAATAGGATTATCCATACCGGGCGGGTAACTCACCCGGTATGAATAAAAATGGTTTTAAAATTGAAAATTTTAAAACCATTATCGTTACCGGGCGGGTTGCACCCGGTAACTATAATCGGATTATCCTTACCGGGCACGACCCGCTTGGTAAGGATAATTCGATTATCCTTACCGGGCGCGACCCGCCCGGTAAGGATAACCCAATTTCCTTACCGGGCGCGACCCGCCCGGTAAGGAATTATGGGTTTTTGCTCTCCCTCCCACTCACTTCTTCCCCAATTTTTAACTTTCTTTTCTCTCTCTTTCTCTCTCTCTCCCAACCTCTCCCTCCCAGCCCTACAACCGACGTGCCTCCCCCTTCGCCGACCGGTCACCGCTCCGGGAGCTCGCCGTTCTCTTCGCCGTGTGCTGTTGTCGTCCGCAGATCTGGTTGGCCGATTCTCTTCGTTGTTCGTTGTTCTCTTCGCTGTGCGCTGTTGTCATCCGTAGATCTGGTTGGCCGTTCTCTTCGCCGTGCGCTGTTGTCGTCCGCAGATCTGGTTGGCCGTTCTCTTCGCCGTGCGCTGTTGTCGTCCGCAGATCTGGTTGGCTGATTCTCTTCGTCGTGCGCTGTTGTCTTCCGCAGATCTCTTGTTGTTACTGTTGGCTGATTCTCTTCGCCGTGCGCTGTTGTCGTCCGCAGATCTCTTGTTGTTGCTGTTGGCCGATTCTCTTGTTGTTGTTGTTGTTGTTGTTGTTGTTGTTATTGTTGTTGTTGTTGTTCGCCGTTCTCTTCGCCGTGCGTCGCCGTTCGTAGATCTAGTTGTTGTTGTTGTTGTTGTTCGCCGTTCTCTTCGCCGTGCGCCGCCGTTCGCAGATCTGATTAGCCTTTTCGTTGTCACTAATTGTGGAAAATGAATATATTTTGCAGATTCTACTTTGATTTCAGTATGACTTATATTGGAGTAGGAATGATATGTTCCCATCTTGTGAACTTGTCATTGCTACTTTGTGCTGTGCTCTCCTAAGGACTAATATGGCCGCTGAAAAATGAAATGGACATCGAAAATATCCATACCGGGCACGTGCCCGGCATGGATAATTCAAGTATTTATACCGGTGGCATCCATGCCGGGCACGGGCCCGGTATGGATACTCAACCATACCGGGCATTGCCCGGTATAGATGGGCTGTTTTGTTGTAGTGATATACATAACTCCTATACTAATATACAACCTCATTCATCATATATTTGATTTCTCTTTTAACAAATCATCTCAAGCTAATATAAAACCTCATATAAACTCCTCCATGCATCAAAATAATTCAATTACACCATGATCCTCATATTGACCACTTACTAGTATATAACCCAACTACTCATTCTCTTTATTTTATTCAATTATAATCATATCAATTTCATCTAAAATTCTTCCATAATCATTCAAAATCAACCAACTAACCAATTTCACTCAATTAAAAGAATGACACTAAATTCTCACTTTGTTCACATACTAATATATACACAACTCATGCATTCTCTTCATTCTAAATTCAATAATCACACCCAAATGCTTCATTTAATCACCAACTAATCACCTAAAGTCTTAAAATCAAAATCAATTAAATTCCATACAATATACTATAACCCTAACTCACTAATTTTCGTCACCCATACATGTTACACAAAAACTTTCATATTTAAACTCAAAATGATGAAAATCTACTCTAATCCATGCCAATTATCTCATTTATTACTCGTTACAACACTATCTTGATAAAAACCCACAATTTCATCATCAAACTAACAATAAAATCCATTAAAAACCACTTACCTAAATCCTCACTTGATCTTGGATGTGTGATGGTAATTTTGAACGTGAATGGAGGGCGAAATTGCTTGGAAACTCGGACTTTCACTTTTTCTTCTTCTCTTTCCCCTTTCTTTTGGCTTTTCTTTTCTCCTTTTTATTTTTTCCAATTTCTTTCTGCTATTGCCCAATTACCCTTTGTTTTGGTCTGATTTCTGGCTCTAAATATATATAAGTTCAGTAAAATTATCATTTTATCCCTTAAAAATGCTATAATATCAATTTGACCCCTAAAGTTTGCTAAAACTGCAAAAATGTCCTCCATTCAATAATTGACAAGTGTTCTCATCCTTATCCACTGGTGCCACTTGTCACTCTTCTATGGTGTCTTGCCCCACATGTCTATCCTTTCTTATCTTTATCAATTCAAACTTTCCGGAACACCCGGATTCAGCTTTTCTGGTACTTTTTTGAAATCCTTCCAGAATTCTCTAGGGCCCATATTCAGACTTCTTACGTACTCTCAGTAACTTTGGCAACTCTTAAAAATCATTCTATGCCCCTTTTTGACTCTCCCTAAATCACTAAATCATCTCCGATGAATTCCGGATTGATTTCGTTTCAATTCAAATTCTTTCGAAATGGTCATTTGGGTTTCTAAATTACCTCTTGAGTATCTTAATGCCCATTTAGACCCCTTTCAAAATTTTTTGAATCCGTAAACCTTTTCAAAATTCCGATCGAATTCAAAATTATTTCTATTTATCTCTAAATAATTACAAAAATATTTCACGGTCACCTAATCATCAAATTGACCATGTAACACTCTAATTAGGTGCCCTAACACTCAATCTCATGCTTTAAAAATTTAAACGGAGTTTCGATCAATAATATCCATATTTCCATCCGTAAGGGCATTTTCATTAAATCACCTTTGGAGCCCTTAAAAACTATTCAAATGGACTCATTTTCACTCCGTTTCAGTTTCATCAAACTCTAATACTCATTTTAGAGCTTGTGACTTACTTGGTCCATTTTTCAGAAAAATCTCTATTCACACGGATACTATTCACCTAAAAATATTATTCCTTCGAAAATACTATTCACGAAATTCTGGGTTTTACAATAAGTGTGATGTCATAGCTTATGAATGTGGTTAAACTAAGTTTGGTAAGTTTATTGAAGCAATTTAACAACATGATAAGACTAGAAATACTATACCAGTAATGTGTTTATTTTATGGATTAAGGAATGATAATGGAGAATAAGAACGATTGATGATGTTTAATTGCTCTAAAATCATTTTATAATGGAAATGAAATTGTGAGTTCTATATGAATTTGGGGTTGTGAAATGAGAATTCTATTCTCCCACCACACTTGGGAATCTCATTCTCATTCCCTTTTGCAAGGTAAAAAAGCCTCTCATACCCTTCTTTAAAAAATAATAATAATAATATAGATATACAATATATATTAAATCATGACTTTCTATATAAAAAAAATGCTTACAATAATGATGTTAAGAAAGTTTTTTAACAATATTATTGTAAGCATATTTTTAGGTAACATTATATATATAAAAATCATGACTTAGTATACCTTATAGATACATAATATGTTCTTAAAAAAAAAAATAGATATACAATATGTTTACGATAATATTATTAAGAAAGGATTTTTTTTTTTTTAGCCTATTATGATGAGTTATATGAGAAAAGATGACACTATATCTTAAACACAATTTTATTTATTATAATTAATTAATAATTTTAATTAAGGATATTTTTTTTAACTTGTAATAAATCTATTCTAATTCCAAAGTAAAGTAAACAGCTTAATGGAAATACTACTGATTTCAATTTCAATTGATATACTTGATGTAACAACTTATTTTTATTTCGATACATCATTCCGATTCCTACAATTGAAGTAATCACATTAAAGATTTTATTGACTCAAATCAAACTCAATCTTAGCGTAAGATCTTGATATCACAACATATATCATTTGACCCATTTATTCTACAAGATGAAAAAACTTTTTTTTTTTTTTTTATTCTCTTTCTAATTGTCATGAAGAAAACATATGTTTTTTTAATTTTTAATTTTTAGTGCTATTAAGTATATTTTATATTATTTAAAATAAAAATGAAATTTATTTTAATATTAATATCAAATATAAATATAGGTTGTATGCTACTGTATAAATGATTGTGAATTAAATTATTATATATTAACTAAATGGTTAAATAACTATGAAGTTTTACAGGTCTAAAAAAAAAACTTAGTTTTATAGTTCTCAAAAAAAAAAAAAAAAAACTTAGTGGTTTTACATTAGTGGCCTATTAGCTCACCCTGATTATTGCAAATTTTGATATTTAGCAAGCTCATTTTATCATTGTTTATTTTCATGTTACTGTTTTATGTATAAATTGCCAAATCCCGTTTTAGATTTTCAAAACAAAATTAAAAAAAAATATTTGTTTTACTATCACTTTCATTTTTTATTTTTTTTATACAACAACAAAATAAAACATGCTATTAGACACTCAATCTTTTTTTAAAAAAAATTTAAAAACCGTATTTTGAAAAGATATATACTTCTTGGATTTGAAAATACAATTTTTGGATACTAAAAATTTCTAAACTGCTAAATATAATTTTTGTTCTCCCACAATCTTTGAAACCCATTTTTTTACCCCGCTAACATTTTTAGAGTCAAATAAGATGATCAGATTTAGAAGATTCGAATCACACAACTTAAAGTAACTTTTTGCATTCTATGTCATCAAACCAACTAGAACCCATTTGATAAATTAATGGAACAATAAACAAAAGTTTAATCTATAAGCATATTAAAACTTCATAAATGTAACAACAGTAACACATAAAAATCACAACAACCTTAAATGCACGACTCGCTAACACTATTAATTATTCTAATACTAGTTGATATGCAATAGAACATCCTATCAAGCACATCAACTTGTACCAAATCATTGGAGATGATAACATAAGAAAAAGAAATGGACACAAGCACTCAGCTTATCTTCAAAGGCAAATCATCAGTTGCATGCAACACTGATAGACTACGGACCTCATCCAATCAAACCTAACGTTGTGGAGTACAGTATGACATGAGTAAATAAACAGTGCTGTGATAGTGGAAAAAGCATCCACCAAAGTTCAAGTTTTCATCCTCTCTTCCATCACCATTTCCATTTCCATCTCCCTTTCTAGCTTCCTCATCTAGCGTAATCAAGCTTGTGGAGATGCGCGCTATTTCTCCCCTACAAAACATACCAGCCAGTACACTTCTAGGGTAGTTGGTGTAGAGTGGCAAGCTTTCTATTATGACAGATCCTACTTGTGGGTCACCACGGGAAAAGCAAGAGAAGATGAGACCTCCAAATATTTCTTTCTTATCACGAACACTATTGACGACACTGGAATAGGAAGTTGAGGCCTCTGATGCCTTCGAAGTTCCTAGTTCAGTAATGGAATTGATCATAGAAGAAACTGATGTGTTAAAATCTGCTCGGTAGAACATGAAGGAATCACCTGGTTTGATCCCAACACCATCAACAATAATGCCAAAGTCCCCCAATTCTCTGTAGCATTAATATATCTTTTGGTTAGTATTATTTTGAATCCTGATGTGGAAACTATGCAAAAGAACTTAAAAATTTGCACCAGGACAGTACTATCTCTTTTTACAACATACCTTGTAATTTTATAATAAGTTAGATATGATCGTTGTGACCCAATGAAGTGCTTCCTTGTATGTGTCACGCCGATAAAAAACCTTGGATTTCTGTCCTGAATTTGCAAAAACATAAACTCTCAACTTGAGAACCACCATGATATAAAAACCATGTTTTTTCCATTGAAAGAACCTTGGAAAATCAATTTTAAAAAATAAATTACATATAAGATTTAGTTTTCAACAAAAAAAAAAATTACTCTTGCACGAATTTCTCTGAAAAGTCCCTGAACATTAAGAAGTCCTTGGTGTCCTGCCATTCTTGCCGTCAAAAAAGTATAACCTCCTTCAAGAAAAACTACAACACGAACCTTATTTTGAGTACCAAATGGTACTAAACCACTTGATACTGCAAGGCTGAACTGAATATTTCCTCCAACTGCTTGTTCAATCAAATTATATGTAAAATAAGTCTTTTAGAGCACAAAAAGGGATAAAAAGCATTGACAAAATATATTGTGTTAAAAAAAAAAGAAGGATTTTTCGCAAAAGTGATACATGCACATTATAAATTTGTAACTATATAAATGAGTCATGATTCATAAAATTAAATAACGAATAAGTACCTTTAGACGAATTCTCTTTTGCAAAAACAAGTGCAACCGCATCAATATTGGAGTATGAATCTCTAGGGTAATGTCGAGAATTTTCTCCACCTCTAAACAAGAAGCACCCACTAGCATCGCCAGCTATGACTGTTTCCTTGGGCATGTTCTTGTCTTACAATTACAGAAATACCACAAACTCTTATGTTAGTTCACTCATTCAACCATGTGAAATGTAGGATCTAGCTCACCCACTAACTAAGAAGTTGCAAGGTACTCACCCATCCGCGCAAGAACAGGTTTCAAGTCAACAACTTTATCCTGTTAGAGCATCATCATCCATGAGTTACATCAACATATTGTGTAAGAAAAAGAAATATATATATATATATAGTAAATTGAAGAACAAATTACCCCAAACATTATGATTGCGTCTGGGGATGTACAATCTGAAATAGTGCTTGTGTACTCCTTAATGTCCCTCAAAAAATTGTTAATCATCTCCTTTTTTGGACCCCGAGGAAATCTTCCATCCTATACAAGTTTAGTAAAGATATGTTAACAAATGTTTTAAAAGCACTTTAGACTCTTGACTACAAGAGTTGTATATTATACGGTAGCTAGAGAGAGACATTTGTTAACCTCTTTTGATCGCAGGAGTGGGATGGCTTCAACTTTGAGCCCTGGCACACAGCCAACAACCAAGGCGATTCCACAGTTGACATCTTCTTCATTTATTTTCCTTTTGATCTACAATTGACATTTTCAAATGAAAGCATTTGATTTTGCTTCATCGTTTCAAATCAAGGGCACAATATAATTGCTTGAATGCTTAGATGTACACCAACCTCCTTGATTCTATTAGTAAGAGCATCTTTACCGATCATTCCATCTGCAGCATTTGTAATTATTGGAATTTTGGAGCCCAACTTTGTACTAACCTGCACACATAAACAAAATAAAAAACATACAATAAAAAAATTCCAAGCATGTTGAACTAAGAAATAAAAAGATTAGAAAGAATCCATACAAATCTGTGAGTGGCTTCCAAGTTGTGATTCAGACCAACAATGACAATGGCAAAATGAGGACGAATCGGCTCGGAGAGAACCTTGTCCAAAACCTCTTGTATTGCGGCCTGTTAATCACGAAAACGAAAGGCTAACAATTGGACAATGAAACTAATTAACAAAGAATATCAAGGAAATATGAGCATTAATTAAATGAAACTATATACATCTAGTGACAAAAAATTCCACAAAACTTGTGTATATGAAATAAACTTCTCAGCAACCAAACAGTCCCTTATTAAATAACTCTTTCACTAAGATTTATACAACAGGGTTATAGAGATGTAGCAGAAGACTTACATGAAAAGATGGATTGAGAGAGAGAGCTGTTGCGAGTTTAGGCTGGGACAGAATCCGGTTACAAATCTTGTTCCAGGATTTGCAAACGCGGGCGGCTGATGCAAAGTCTCTGGCTGGTAGCGTTGATAGTATGTCTTGGAGAAGATCTTTAAAGAGACCATTTATATTGCCCAAAGAAAAAGTATCATCCATCTTCTTCTTCAACTTTTTGCTGTCCATATCTTGCTTTGAAATATTTTGACTGAATATGAAGAGGTATCCTGCTGCTTTTTATAATGCAACAAAATCCAAAAGAGGCTAATATTTCAAAGCCATTAATAAGACTTATGAGAGTTGTGGATTTTTTACCTTTCTTTAACAATGAAAATCTGGAGTTGATACCCCTGAATTGATTTTCTCTTTGTTGTTTTCCTTCACCATCTGTTTTCTTTACGTTGTTTCTCTCAATTCTGCATCTCCTGTATCTTATTTACTGATGATATTGTGTGTACATGGTTTGCAAGCCAACTTTTGCCTACATATATTCATTTTCTAATCTTACTTTTCTCAATTTGAATACACGTCTAAATAACCAATCATGTAGAATATTCAAGCCATATGGCTTGATATTATTGGTTATGACACGTGCACCAGGCGTTACGAAACTTTTCTCCTTGTGATATCTGTAACATAGAGCAGCAATATGGTAACAAGTTTCTAATAGACTTAAAAATTAAGAAAATATGTGTATAAGGTAACAAGTGTAATGTCATAGACAATAAATTCGATAGCCTTGGTTTGGCAAGTTTATTCAATCAACAAGTTAGCATGACAAGACTAGCACTATCAGTTACTAATTTGTATTTGACTCAACTCGAACCTAATTCATATTGTTATAACACCTTCTAATTCTTTACATAACTTGTATATATCAAATGGTGTCAAATGATAAGGTTGGGCTAGTATTCATTAATTGAATACAAATTTGACCTTTTTAATTCATCCAATTCATTAAAAATTCATAAAGATAAATTAATCATATTAATAACTCTAACTTATGAAGTAATGCTAGACATCTTATCACTACAAGAAAACAACTCATCCATGCCGAGCAATGCCCAGTATGGATGACTATCAATATCGGACATCGTGTCCGGTATGGATAGAGACGGTATGAATACTGTCATTATCCATACCGGGCACTGACCAGTATGGATAATCATTATCCATGCCGGGTCGAGTGCCCAGCATGGATAATCTGTTGGTCCAGGAATATCTATGCCGAGCACTTTGGTCGGAATGGATAATAAGTATCAATACCGGGCATGTGCCCGGTATGGAAATGGTTTTAATTATAATTTTTTTTCTCAATTAAAATATATATAATTTAATATTGAAATTGAAACTATATATTCCAAATATTCTTAAACCAAATTTCAACAAATATTTAAAATGTATATATATATATATATATATATTACTTAAAGTTAACGTACATCATTTACGATTACTATATATGATAATAATATAATCCTAACATACAATATATTTTATTGGCCAAACAATAAATGAGTCTAATGCATGCTCTAAAGTTTGTAGCTCGTTGGTAGGTCGAGGTAACGGAATACTAACAATTACTTTCTTCACAGAAACTTGCCAATAATCTGGACCAAGCTCTTCGTGATGAACTTGATCATAAGGGTCCTTGGAATCAATTTCTGCTTCTGCCACCACTGTTCCTATACCGAACCAGTCCAATAACTTGCAATGGTTTCCACTCGATCCACAAGCTTGACTTGTAGAACCCCTCAATTTGGACTACATTTGCATAAAAATTTAAATAATTACGCTTATAAAACAATATTATGGAAATACATTTATATATGAAATTAAGTTGGATGAATAAATAATAAAAATTTAATGAATATTTACCTTTGTTGAAGGTTCAGTACATGCAACACTCTTACTAGATCCCATCGAATTTGAGCCACTTGAATATTGTGTCTACGAAAAAAGTCAATAGTTTGATTGTGAGGGAACATAAATAAGGGGGAAAACAATATTAAATACCCAAATTTGACAACTTATAAATAACAAACTCAATATATTAAACAATGTATATATATATATATATATATATATAAACCCAATCAATTTTATAAAAAATTTGATAAAGTCTCCCCTGTTTTTTGAACTTACCAAAAATTTAATTTTCCTGCAAATTAAAATACTTTCACAATTGATCAAGGATAAACATCTCATCATAAATAAATACCCAAACAATATATATATATATATATATACACAAACACACATATAGCAAAAAATAACAAAATATATTTACACCCACTTGTGAAAAAACATGGATACGAAAAAAAAAATTAAAGAGCAAAAAAGAAGAAGTAAACAAATTTTAAATGGGTTTGTGTTATTTACCGGTTGTACGGGAGGCATACATGCTAGTATTTGAGTTTGATCTACGTTCGACAAATGAGTCATAAGCAAATTTGTCAAATTAGTAACTGTTTGTTTCAGACTTCCCATCTCAGAATCAACGTGCTGTTGGTATTGTGTAAAATTTTGTTTACCAACCACAGATCCACATACAGTAGATGGTGTTACACCATAACCCATTCCTCGAACTCGACCTTGATGCTCCGGACCTAAAACTTGAGTGATAGCATCATCTTCAAGTGAAAATTGAAATTCTTGATGTAGTGTCTCAATTTGCTCCTATATATGATGTCATATGACATTAATATTAAAAAAAACTATATACAAGTAATATAATTAACATAATAATTGAATAAATGAACATAACATACAATTTTTTCAGCAACGTCTTTATTCACTGCCCTCCCATCTTTGTGCATGTGACTGGCTATCCATGTTTCAACTCTATCGACTTTAGGATCTTTATTTTCAGCCACTTTTTTGGCTTTCTAATATTTATATACAAACAAACAAATACACTTATTTTTCGATTTTTATTTCTAAAGTTGTTAGAGAATAACACATTTTTGAAATCATGTGTATTTTTTGAGCTTAAGAAATAATAAAAAAAAATGAAACAATAATTAATTGAATTCTTACCAAATCTTCTCGTAGGCGTGCCATCCCTTTACTACTTGTTGTATGTGGAGTAACATTTTTTTTTGACAACGACAAAAAATGCTTACTAGTAGCCTAAAAAATTGTAAATTTAGTCAGAATCCATTACAGATTTATATGACAGCTTAAAAATATATGAATGTATAATTACCTCAAATTCTGAAGACAATCGATGATTCACAAATTCAATCCAATCTTGTTCACTAACATTTGGTGCTTTTAGCATTTCGTATTTTCTTTGTGCATCGGGACCAGGAGGAATGTCTCTAATTTGTTTTGTTATTTTGCCTTTATAGTGTCCCCAACACTCATTCATTGCCTTTAATGTCTGAACTTTCATTGAATCATCAACACCAAATCGTAACTACAATTGTAAGTTACAATTAAATAAATATCCAACATTAATATTTTAAATAAATGAATCCAATAACGCAATACAAACATACATTTACATTCTCCCACACTGTATCTTTTAATGCTTCTGGTATTTTATCCCAACTACTATAGGTTATGGGTATCATTTGAGCTGCAAGTGCTCCATAACCTGAACTATAGATCACTGAATTTTGTCCAATTGGTTATCCTACTTCATTAATTTGTATCCCTGTAGCTTTCACCTTAGCCATTTTTCCATAGTCCAAATGGTTTGGATCTCGTCCTTTTCTTTTCATTTCTCCACTGGAGCCATCTGAAGACTTACCGGTCGATGTTCCTTCCGTCGACATCTGAAATATTATAGAAATATCATATATATTAGTAGCCAACACATAAATAATAAATTCAATATATACAACAATATATATAAAGTCAAGCTTGTTTAATTTATGAAAATTTTGACAGAGTTTCCTCTGTTTTTTGAACTTACCACAAATTTAGTTCACCTGTAATTGAAATACAACATAATTTCACAACAGATCCAACCACTTTAAAGACTCTGTCTCTCTACAAATACATACACAAACAATACATATAAACACATACATCGCAAAAAATAGCAAACAATGCTTCATTCATTACAAATTAATGTTAAATGTTTACAACCAATTCTTCGCAATTTATCCGACCATAATCCTCACTTTCATCTACACTAGAATCAAGTCCAGATACATCTAATGGTGTAGTTGACATATAAGAATGCTCATCAAACTTGAGTCTAAAATGATTGGTCTTCTTATCAAATCTTTACACTCGCGATGCTATAGTTTAAACTATGCTATAGTTAAGGGTTAGGACCTAAGCCTTACTATCACGATGCAAGTTGTAAATAGTTGGACCAAAGCGGCAATGAATGTGCATTAATTATATGTTTTAGATGTAATCGTAACGGATATTTTATGTCGAAAAAAAAAATCAAGCAAATCCAACAATCTGCCCTTGTTTTTGAACTATTAAATCAATCTGCATGCAACTAAACTAACAATTGAAAGGAGTAATAAATGAATAAAATACACCCCATTAAGTGAAGAAAATAGAAACAAAGCTAATAAATATATGAGATTGTAGCAAGTAACAAATCGGATTGACTCAAAATAGTCCACTCCCACTCCCCCCGTCATTCTCACATAAAATTGTCTAAAACCCAAAACCTTATCCAATTGAGAAAACCCAATAATAGAATGCCAAGTCAGTGTCAAATATCAAAGTGTATCCAAATCTAGCATTCTAAAGCCACAAATTGCTCATGTTACCTCTGATTCACATCACACCTTTGGTTTATAACTCAAACATCCAACCTCAACAAGTCAAAATAATTTCAAAATAAAACACAAAATCGTAAAGGTCGTACCTTATTGACAAATAAAACGGCGAAAGAGGAGTATATTGGCCAAGATGATAGTGCCGAATACTGGAAGAGTAGTAGATCGGACTTACACACGATGGCACCGAACAGCGACAATGCTCGGTAGTGGCTACAACAGAAAAGTATAAGTGTCAAAATGAAAAAAAAAAAAGGAAAAAAAAATGAAATGTGGGAGGGAGGACTGGTTCGGCATCGGCGCCGGTGCCGCAACCAGTCCGACTAGCGGTCGTGGCCGGAATCACTCCAACCAGCCTCACGGACTAACCAATAAGAAACAAAAGAGAAGAAGAAGAAGAAGAAAATTTGAAGAAGAAGAAGAAGAAGAAAAGGAGAATGAGAAGAAGATCGAAGAAGAAGAAATGGAAGACCGCCGCGCCGGCGGTCGGAACTAGTCCGATCGGGCGTCGCGTAGTCGAACTTGTTCCGGTCG
Organism: Nephelium lappaceum; assembly: GCA_021234005.1. Lineage (NCBI taxonomy): Eukaryota > Viridiplantae > Streptophyta > Magnoliopsida > Sapindales > Sapindaceae > Nephelium > Nephelium lappaceum. Next base: position 14,958,609 of record CM038005.1, on the reverse strand, counting down.
GTCCCGTCGCATCTATCAGAAGAAGAAGAAGAAGAAAAAGAAAGGGAGAAGAAGAAGAAAGAGAGAAGAAGAAGAGAAGAACAAGATGAGAGGGAAGACTCACTCTCACTAGATCGGTGAACGGCGAGGCGAACGGGGAGCTCCAAGAGCGGTGATCGGTAGGCGGTGGGCGAGATTCATCGACGGCAGCTAGGGTTGGGAGAGAGCAGATGTGAGAGAAAAAGAAGATAGAGAGAAGAAAATGAAAATGGGAAAAGGGGGGAAGTGTTTTCATACCGAGCGCACCGCCTGATGTGGAAAACATTGCTTACCGGGCGAGTCGCCCGCCTGGTAATAGTAATCTGAATATCTTTACTGGGCGGGTCTCGCCCGGTAAGGATAATCCAATTTTCTTACCGGGCACGACCCGCCCGGTAAGCAATTGGATTATCCTTACCGGGCGAGACCCGCCTGGTAAGGAAATTACATTATCCTTACCGGGCACAGCTCGCCCGGTAAGGATGATGGTATAACCATACCGGGCGGGTCACCGCCCGGTATGGATAAAAAAGAAAAAATAGAATAAATTCAAAAAGTGTTATCCATGCCGGTCGGGTCACCCGCCCGGTATGGATAATAAACTTATCATTACCAGGCGTGACCCGCCCGATAATGATAACCATATTTCCATACCGGGCACGACCCGTCCGATATGGAATTATTATTGTTTATAAAAATTTTTTGGGATAAAATTTTTATCCACACCGGGCCTTTAATGCCCGGTATGGATATGTCGGCATAAATAGCCTCTTTTGTACCAATGATGCGATAATTGGTAGATGGTTGTTGTGACGGTGACAAATGACAAAATCATTAATTTATAGTGGCATGCATGCAAAACTTTAACATGGCCTGCCAATAAAGCTACATATAATGGTATGCAAGCTAAGCCTCTTTTTTTTTTTGGCATATGCATGCACACGCCACACCTAGAAATCAAGTATTATATTCCTCCAAGTACATGTTTAAAAAAATTGAACGAGAAATCCATAGAAATAACCAACGTTTTATAGGGTTTTCTTTCTAGCTCTTACTCGAAAAGTAAATAACACATGGGAAAATGCATGTATATGCATGCACCTACCATTACAACTGTAAAGTTAATTTACACTGGAATGCCAATACCTGCTAGGCTTCCACTAACACAATATGTGCCTTCTTGAAACATGTGGTTACCAATAAACTGTTAGGAAATTAACAAAAATAAAAGTGGAGTCAATCCCACATCGGAAACAAAGGCAAAAATAAAAGTGGAGTGAATCCCACATTTGAAACAAAACAAGGGAGAATGGGTTTTGAAGGCTATAAAAGGAGCTCAATGTTGATGTATGCTTTGGAGTGTAAGAATGTGTGAGTTGATGTATGCTTTGGAAAGTGTGGGTGTATTGGGGTCGTGGGATGTGAGAGAATAGTCTATGTGATTGTAATAATTTTTTACATAGTGAATTTCTTTTTTAGGGTTGTGGTTTTTTCTCCTATTTTGGAGTTTTCCACGTAAATTCTTGTGTTGTGGTAATTGTTATTATTTTCTATTTTATTTCTCTATTATTTCTGATATTCTTACAGGAGGCAAGTTTTTTTTTTTTTTTAAGAATAGGTTTTAGGAGGTGAAGTTTTTCCAACAAGTGGTATCAGAGCCTGGTTGCCTGGTTGGTAAGGTGTCAGATGTTTTAGAAAATTCTTAGTATGCTCTGTGGTTGCAGCATTGTCTGATCTTCCACATCAGAAAAGAATTGTTCTTGGTTACTGGAATAAGTGTGGTGGTGTGAAAGTGAATACCTAGGGAAGGTTCTAGCTAGAAAAGACTTGGTATTTAATTGTGTCTATTGTGATCGACCTCTCTTTCCTGAGAACTTACCTGGTGTATTGTTTACGAACTACGAGTGCACTATTCCAGTATACAATTATATCAAAGTTTTCAAGCCCTATGAGGTTTGATGTGGAGAAATTTGATGGAAAGATCAATTTCAGCTTGTGGCAAGTGCAAGTCAAAGATGTGATGATACAATCCAGGTTACATAAGGCGTTAGAGAAGAAACCAAGCCCTGTTCTCAACGAAGATTCCGGCAAAGATAAAGTGAAGCCTAGTATGAGCAATGAAGATTGGGAAGATCTAGATTTGAGAGCTGTAAGTGCAATTCGCCTGTGTTTGGCCAAGAATGTTCTTGCAAACGTGCATGAAATATCAATAGCCAAGGAACTCTGGGAGAAGCTTGAAGAGTTGTATCAAGTAAAGGGCATCTCCAATTGGTTATACTTGAAAGAACAGTTTTATACTCTGCGTATGGATGAAGGTATGAAAATCTCAGATCACTTGAGTGTTCTCAATGGTATTGTTTCTGAATTAGAGGCTATTGGAGTTAAAATTGATGATGAGGATAAAGCATTAAGACTCATCTTGTCTCTTCCACCTTCCTATGAGCACATGAAACCTATTTTGATGTATGGGAAAGAGACTTTAAAATTTGTAGAAATTACCGATAAACTCCTTTCTGAGGAGAGAAGGTTGAAAAGTAGAGATCGAACTTCATCAGCAGAATCAATATTGGTAACTAGAAATGGGAGCAACCAGAAGAAGAAAAACTCCGGGAAGAATCTAATTTGCTAGGGGTGTGGACAATCTGGGCACGTCAAGAAAAATTGTCAAGGTGGAGCGGGTTTGGCAAAAAGCTCCGAGGCAGAAGCTAACAGTATCTCCCTCATGGGAGAAAGAGATTTCCTTTGAGAAATGAGAAGTACATCCTTATGGTATGTCCGCGTTACCATGGAAGAGGATGTGTTGTTAGTGGATCTACAATTGCACACGGGCATGGGTTTGGCATTGATGCAAGGTGTGTGGTGGAATGTATGTCGATGGCTGATGAACTTCCGATAAAGCCAAACGTGGAAGTTGCACCATAAAATTTCAGCAGGTTTTTCGACGTGTGCCGAAGTGAAATTCTTAGAATGTGGTAATTCTGAGTGAGTGTACTCTTTTATGGTGGAGTATGATAGTTCTTTGGGTTGAGAATTATGATTGTCGGTATAGACAATGATTGTGTTGTAGCTGAAGAGGATGTTTCTTTTATTTTGCCAAGGTGGAGTTTGTTAGGAAATTGACAAAAATAAAAGTGGAGTCAATCCCACGTCGGAAACAAAGGCAAAAATAAAAGTGGAGTGAATCCCACTTCTGAAACAAAACAAGGAAGAATGGGTTCTAAAGGCTATAAAAGGAGCTCAATGTTTTGGTTTCCAATCGCCCCAATCAAAGACACTTTAAGCATTGTTTTTTACTCTACTTAAATTCCTTTCTTGTTCTTATTATTTTAGAGTGTAGAAAGGCGTGAGTTGATATATGCTTTGGAGAGTGTGGGTGTATTGGGATCATGGGATGTGAGAGAATAGTCTATGTGATTGTAATAATTTTTCACATAGTGAATTTCTTTCTGAGGGCAGTGGTTTTTTCTCCTATTTTGGAGTTTTTCACGTAAATTCTTGTGTTGTGGTGATTGTTATTATTTTCTATTTTATTTCTCTATTATTTCTGATATTCTTACAGGAGGCAGGTTTTTTTTTTAAGAAGAGGTTTTAGGAGATGAAGTTTTCCCAATATAAACTTGATAGCTTTTCAACGAAAACTTATTCATGCACGGTGGATGTATTAATTATAATATTTGAGCAAGTTAATATGGGTTTCACTTAAAAGTCTTTCTTATAATTACAATATACATGTTTTATAATTAAACCTTCCGATGATTAGCTATTAGCATGCACACACGTGCGCGCAGACACACACACATATATAGCATATTCTAGTATCCACTTGAGTATGCGTACACTTGATTAAAAATATATATATGATTGCATTCTAAAATATATTATTATAATTTATTATATGTCATTATAACTAAATATTTAGGTTACAATTAGTATATGTGATCAGATTTACTGATTGTGATAATACTTATTGATTGTAATCAAATATGTTTAGTTGTAATCGCATATAATTAATAAATTACAATCATACATTTTAGAATGCAAATCACGCATTTTTTTGTCAAGTATATGCATACCTAAGTGTGCCTAAAGGGACCCCTATATATGTGTATATATATATATGTTAATGTGTTAATGACCTTTACACTTTTCCATCAATTTGACTAAACCATCCTTATTCTCATAAAATTTACAACTAGCTCTATTCCAATCTGATTTTCCAAGTGCCTTCATTTTCTTCTCCATTAAGTCTTGAAAAACTATGTGTTTTTGTTGTTATGCATTAGACTAGGTGAGATGGATAGAAACTTGGATCATGATAATCATCAAGACTATACAGGTAAGTTACTATTATTAGAAAATAGGTCTTTTTTTTTACACTAAATAACTGCGTCTTTATTTTATTAGTACCAAATAACTAAAGTCAGTTTTCCTAGCAAATTTTTATTGTTCAATTTTTTTAATTATAAAAGTACCCTTAAAATTTATTTAAATAATTTGGGAAAAAAAAAAGGGCATGAGTTTTAATGAGTTTGAAACTAAAACAAACTAAAGAGAAAGGGAAATTGGAAAGATATTGAACCAGATGAACTTAAAGAGTTATAGACCCAGTAAATGTGTAAATAAAAACACAAATCACATGCCCTACCATTTATGCCACACGAAAAGCAAAAAAAGAAAAGTTCTTGAGACAAGTGTTAGATCAATAATTATCATTATTTTATATCCATTTTACCTATAATTTATGTTATGCTTTCGAGTGAAATTGATGCTTTTATTTTGTTTTGTATTCTTATATTTAAATTTAGGTTAAGAGAAGAAAAGACAGAATTGGTAGATTTTTGAATTAATTTTTTTAGAGAAAAATTAGAGATTCAGCTCGAAGAGCTCGCAGTGTGATGATTCTGTTCATATGACATAAAAGGAATGTTTTTAGGAACCTGTCATGGTAGCAAAGGGATTGGACTAATAGGTCCAAGACCGTTATTTCAAGAAGATAAAAGAGCGATTAGGAAAAAAGTAAAAGGCCAATTATGCAATTTGCCAAATCAAATATGAAGACAGAAAAGAGACCAAATCAATCTGGAAAGCCAATTTTGAAAAACTTGCAAGAAAAAGAAGCATTAATTAGTCACAGTTTGAAGGTGCAAACTATCTGTCACATCTTGAAATAGCAGGATAGAGTAAATATAGAACCATCGACCATTGTTGCAGCTTGTTGATACAGGGAAGGAAGCAACAACTACAAGCAATGTCAGGCAAAATGAGTTTTCGTAGGTTGTTATCGCAGGTTGTGAAGGAGTTAGAAGCGATGACAAGAAGCTATGACCACCACTTTTGGCAGATTTCTAATTTCATTCAAACATTAATTGTCTACTTTTTTATCAAGAAACCAATTCTAGCCAACCTCTCACACCTATAAATCGGTGTTTTCTCCACATCAGTTAACACACATTAGAAGGAGAGAGAGATCAAAGGTGTGGGCTACAACTATTATTCAATTTATTATTCTTTAGTTATTTTTTATTTTTATGTTTTGTTTTAAAGTCATGAGTAGCTAATTTCCTTTTTAGTTAGGACTAACTTGAAGCCCTAAACATGAATTTAATATATTATTATTTTAATGAAGTATTTATTTTTGCATAATAAAATTAATGTCTTTAGTTTAATTGTATCCTATTTATATTGTTTCTTTGATTGACCATCTTAGGAGCATGTTTTTTGGATTATGTTGTAAGAACATAAACTGCACATCATATGGGAATATTTTTAGTTTACAATAATCAAGTTCTTACGAACCAATTGATGGACATTGATTTATAGATACCTAAGATAGATATCACATTCTAGGATTTATGTGACATTCATATTCTTCTAGTTCTTAATGGATTCTAATTATTAAACCTAAGTAGACATCATGTTAGGTTATGATTAGGAATACACACATCTATGTAGGCATTATGCAATTTGCATACTAACTAAGGAAGAGTCCATACAACATGAGTTAATTATACCTTGTCGTAAATGTCTTCATCATGCATTAATATTATTATGCTTCATTAATTCATTCATAGATTGAAGGATTGTTTAGTAGTGGATAAGATGTTCTAACTAAGTTTCTCTCTATTGATTTTCCTTATTGAATTTTGTTTTTCTATTGCAATTTAGTTTTAAAACCCAATTCCCAAAACTCCTTCCATTTAATTTTGTTTTGAATAAACTTGGAATTAAAAGTAAGATAACAACTCCTCTGGGTATAAAGGACCCGACCCGGAATTCCCCTTTTATTTGGAATCCGAGTGGAGCCCTCCTGGCACTCTAACAGGAATCATCACAGTCTTTATAATGGTGACTCTAAACGACTGCTGTAGAGCAAAGCCAAAGGAGCTTAAAATGTTTTCATTTTATAATCATTTATAAAATTTTAGGCGATTAGAGTTTTTATTTTTAAAAAAATTTGGCAGCACAACAACTGTTTTCAAACGTTTCCAAAATTTTTCAATTACTTGTAAAATCATTTTAAAACACTTCTAATTTCATACATATCTCACTTGCATAGAAGGACCTCAGGTCCAACTCAATAATAAGAAAATCAACCATAAAATCATTCAACACCATGGAAGCCAATCAAATTTTGAAAATAAATATTTATTCTTACAATCTCAAATATGCATATAAACTTCCATTAATTTACATATATCAAATACTAACATGAAAATATACAAATTTATTTCACAGAAAATTTGGTCTTCAGTGAGGCCTGTCTAAACTGATGTTGGAGACCACTCGCCTTGCACGTTAATTCTTGTACCTGGGGAGGTTTTTCATAAAACATATAAACATAAATGAGCTAAAGGAGCTTAGTGAGTTTATATTAATTTCATTTCGTACATAAAATACCTCCCTAAAAGTAAATCATTTCGAAATCTAGGGTTTCCTAAAACTTTAATAAAACATAAGTTTCATGGAATGCAATATAAAAATATATATCGCTGAAAACTATTAATATAAATATGCATAAATCATTCCATTCATAATCATATATTATAAACCCAATAAAATTTAAGGCCTATCGTATTATCATCGAAGGTTCCCTTTTTATGTAATGGGCCGGTTAATCTCCATTCTTGGGTCTCGGCCTCAATCTTTATGGATTCTGATGTAACTGCCCCGGTTGCCCTTGTCTTGAGCCTTTTTCTAGGCCTCGGCCTTCAAGAATTTGGGCAGTAAGTACTATCCTCTCTCACATGTATAAACCACTATGCCACAGTAAATACCTGCCATCCATAGGGTATCATTCGTGGTAGTACCCTAGATACGCACAGAGGGCGACACGATAGACTCGACTCATCCCCCAGGGTTAGTAACAGGACTACCTACCGAACTTGCCATATGCGCACTAAGATACCTCGACCGATTCATTCATATCATTCATTGCATAATAAGAGAGGTAACCATTGGTTTTAAAAACTTTCAATTCATAATTTGAAAACTATTTCATAAAAATCATAACGATTCAATGAAATTCATTCGTAATATAATAATTGCATTAAGCACATACTTAAATTGAGCGTAAAATATACCTTTTCAATAATAGCATTATGAAAATGAATTCAAATCTTTCCATAACTCATTAAACGTTAACATTTCAATAATCAAAAACATATTTCAATCATGGTAAGAAAATATTTTTCAATGTTCGTAAAAAGAGTTTTACACTCACTTTTTCCTCACTCGCGGAACCTATGATTTCAATTCCTTCGCTTCCGCATTACCTACACCATTCGTATACTTAATTTAGGCTATTTTGGAACCTAATTACATAAATACACATGCTGCCTTGTTATCCAGATTTACATACATACAAGTTGTCCCATATCATGTAGACATATAAAATTCAAAATTTAACATAGTTTTCATTTTATCCGAAACGATTTCAATTATTTGCAAATCACTTTTATTGAACCATTTAAGCATCTAAACACTTATAAATCATGCTAAATACAAATAAAATCATGCCAAGTCATTCAAAACTCGTAAAATTCAATCAACACAATTTAAATACTATTATATCCATTTGATCGTAAAATGTCCATAAACTTTTCAATGCAATTCTTTCCGTTTCCACACTCATTCTAGTATCCAAATGACTTGCATAATTACTCAAAACATTGAAAAACAATTCTTCACCACTTTTAACCACACTTTGTGATGCGAACCAATCCGGATCTCTCTAAACTCTTATTGGGAAGGGTCTCACTAGACACTCCAATGGATCCCTCCTAAACCTTACTAGGGGGGCTAAAAGAAATTCATGGAGCAAACCCTTAAACTTTCTCTTTACAAACTAACTTGCTTGACTATCTTTTCAAAACTAGTTGGGTTGGTTTCGTTTTAAAACTAAAATTTGATTTCAAATTGTAAAACAAAATCGTTTTTACTAAACAAAAATCCAGTAGCATAATGACTACATTTTTAACATTTCCAAAACCTGTAAAAGAAATTTGCACTCTCAAAATAATTCTCAATTACCACCCAACTTCTTATACCATAAACAGACATATCAAATCTCAATTCCATTTCATCAAAAGCAAAAGCATGAGATCATAACTCAAGCTTTTCTCAAACTTGCATAATTTCTCAAAAGCAATTAAAACTTTCATCTCATAAAAAGTGTTTACCACTCCTTTACATGCCAAAAGAATATATTTACAAATGATTCTCTTTAAACTATAAAATATGCAAAAGATAGTTATGCAAAAGCTTCGTCATGTCAAGCCCACCTATACTTCTAGAGGAGCTATCTCTTCTCGGTCACCCACTCCAACAACTGAGGAGGTTTTTAAAACAAAATAGAAAAACTATGAGCTATAAAAGCTCAGGGAATGCTTATAATATTTTTTAACTAAAACTTTTATTTTCTAAAATACCTTCTCTAAAACTTTTGAAGGTAATTTCTATTTATTACACATGCTCAAATATAAATCTCATTTAACCGTAAAACATGTGTAAAGCATATATAACTTGCATACATATTAAAATTTCATATAAAGCTTGTAATTTGTAAAGCATGCAAAGTGCTAAACAAATTCAATGCTTGAAACAAAAATATAAAAATGCTCTTTGAATCTTCAAATTCCAACTTTACTTTCTAAAAGCACCATTTGTACCCCTAAATAATCTGACCACATGGCGACTAACTAACGCCACTTGTAGTGTCAATGTGACGTGGCGATTTTGAAATGACACCAATCGTGACACTATCTGAAGCATCTCACGACTATACGTGAAATTCTGCATCGCTAACCATAGCGTAAGATAATATCCCACACAAGTAGAGGCGACACGACAGACTCGATTTCCCTTCAAGTTAGTGATGCATCCCCCCCAAAACTTTGCCATACTAATGTAGGATATACAAACCGAGCCTAAAACTTTAAATAAACCCTGAAGGTATATTCATGGCCTTTGAAAACTCTTTTAGCTTTAACTTTATAATGCAATAAGCACAAAATCTCTTTTCTAGGTGCATAAAGCACCAAATCTCATTTCTGAGTTCCATCAGCACTAAAACTCATTTCTTTTAAATGCAACAAGCACAAAATATCATTTCTGAAGGCATGAAGCACAAAATATAGCTTATCTTTTAAAACTTTAAGCTAAAGATTCATTTCAAAATCAATAGCTAACAAAATGAAAATTTCTTATATCTTTTCAAATAAACAATAAGCTTTACAAAACAAATTTCAAGTATTGCAAAACAATGTAGCACTCGCATAGATGTCAAGCTTGGTTCAAGGCTCTTCAATGGTCTTACTGCACCCCGCTTGCTTTCTCATCACCTACATATCACATTTCGCTTAGAATACATAACATTTAACTTCACAAAACTTATTAGAAAGCTTCTAACTCAAATAACTCATAAAAGGGCACTTTTCACCAAAAAGCTTCTCTACTTGGTTTCTACTCAACCGAAGCTTTAACATTCCAATTTCTTTCTATGAATCTTATTTATTTTCACCTAGTAACATCCCCATATGCCCAAAATAATTTTGTGGAACTCGAAACGAGAAATTACATTTTTGCACCCCCTTTGGCCGAATATGATGCAGCCCTCTACCCATTAGTTTTCTTTGCTCAATTCTTGCTGCATTCATCTCCCTAACTCGCATTTAGATTATCCGTAAAACGGTTTTGAAAAATTCCAACTATCAGGTGGCGAAACCTAGGAAAAACCCCACTTTTTCACCACTTTTTCAAGGCGACTTTTACACTTTTGGTTTCTAAACTCAATTCTCTTCACCACTAACTCGAATATACTTAATAACACTCATCTATGTCATTAGAATGCATATAAAGAGTAGCAATTCCTAAAAATTGAAAATGCCCTTTATTGGGTGAAAACTAACTATATTGTCTCTATGCAATTATCTTTGAATTCTAAGTTGATTTAACACTTAATCAACCTTAATTCAACATGGAATCATGCTTAATATCTCCAATATCTCATCACGTTCACATATTGTTAACTATGGCCATTGAAACCCTAACTCATTTCAAGTTGGGTTCTACACAAGTTTCATTACCAAATTCACTCAAACATTTAATCAAACACTTTGTCTACAACACATTTCAATCAAACCCAAACTCAACTCAATCTTGGGGTTTCTCCAACACAACCCTAACATCTCAACTTACATGACTCTACATGATCTACTCTTGCTTATAGTCACTAAATGCTCAACTCACATCACCCATAAAAACCCACATCAAAACTTAATAAAATCATCAACACAAAAATCATTGAAACAAGCTCAAAAGTGGATGAACTCACCTCTTTTCTTATTGATTTCTTGCTCTAACTTGGTTCTCTAGCTTGGGTGATCTTGAAGGCTTGATGAGAGCTCGAAAATGGAGTGAAATCACTTGATCTCCCATTTTTACCAAGCTTGGCAGAACACCCCTTATCTCTCCTTGGTTTCACATTTTGCTTCTTGTTTTTGGCTTTACACTTGATTCTCTAGCTTAGGGTGGCTTGAAAGCTTGGCTTGGAACTTGAAAGTGGCTTGGAAATCACTTAACCTCCCTTCCTCCAAGCATGGCCGAATCAATCTCTCCCTCTTTCGGCTCTCACGGTTTGTTTTGGCGAGTTTAAGTTTTTGTTTTGGTTGTCATGAAATGGCTTGAGTTTTGTGTAAATGGAGCAAACAATTCAAATTTTATTCACTAACAAATTTCATAATGACTATCTTGTCTTGAAAAATTTGGTTTTTGTCCCTCAACTTTAGCTTAATTCTAACTTGACCCCAAATATAAAACTTGTTTTCGGTTTAGTACTTAATAATCACTTAAGGCCATTTACCGTTTTACCCTTCTAATTATTATCCGATTGGATTCAATCAATCTCTAAAAATTCTCTACAACTTTAGGCACTTTCATTGATTATTTAAGGTCTCACATCATCACTTAGGGACTATTATTGTGGAAACCATAAATAGAAAATCAAGGGTTTACATCTTGGCTGAACCTACACATATTTACACTACAGTTTCGTTTCACATTTTATCACCCTTTCAAGCCATTTCCATGCATTTGAAAACATAAAATCTATCCAAATCATTCAAAATCAATTAACCACTCAAAACCTCTCTTGGCCGTGAGGTATATATACATATACTCAATCATTTTCTTCAACTTTAGAATAGGAAACTACATGGAGATCACCCATATAACATGACAAAGCTACTAATATCCTAAATCACATCAATTTAAGTTTTCAAACATCTAAAAATAACTTAGGGGAACTAATTTCTTATCTTGATTCCACTTGGAATGGATTTGATTAACCCCCAAGCTTGTATGCAACACTAGAATCACTCAAAACTCACTCAAAATGGTCATAGAAATTCAAGAATAGCTTGCTGCCTTTTTTTTTTTTCTCAAAGCCATGAGCACACTCAACACTTCCTGATTTTTCTCTCATGGATGACAATTGCTTTCCTTTCAATTTCATTTGCATTTGCTTTATATATATCACACAATTAGGAATTTTTCCTTGGATTTCTAATTATCTACAAAGTTGCCACTCTTGCATGTGTTACACTTGTCACACATGCATTCCATTGCATGACAAGTGTATGCATGCACCTTGTCTTCATGCGATGTGTCGTTCATGCATTGGTTCCTTTGCCACGTGTCGTTCATGCACACTTTTCTATGTTTTCTTTTAATTAAAACTTTCCAGAACATCCCTGATGTATGATTTCGAAACGATTTCAAAATCCTCCATAAATCCTGCGAGGTCTATATTCAGACTTCCCACATTCTTTTCGTGGTTTTCGTGATTTTTAAAAGTCATTTCATACCCTATTTTGGCTCTCCATAAACCTCAAAGTTGACTTTTAAAAGCTTTATGATTCAATCCCGATTTTCAAAATCCGGAATTCATTCAAAAGATTTACTTGGATTCCTAAAATATCTTTTAAACTTTTAAAATTTATTTTTAGACCTTTTCTTAACTTTCATTAATTCCTAGAATCCTTCACATAATTCCATTCGAATCCTATAATATTCTAATCTACTTAGCATTTAATAATAATAAAATCATAAACTTCAAATATTTATTACTAAACTTCAGAATAATTTTTATTCAATTCATAATTTGTACAAGGGTCCATAAAAGCATTCTACACTGGGATCGACTACTACTTGTTACACTCAATTAAATGATTTATGTACTCGTGAGGTTTAATCAATTGGTTTATTAAAATATTAACAAACAAAGAGGGGTGGGAAGATGAACGGGTCGGGTTACAATTGAAGAGTGAAGAAGGGTAGGCAAAACCAACAAGAGAAGAAGGGTTGGCGACAGCGACGACAAAGGCAATGACATTAATTGTTTTTTGAGGATTTTAAGATGAGTTTTAACTTTTTTTAGTTTAAGTTGTTGTGAATGGATGTCAATTTTTACATTTATGAATTGAGTTTCATGAATGGTGATTTATTTTGATTGCTTGTGAACTTGGATTAAAGAGGGAACATGTTTGATTGATTTAATATGGTCTGTAACTATTGTGTGTGTTTCGTGCCCTCTGTGTGTGTGATATGCGCTCTTTGTGTGTGTTTCATGCCCTTTGTATGTGTGATAAGCGCTCTTTACGTGTGTTCTGTGCCTTTTGTGTGTGTGATTTGTGCTCTTTATGTGTGTTTATACCCTCTGTATATGTCTTCCACCCTCTCTATGTATGTGTTCCATGTCCTTTGTGTGCATGATTCGTATCCTTTATGTGTGTGTTCAACACCCTTTATGTTCGAGTTCTCGCCCTTTATATATGTTCCATACCCTTTGTCTGTGTTTTGTACCTTGTTTGTATTTATGCTCTACATTGTATGGGAAAATCGTTTTCTACTTGTTTTTTTTTTTTTTTTGTTTCAGGTTTATGTTTGAGCCCTATGTTTGTGATTTCTATTTTTATTTCAAGGAAATCACGTGTTGGCGATGTAATTGTATATGTTCATGAACTAACTGTCTATGTTCACAAGGTACTAGAAATTTGTTTCTCATTCTGTTTTCTATTTTTGATTGTTGTTGATATTATGTTGTTCTTTACAAATGAGTAGTTTAGCCCAAAGGCTGAAAACACCCAAAAATCATTATTATGAGGGGCGTGTAGTGAAACGGAACCACTTAGATAGTTTCTTCAACATAGAGGCTACATTAAAATCTTTAGACACCAATAGGGCTAAGATGCAACAGTTCAACAATTCGTGCTTTAATCACTTCCTCCGCATACAATTCAAGATGAACTGGTTGGGGGTGATTGTTTATGAGCTGCTCATGAAAAAGGTGGATCACAACGAACCAAATGAAAAGATGTGTTTTGCCATGAGTAACATTGAATGTAGGTTGACGAAGAAAGAGTTTTGGTTGATCATGGGGTTAAAGTTTAGGGTCCTCCCAAATACTGATGCCTTGTGGGATGTGGAGAGGGTATTCATCAAAGATACTTCAATCACAATCCTAACGTTACGGCCGTACAGATCGAGGAGATGATGTAAGCTAAATAGTCTTAGACGCCTATAAATGCAATGAAGTGGTGCTTGTTGATGCCGCATCAATTCTTGTATGGTGGGGATTTATGGGACCAGGTGCCGTTGTGGTAACTTCCTTTGGGGGACAACTTGGATGCAATCGATTGATTCCCATAGAGCACAGTACGCTATGAGTATTCCATAGAAATTGGAAGAGTGCCATATGCGGATGATATGTAGGCTTTTTGAATAGGAATTAGGCCAATCCAAATCAAGAATACGAGAAGTTTAACCTACATAGGTTGGAAACGACATTACAAGTAAGGTACGTGGTGTATTTGTTCGTGAAAGCTTTATGTTTATATTGAATATCATGTCTTAGTATCCTATTCAATTTGTTTATGTTCAATTATTTGTAGATATATGCTTTTAAAGTTATGCCTAGGTTGGCAACTAAGTAGGCCGTTAGGCAAAATGATATAAGTGAGGATCCATAGCCTCGTATTCTTCAATGGTTATTTACCTAAAGACTGACTGTGGCAACAGTTAGAGTGTGCTGGATTGAAAATGTAAGACTTGCATGCTTCAAGTATATATAACATATATCATTATTGCATATGGCTAACATTGGTCGTTTCATGTTACAAAAACATGCAATACAGGAGTTACTCCCTAATGAAGTTGAGATAGGTGAACGTTATTATTAGCATATCGTCGAGAATTTCGTGTAGATGTGCCAGTAGATCTAGTTTCTGGCGGCACGAATATACATTTCGTGAGTAGGGGGGAAGGTACGAAAGATGCATCACCAGTCGTTCATCCAACAATAGTAGACACCAGATGTCCATTCGTTAAGTCTAACATTTTTCAAAGGACATGCAGCTGAGCAGATGCTAACCACACCATTGATGTTTAGTGGCCTCCATGGTTCGAGCTTTGGCATGCATACACACGTTGCAATTGTTGGAGCCAAAATGGTAGAAGCGTGGAGAGGAGCGACCCCGAAGATTTGTGTTGGTGGAGCCTAGGTAGTTGTTTGACCTACCTTACCTATAATGTGCTTAATTAATAAATTTATATTATGAAGGTGACCTGGTTAACCCTTAGATGTAAGTAGGTGTAGGAGCATGGCATACTAATAGATGAGCATGATTTTAATGCATTGGTCAAGCATGTCTGTGCTTTTGAAGGACTTATCATTGACAGAATGAACAATTTTTTGGATGAGGTGCTCTAGGCAGAGAAGTAAAGAGATGTAACTCTAAAGACATTTACGGATGAGGCTCCCAAGGCGGAGAAGTGTAGAGATATACAGTTGGCTAATTTGAGCGCAACCATCATAGACATTATAAGGGCTATTCATGGCATGTTGCGTTCATTCAATGGTCAAGACAATGATGCTATGACTTACCTTATTGAGGTATGTAAAAATCAACATTCACTTCCGTTGTTCTAACATGAACAAGAATTGTTATCGAAATTAAGGGATGATATTGCATGAAGGTGCATGACTTGATGAACTAACGAGTTGTGCTCAGTAAGATGCTCCCCAAGGCAATTGTGCCCACCCACCCTTCAGATGTGGGCACAGTTCAGATAGATGAGCAAGATGTCCCTATCATATGTAGATTGAGGCACAAAAGATGGAAGAGGCAAAGAGGTACCATTACAATGGGTATTGTTACAACAAATGTTATGGATGCACAAACGACGAAGGAGGTAGTGAGGGGTACCTACATAAGACAGTCAATTGTTACGGCAGACGCTACAGATAGGCAAGGGATGGAGGAGGCAGCGGTGGGTTCCCCTAAGGCAACAATGAGGAAGACATAGCCACTGTACGAGTGCAAGTATAACCCACATTTAAAATCTACAACACTACATCCTTAGAAGAAACAGAAGAAAGATAAAGATGCAGCAGCTAAGGCATAAGCAGTTCAAAAGGCAACACAAACATTCAGACCTTTTATGGCCTAACAAATGAGGATTCGAAGTTTACAGCCAAGCTTTTATAGGAGTATCAAGATTTTGTTATAGCCTTTCCGGATGGTGTTTGACATATGTTCATTATTTTGTTGCACTAACGCTCCATATTTTGCCATTTGCTTCAGACGTGATATGGGTTTACTCCATGGGGTGTCTGAAGTGTGGTTTGAGGATGTGGAGACAGACAATGAATAGTTAAACAATGAGGTAAGACTTGCATCCATCAACCTGTTGGAAATGTGTAATATACCCTCCCTATTTTAGTGTTATAAAGGAAATGTAAAATGTACACATTGTAAAAATACTGTACAAGCATGCCCTTATTCATGCAATAATAAAAATTGATTGAATTTTTCAAATATAATCGAATTCTAGTAGAAGTTTTCGAATGGATCAGAAATAAATTCGAAATCCAAAAAATGATGTAATGATTTATTAAAATATATGATAAACATTAGTGATCAAGGAAATTTCATCAAAGAGCATGATAAAATGAATTAACTAGAGAGAATTCAAACTTACATGTAAATTTGAAATTGTTAGGTGCTGAATTATAGTGAAAAGAGAGCAAATTTGTCTAAATAAATTAATTGCATTAAGTGTAATTAAATGACCAACTTGAGGGGCAATTAGTTAACAAAATAAAGACTATAAAAATGAGAAAAGCCTGCTAGAAGTGGGCAGAACATACACAGTAGAAGCAGAAACAAAACAAAAACCCCAAAAAAAAAAAAAAAAAAAACAAACTGAGCAATTCGTCCAACAGAAAAACCACCAGAACAACAACTATACTTCACCTCTTTTCAAGCCATTTTCTGTGGATTTCAAGCTCCGAAAGGGTTGTAAACAAGTCTAGGAAGATTATCCAACAAGATTAATTGATTTGCAAGTGAGTTTTAGAGCTTCAATCTTGTGGGGAAGTAAGGCTAGAGGTTGGAGACCAATTGGTAAAGTCGAAGCGGAGGAATAGAATTAGTGCTCGGACAAATGTTAAAACAATAGTGAGTGTCTTTAAAAATGTTTTTGAAAGATTTCATTTCTAATCAAATAAATTTTACATGTTATGCTTAGAAATTCATGCTTGGGAAATCGAATATGAAATTTTGGTAAATGAACTTTATATGAATTTCAAAAATGCATATGTAAATCAATTTATTATGCTACTTTAATTTTATTTCTTACTTTTCAGTTTATGGAAATATTTTATACAGTTTATGTATGATAAGCAACAAGTTTAGAAATGAAAGTTTTGGCCTATGATACACCTCTAGGGTAATTCAGGATATTACCGATCAGAGTACCCTAACGTGCATGGCAGAGTCAGGAGCGTTAGTCACTAATAGCAAGATGGGAATGTCTCTGTTAATTTAGTTTAGTGTGTCGCCCTCTGCAAGTATTGAGTATATATTGAGTTAGAGAGCTAGCTATTACGTCATGATGCAGGATTCCATTACATGAACCGATTTGGTGGCTTGAGCAATGCAGGATTTCGTTCTACCACCTGATACAGCCAAAGCGATGCAGGAATTCCATTCCATTCTACCACACAGTACCCTCTTCTTTTTGCTTCTAATGACCCAAAAATCATCCTTTATACTAAAAAGCATACCTTCATACATGAGAGACTCTGAATATCATACCAACAATCCATAGAATGAAAGACAAAACGGGTTAAAGTGGAATGAGGGGCTAAAACTATGAAAGGGATATTTATAGTGAGTAAATGCAATCTAGGCCACATACATGAAATGTTAAACAATATGTGTATATATATATAGATAAGGCACATGTGAATCAATCAAAACAATGCAAGTGAATCAAGGCAAAGATTGAACAGATACATACAATTAACATAACCATGAAGAAATAGTGAACACGGTATTTAAGGCACTCATTATTACATGAAAAATAGCCTACATGTGAATCAAGACAGTTAACACGTGAACTTACAATAAACAGGTGTACCTTCCAATGGTTTGTACCCTAACTATGTGAGGTCCACACCATAATTGTGTGGTTTGCAGCTTAATTGTGTATGATCAACACGTTAACTGCATGGGTTCCACGCCCTGGTTAGCTGTGTTCTGTGCCTTAATTATAGGGTCCACATTCTCATTATATGTGTTCATGTGCACATTCAAGTGTTGCTTGTTTCTTCACAGGTTTGTTAACTATTTGTTCACGTGTAGCCTACCTGTTTTGCATCCTATAAATATTGCCTTCCAAAGTGTTATTCTCTTATTGCACTTTCAAATTCTTAGTCTCTCATTCCATACCCTCATGATCGTGAAGGTAAGTTTGTGCCTCCAAATCTACTTCTTCACTTTTAATTGTTATGTTGAATTACTTCCTCGTTCTTGTATTGTATTCTTATAATTGTATGAACGGAATATAAAATAGTAAAATTTTTAGGTCCGTTAAAAGGTCAAAAGGTGGGAAATCAAAATCCAACATTCATACTATGTTAGTGTGAGTAATAGAGGGTGATTCTCCCATCTTTTGGCTTTTAATGCCCCAAAAAGAAAAATCTCAAATCTAGTGGTCATCAAAATTTTGTACTTTTATGGGTCTATAATTAGATTACTTGATTATTTCTTTGCATGTTACAGGAGGTTTACACTTTGGATATACTTATGCACGATAAATTGGTGAACTATCTCATGTGTACATTTTCGATAAAAAATGTGGCAATTCCAAATACAATGACATTGTACATACGGAGTGTACGACATGACCGATATTTGCCAAGTGATAGTTTCACAAACAAAGGCATGAAGTGCATATGCACAACTAAGAAGCAGTATATTATGAAATTTAACACTACAATCACCACATCTGTAAAGGACTCGACCCGAAATTCCCCTTTTATTTGGAATCTGAGTGGAGCCCTCTTGGCACCCTAACGGGAATCCTCGCAGTCTTATAATGGTGACTCTAAAGGATTGTCGTAGAGCAAAGCCAAAGGAACTTAAAGCGTTTTCATTGCATAATCATTTATAAAATTTTAGGCGATTAGAGTTTTTTTAAAAAAATTTTGGCAGCACAACTGCTATTTTCAAATGTTTCCAAAAGTTTCGAATCACTTATAAAACCATTTTAAAACACTTTTAATTTCATACATATCTCTACTTCCATATCAGAACCTCAGGTCCAACTCAATGATAAGAAATCAACCATAAAATCATTCAACACCAAGGAAGTCGATTAAATTTTGAAAATAAATATTTATTCATACAATCTCAAATATGCATATAAACTTCCATTAATTTACATATATCAAATACTAACATGAAGATATACAAATTTATTTCACAAAAAATTATATCTTCAATGAGGCCCGCCTAAACTGGTGTTGGAGACTGCTCGCCCTACACGTTAATCCCGGTACCTAGGAAGGTTTTTCAAAAAACATATAAAAATAAATGAGCTAAAAGAGCTCAATGAGTGTATATTAATGTCATTAAGTACATAAAATGCCTCCCTAAAAAAAATATCATTTCAAAATCTATGGTTTCCTAAAACTTTAATAAAACATAAGTTTCATGCAATGTAATATAAAAACATACATCACTGAAAACCATTAACATAAATATGTATAAATCATTTCATTCATAATCATATATAATGAATCCAACAGAATTTAAGGCCTATCGTATTACCATCGAAGGTTCCTTTTTATGTAACGGATCGGTTAATCCCCACTTTTGGGCCTTGGCCTCGAGCTCATGGATTCGGATGTAACCGCCTCGGCTGTTCCCTATCTTAGGCCTTTCTCTAGGCCTCGACCCTCAAGGATTCGGGCAGTAGGTACTGTCCCCTCTCACATGTATAAACCACTATACCGCGGTAAAGACTTGCCATCCGTAGGGTATCATTCATGGCAATACCCTAAATACGCACAGAGGGTGACATGACAAACTCAACTCATCCCCCTAGGGTTAGTAACAGGACTACCCACTAGACTTGCCATACGTGCACTAAGATACCTCGACCAATTCATTCATATCATTCATTGCATAACATGAGGGGTAACCATTGGTTTTAAAAAAAAATTTCAATTCATAACTTGAAAACTATTTCATAAAAATAGTAATTAGTCGATGAAATTCTTCGTAACATAATAGTTGCATTAAACACATACTTAAATTGAGTATAAGATATACTTTTTCAATAATGGCATCATGAAAATGAATTCAAATTTTTTCATAACTCATTAAACATTAACATTTCAATAATTATAAATATATTTCAATCATGGTAAGAAAATATTTTTCAATATTCGTAAAAAGAGTTTTACACTCACTTTTTCCTCGCTCACGGGACCTACGATTTCAACTCCTTCACTTCCGCGTTACCTACATCATTTGTACACTTAATTTAGGCTATTTCGGAACCTAATTACATAGATACACAAACTGCCTTGTCATCCATATTTACATACATACAAGCTGTTAATAGAGAAGTTATTCAACATTATTACTACCTGTTGGAACTGTTACTATTGAAAAAGTATTTTCTGCTATGAATATTGTTAAAACTAAATTACGTAATCAAATAGGAGATCAATGGTTAAATGATAACTTCCTTGTGTATATGGAAAAAGATATTTTTAAAAAATTTAATAGAAAAGTTATCATGAAACGATTTCAAGATATGAAGTCTCATTAAGGAAAATATAATTTTATATAGTTTATGTTTTTTTTTTCATTTTTATTTATTTTAATGATTTCATTAGAATTTTTAACCATAAGACTACTTGTTTTGCTTAAATATTATGTATGTTTCATTTTATTTAAATTATGTCGTGTTTTCGAACTTTGTTTTACATAAAAACATTATGTATTTCTTATATGTTTTTAATTTTCGATGTTTTTATTACTTTATTCATGTGCCCCCCTTTAACAAATTTTTTGGGCCCGCCATTGGTCCAAACCAGGCATATACATCTCTCATAATCTCTTGTGGCAATTGTGGCATGTGACAAATTTGCCACGATGCAAGATTGCTTTTGTCACGATGCAAGATTGCACTCGGAGACAAGTTTTTTCGCCGAATAAACTCAAATGGAAAGTCTAGACCAATTCCCTTTGTTCGCATATTTTTTTTGACAACCAGATTTACATCTCTTATTTTTTCCAATTTTGTTCAATATTTGAAGATGGTAACTTATAGGCAACAGACCAAACATAGGACCTTCTCAAAGGAATTTCATGATAAATTTATTTTAACGTGTTTACTTCAACTATTAAAATTTAATATTAAATTCTTTCATCTCTAATATCTTGTATTAGTGAAAGTTAAGTATGTATATAATTAATTTGCACCTGGATATATAACACTTAATGTAATTTCCTTTAATTCTTTTTTTTTTTTTTTGTTGATATAAAAACATAACCTAATTAAAATTCAATAAGGGAGCTTTGTTGTTAAATCAATATGATAACAATATGTTCAGTTTTACTTGTCACTCTATTTGGGAATTGATAAACAATTGGGAAATTATGAAATTAAAGTGGCAGATTCCGACACGTTAGTAATTGTTCATTAGCTTAATTTTTATTGAAATATTTTTTAAGGTAATGCCCATACTACCTGTTTTCTGAAAATATCACTGGATTAATAGCTTAAACGTCAATGTCACCTACTATTGGATTAGGGACAAAAATACCCCTGATATAGAAGGAAGTCTTGAAACGCTGACCAGGTCAAAAAAATGGCGAGGAAAACAAATAGGTGACATTGTTGAAGACAACCGCGACGGTGAATCAATTCTCATTGGCATTCAAAGTACAATAGTGATGGAATATCCATATAAAGTGAATAGTCCAAAAAAGACAGAGAGAGAGTGAGAGAGACTAAGAGTGTGCAAAAGCAACATGGAGAAGTTTGCAACATTTTTAAGGATGACGACATTGGTATTGTTATTTAAGTGTGACAACAAGTATATTTGTTCATAAATGGTGAAGATTTAATTGAAAAATCAAATAAATATATTCAAAAGTCTATTTGTTTTAAAATATGATTAAATCATAGATTTTCATTGTTTTAGGGTTTGGATTTGCTTAATTTGATTATTCTTTAACTAACATTGTGAGTTTTTATGTGTATTTGGTTTGTGGGGTGAATGGAAAAGGGCTAATTGCTGGTTCTATCCCATTAGTACTGATGCAAACCCTCGATTTATATTTATGGTTTCCCTAGTAATAGTCCTTAAGTGAGATTTTGAGACCCTAATAGATAAATGAAAGTGCCCAAAGAATGTAGGGAATTATTAGAAATTGATTGAACCCAAAGTGTAGCATAAATGAATAAAGAAAAGGGTAAAATGGTTAATTCCCTTTTAGTCCTTGTGAGTTAGTATGATAAGGGGCAAATTTGAAACAAAAACATCATATTTGGGGTTAAGATAGAATTAAGCTAAAGTTGAGGGATAAAAACCAAATTTATAAGGACATGATTGTCATTTTTGAAAAGTTGGGAGTATATAGCATGAAGCTCTCCCACACTTAACACATTTGAAACGCCACAAAACCGAGAGAGCAAGGGTGTGGTTTGGCCATGCACCAGAGAAGGGAGATCAAGTGATTTCCATCCAATTTCAAGTTTCAAATCAAGTCTTCAAGCTAACTTAAGCTAGAGAATCAAATGTAGAGCCAAAAACAAAGCAAAAAGAGGTAAGTCAATAAACTTTTAACTTCTTGAATAAAGTTGTGTTGATGGTTGTTGTTGATATTTGAGTTGGAAATTGATGTGGGTTTTTATTTGTGTTATAAGTTGAACTTAAAATGACCTAAAGCAAAGGAAAGTGTAGTGAAATCATTAAAGTTTGATAAGTTAGGGTTATGTTAGAGAAACCCTAAGTTTGATTTGAGTTTGGTTTTAAATGAAATAAGTTGATTGTTAAGTGTTTGATAAAATGCCTAAGTGATTTAGCATGAAAAACTTGAAGGAAATGAGCTTGGTGTGTGTTAGACCATGCAAGGCCATAGTGAGAGTTGTATGATGCCAATGCCATTTAAAGGTTTTAAGCATGATTCCATGTTGAATTTAGGTTAGAGAAACCTATGATAAACTCATGGAAGTGTTAGAAATCAAAGTAGACCATATGCACCTTATAGCCTGTATAAAGGGCATTGATGGTTATTATATAATACCACTTCTTTTATGTGTTTGAATGCATTGAATGAGTATAATTGAGGGTGAATAATACTAAGGAAAAGAGAATTGAGATTAGAAGTGGAAAAATGGCAAAGTTGCCATTAAATTAGTGTAAAAAAAAAGAGTTTTTAGCTAGAAACCTTCACCTGATGGTCGTTTCTTTTCTATTTGACTTTTGGACCGACATAAGGGCGAGTTAGGGAGATGAATGGGAGCAAGAATTGATGAAAAAAAATCAATAGGTTGGTCTCTAGAGTGCATTCGGCCAAAAGGAATAAAAAATGGTCATTTTTTGTTTCGAGCTGCAGAAAATTATTTCGAGTACACGGGGGTATTCCTAGGTGAGAATAAGTAAGATTCATGGAAACAAATTGAAATTTTAAAGCTTCACTTAAGTAGAAACCAAGGAGAGAAGATTTTAGTGAAAATGGGTTTCAAAAGATTTAATGGAGTCAAAAGCAATGTGTTGAGTTTTGTGTAGTTAAATTGTAACCTGTTCTAAACTAGAATGTGATGTGTAGGTAAAGAAGAAGCAAGTAAGGTAAGAGAAGGCAATTGAAGCTTCATATACCAAGCTTGAGCCTAGGTGAGTGCTATACCTTGTTTTAAAATGTTTGTAATTGCTTTGTAAAGTTGATTTTGTATTGAAAAGCTTTACGAAAAGTTTTATGAGATTCGAGCTTAAAAGCTCCAATTTATAAGTTCTAAAAGTCAAGATATTTTGGGCTTTTTGCCCTTAGCAAAGCCATTTTGTGCGTATGACACCCAGAAAAGAGTTTTAATGTTTAATGCACTCATAAATGATTTTTAATGCTTCATGCACTCAGAAACGAGATTTAGTGCTCAATGCACTCAGAAAAAAGAGTTGTGCTTGTTGCACCAAAAAGTTAAAGCTAAAAGAGTTTTCAAAGACTATAAGTATACCCTCAAATTATGAGATTAAGTTTTAGACTCGGCTTGTATATCCCACATTAGTGTGACAAAGTCCTTGGGGGATGTGTCCCTAACTTAGGGGGAAAACGAGACTGTCGTGTCGCCTCTACTTGCGTGGGATATCATC
Source organism: Nephelium lappaceum (assembly GCA_021234005.1). Lineage (NCBI taxonomy): Eukaryota > Viridiplantae > Streptophyta > Magnoliopsida > Sapindales > Sapindaceae > Nephelium > Nephelium lappaceum. The sequence goes on along the minus strand of CM038005.1, from coordinate 14,934,359 downwards.
TTGCGCTATGGTTAGCAATACAGAATTCCGCACATAGTCGTGAGATGTCTCAGATGGCGTCACGGTTGGTGTCAGTTCAAGTCCCCATGTGACATTGCCACTATGAGCGGCATTAGTTAGTCACCGTGTGGTCAAATTATTTAGGGGTACGAATGGTGCTTTTAAAAAGTAAAGATAGTACTTTAAAGTTTGAAAGTAAAAAAAAGCATTTTAGAGTTTTATTACAAGTAATGAAATTGTTTAGCATATTGGATGCTTTTAAATTCATAAGCTTTATATGTAGTTTGATGAACATATGAGTTTACAGCTTATATATTTATTTATTGCGTTTAAATGAGCTGTAAATTTGATCATGTTTATAAAATAGAAATTATACCTTCAACAGTTTTTAAGGAAGCATTTTCAGAAAGTAAACATTTTGGTTGAAAAAAATTACAAACACTCACTGAGCTTCCAAAGCTCGCAAAGTTTCTGTTTTTATTATAAAAACCTCCTCAGGTGTTGACGTGGGTGACAGAGATGAGAGAGCCCCTTTGGAAGTATAGGTGGGCATGACAGGACAATGTTTCCATATAGTTCATATTTTTGCATATTTTGTAATTCTAAAGAAAATGTTTGTAAGTATATTCTTTTGATTTGTAAATGAGTGGTTCTTGAAGTTAAAGTTTAGTTTTTAAACCATTGTGTAAGTGTGTAAATGGATTGCTTTCTCAATTCATGTTTTTCATTTTGATGAAATGAAACTGTGATTTGAAATGCTTGTTTATGGATAAAGAAGTTGAGTTGTGTTTGAGAAAATAGTTAGAAGTGTAAATCTCCTTTTACAGGTTTTGGCAATGTCAAAAATGCAGCCATTATGCTGCTAGATTTTTGTTTTACATAAAATGATTTGGATTTTAAATTGAAATGAGATTTTAGTTTTAAAACGAAACAAACCCAATTAATTTTGTAAAGAAATTTGAGTAAAAGAGTTTACAAGTGAAAGTTTTAAGGATTCGCTCCTCAAATTTCTTTTAGCCCACCTAGTAGGGTTTAGGAGGGATTCGTTGGGGTGTCAGGTGAGGCCCACCGGATAAGAGTTTAGAGAAACCCGGATTGAGTCTCATCAAAGTGGTATTAGAGCTCGAGTTTTGTAAAGTTTTGAGAAAGATTTTAGAAAGCTTTAAATTTGTTTCATGCATTTCATAACCACTTATTCATATTTGAATTTTTTAAAAGCATGCGTTATCGTGTTCGTTCGAGAACGAGGAGGGCAGCCGTAGAGGCACCCACACATGAGGAGGAGCATGTTGATAAGTCTGTTAACGTGCCAGAAAATCAGTCCCAAGTAGAACCACCGCATCTAGAAAGGCCAAGTGGGGCATAGGTGAACTTAGAACAGATAGCCTAAGTGTTAGTTGCAGCCCTTCATCAGCCTCGTAAGTCGGGAGCTTTTATAGAGCATGCATAGAAATTGGGTGCGAAGCCGTATGATGGCACGGGAGAGCCAGAGCGTGCGCTATCATGGCTAAAGATGAATGAAGAGATTTTTCAGGATTTTAGTTGCACAAAGGACCAATTGGTCTCATATTCAACCTTCCTGCTGAAAGATGGGAAAAAAGACTAGTCAAAGGCATTTCAGAAGAGATACATTGATGGGGTAATATGGACCATTTTCAAGAGAGAGTTCTTAGAGAAGTTTTACCCCAGAAGCTACAAAGAGGCCAAGATTGATGAGTTCTTCAAGTTACAACAGAGCAACCTCTTAATAGCAGATCTTGAAAAGAAGTTTTCAGAGTTGGATCGCTTTATTCCATCCGTCTTAGATGATGAAAAATAGAAGATAAACAAGTTCATGTCAGGCCTCAACCCAAGAATCAAGACTTATGTGGCATCTTTTATGCATACACTGTATGGGGAGTTGGTAGAGGCATGTACCAGAGTTGAGAGGAGCATGGAGACCATTCCCTAGCTGAGGAAATTCAGCCAAAAGCGCCGCTGGATAGGTAGCCACCAAGGAGGATCCAGTAAAGCTGCCAAGAGTAGGGAGAAATCTTCATAGTCAAAGAGCAGTAGGCAGAATCAGAGGGCCCAAAGTAGTCAGAGTTCAGTGAAATAGTTAGTTGGGTCCAGAAGCACCAGACAAGTTGGAGGACACGGCCTGCCTGCTCGAAATATGGTAGAAATCATCCGAGTGCTTTGTGGGTAGCACTAGATGTTACAGGTGTGAACAGTAGGGTCATTTCATGAAAGATTGCCCTAGTATAACTGCATCAAATAAACCATAGGGCAGGACTACCCCACTAGAACCAGGACAGAGTAGTGGGAGTCGTGGACCAGAGAAGAGAGGTCATCGGATTACAACAGTTGTAGGCCTTGAGCAGTCTAGTGGTGGATCCGACAAGCGAGTACCACCAAGAGGATAGCTTAGCAGACCTCGTACCTAGGCCAGAGTTTCTGTTGTCACCCAACAGGATGCAGATGCCGGCCTAGATGTGGTCACAGGTATCATTTCTCTGTTTGAACTGACTGCTCATGTATTGATTGATCCAAGGGCTACGCATTCTTTTATGTCAATAGGTTTTGTTAGTAGAGTTAAAATAAACCAAGAACCTCCAATTGTAGCATTCTAGTATTGCTACCCATAAGTGATTTGTTTATAATAGATAAAGCTTATATAGGTAGCAGGGTGAATACAGTAGGTAAGGAGTTTGAGACAGACCTAATTCTACTGGATATCTATGACTTTGATGTGATATTAAACATGGATTGGTTGTCTAAGCATCGAGCCACAATGGAATGTTTTAGAAAGGTAGTGAAGTTCAACAGACCTAGGGAACCAAATGTAATCTTCTGTAGTGTGAGGAAGATGCTTCACACAAGTATGATCAGTGTGATGAAACCAAATAAGATGCTCATAAAAGCGTGTCAAGGGTGCTTGGCCTATGCAATGGAACTAGATAACAGTGAGTTGAGATTAGAAGAGGTTTCAGAAGTCAGAGAGTATCCAGATGTTTTCCCAAATGACCTTCTAGAGCTATCACTAGATAGAGAGATAGAGTTAGCTCCTGGTACAAAGCTCATTTCTATAGCATCATGTCGTATGACACCAATTGAGTTAAAAGAGTTAAAGGTTCAGATGGAAGAATTGGTGAGTAAAGGATTTATTAAGCCTAGTACTTTGCCTTGGAGAGCTCCAATGTTATTTGTAAAGAAGAAAGATGGGAGCCTCAGGTTATGCATAGACTACATATAGTTGAACAGAGTCACCATAAGGAATCAGTATCCGTTACCACTGATTGATGATCTCTTTGATTAGCTTCAGAGAGCTAGGGTGTTTTCAAATATTGATTTGAGGTCAGGGTAGCATCAGTTAAAGATCCGCAAAGAAGATGTCTCTAAGATAGCCTTTAGGACTCGCTATAGGCATTTTGAATTTTTAGTGATGTCATTTGGATTGACGAATACCTCAGCAGCTTTTATGGACTTAATAAACAGAGTCTTTAGGCCTTATTTAGATCAGTTTGTGATTGTCTTCATAGATGACATTTTGGTGTATTCAGGTAGTCGAGAGGATGACACTGAGCACTTTAGAGTTGTATTGCAGACTTTACAGGAGCACCAGTTGCATGCCAAGTTTAGTAAGTGTCAGTTTTGGCTAGACAGGATAGCATTTCTAGGTCATGTGGTGTCAATAGATAAAATATCAGTAGATCCCTAGAAAATAGAAGCTATAATGAATTGGAAACCACCCACAAACGTGACAGAAGTTAGGAGTTTCTTAAGATTAGCAGGTTATTACAGAAAGTTAGTGGAAGGATTCTCAAAGATAGCTGCTCATTTGACAAGATTGACATGAAAAGAGGAGAAGTTTGTATAGTCAGATGTGTGCCAGTGCATTTTTGATGAGTTGAAAAGAAGATTGACCTCGACATTTGTACTTACCCTTCCTTCAAGGAATAATGGGTTTATGGTTTATTATGATACCTCCAGATAGGGTCTAGGGTGTGTGTTGATGCAGAATGAGAGAGTGATAGCATATGCATCTCGACAGTTAAGAAAACATGAACAGAATTATCCAACACAAGACCTAGAATTAGTAGCTGTGGTGTTTGCTTTAAGGATATGGAGGCAATATCTATATGGAGTACCCTACAGGATCTTCACAAACCATAAGAGTTTACAATATCTGTTTACACAGAAGGACCTCAATATGAGACAATGAAGATGGGTAGAGCTTATAAAAGATTATGATTGTGCAATTAAGTATCACCCTAGTAAAGCGAATGTGGTACCAGATGCACTGAGCCATAAGTCCACAGGTTCACTAGCCCAGTTAAAGGCAGAGCATTTAGCTATATTAGTAGAATTGCATTCCATGGGTGTTAAGTTAGAGACGACGGACTTAGGAGCCTTACTAGCAGTATTTCACGTTCGTCTAGTGTTAGTAGATCAAGTGAGAGAACTTCAGACCCAAGATTCATACTTGACAAAGCTGAGAGATGAGCTAGAAGCAAGGCATCAGAGTAACTTCTCAGTGAGAGATGATGAGACACTGGTGATGGGACAGAGATTATATATGCTAGATGTGGGAGATTTAAAGAAAGAGATCATGTAAGAGGTACATTTGTCAGCATATGCCATGCATCCACGGAGTACTAAGATATATCGGACTGTGAAAGACCATTACTGGTGGAGAGGAATGAAGAAAGACATAGCAGAGTTTGTATCTAAATGTCTAACCTGCCAACAGATTAAAACAGAGCATAAAAAACCAACAGATTTATTATAGCCCCTACCTATTCCTGAGTGGAAATGGGAGAGACTAGTCAATTTTTGAATTTGGAAGAGACTTATGTAGTATCGTCATTTAGACGGAATTTGGTTTTAGTTTTCATTTTGGATAAATTTTGATTATTCTTGTTCATTTGGAAATAATAAATTTAGTTTTTTTCAAGATTCAAATCTTATTGGTATCGGTTCTTTATCTTTGCATGATAACCTATATTTGTTGGATACAATTGCTTCAGTTAATGAAACCTTGCATGCAAATTCACAAGGTACAAAACAAAAATTAATTGACAAGGATTCTACCATATTATATCACAAACGTTTAGATCATATCTCTAAACAGAGAATTCAAAGACTTATGTCTGACGGAATTCGTAATCCCCTTGGTTTAATAGATTTTCAAGTCTATATTGAGTATATAAAAGCGAAATAGACAAACATAAGGAGATTAGGTGTAAAGAGGTGTTCTGATGTCTTAGAACTAATTCATGCTGATATTTGTGGACCATTTTCTACAGCCTCTTGGAATGGTCAATAGTATTTTTGTAACATGCCATTCCGAAATTATGTATATAGCCTGTATGATGATGTGTATGACCTTATTTTGACATGATAAAGTGTTTAGAATGTATTTTGAATGCATCTGTACCATTTCGGTAGGCTTTCGAACGAACCGAAAATGTTTTCGGAATCCGATCGAAAATCCCAAAAGGATTTTCAAGGATTTTTGAAAATTTAGAAAAGTGTCGAAATAAGTGTTAATAAGCTTAAGAAACACCTTAGAACCTTAAAAGACATTTTTGAACGAAATTATGATTGAAACGGAACCAATCCGGAAATCCCCTAAGCCGATCGAGTGAATTTTTGGAGACCCAAAAAAGGGTTTAGGATGACAATTAAGAGTTACCAAGCTCAATAGGAGCATGTAGGAGGTCCAAATATAGGCCCCAGAGAGTTTTCAAAGAATTTCGAAAAAGTCACGAAAAAACCGAATTTGGGCATTCCCAAAGTTCGAATGAAAAGAGATAAGAATGAGTGGACAAGTGGGGCTAGGATGCATGCATGCAGAACATGTGGCATGAGAGTAGTATGCATGCAAGACACTTGTCAAAAGGGGAGTGTGCATGGAAGACATGTGTAAATGGATTTTATGCATGGTTGACATGTGTCATGAAGAATGCATGCATGGGTGACACTTGGCAAGGGAAATGATGCATGTTAGACACTTGGCTAGCATGCAAGGATGGCAAACTTGTAGATTAAAGCAACTCTAAGGGCAATTATCAATTAAATGGCAAAGTATATATACTAGAATGCATGAAAAATGAAAAAAATGAAACAATTGTGTGTGTGAGTGGAAAGCATTCGGCCAAGAAGAGAAAGAGAGGGTGTTGGATGGCAAGGAGAAGGGAAAAACGTGCAGCAGCCTAACCATGGAGTTTATGGGTGATTTTTGAAGGATTTTAACTCATCCAAGAGGAAAACACAAGCTACGAACCAAGGTAAGACCTATACCCACTCACTTTAAGAGATTAGTGTGATTTTCTTTGATTTTGATGGATGAAATACATGAAGTCAAGGGCAGCAAGCTGTTCCATGTAATTTCAAGGTGATTTTGGGTCCATTCAAGCTCATTCAAGAAGGGAGAGCAAGCAAACAACAAGACTACATCCATACTAAGTCATTTTAGAGGTTAGTAATGATTTTCTCTTTAACTTTGATGTGAAAATGGATGAGAAATGTGATGTACGGGCTGTTGTGATTCCATAAATGTTTGTTTGAGATTTTGAGATTAAAATACGATGAAAATGTGATGAAAGTATCCATGCATGAAGGTTGATGAAAGTTTGAATGTGAAGGGAAAATTTCGATTTTAATTCGAATGCGAAAACGTGAATTTTAAAAATTTTCAAACAAAACATGCCCGATCGATGCTAGTAATAACGATTCAATAATTAAATTAATAAGATCGAATCTTACCTTGCATGAAGATTGAATTGATCCCTTTTGATTCGCAGATTCTTCACCACTTGATCTTCCTTGCTATGACTCTTCACAAAAGAAACTGTGTGTGGGCACAATCTTTTGAAGATCCTTTTGAAGTAGATGGTTATTTGGTGATTTTTAATCAATAGAAATTTTTGGTTCAAGTAGCCAAAAATTCTCTCTACCACCATTACTCTTACCAATCATAAAAACATCTTTTTATATATTGGTAAACTAGGGCTCTTCCAATTTAACAAGGAATCCATATTCCTATTTAAATTGAAAGACTTAATTTATATCCAATATGGAATCAAATTCCTTATTGGATTGGAATTCTATTCTTTTAATTTAATATGAAATCTAATTTTTATTAAATTAAAACTCTTTTAATATAATTTAAATGGAATCTTATTCCAATTAAAATTATTATTTCCATTAATTAATTAAATGATTTTTCATTAAATTTAAATGATTTTAAATCATAATTAATTTAATGACATCATTTATAATTGAACCCATGACCTCTACAAATAATTAAATAATTAACTATTAATTAAATAATTATAAATATTTAAATAATCAAATTATTTAAATAATTTATGAACATGTACATAAATTTATATGTACATCAATAATTAGACAATCCAATTATATTCTTCAACTTGTTTCTTTATGTGGTTGTGAGCTAGCAAGGGGACCAAATGGACCTATAGTTTGAGCGCCAATAATATCGGAATTATTAATTAAACTCTTTAATTAATAATTCACTATTATTAACCTTAGAGTTACTTCACTAAAAACTTAACGTTGCACTCTCAAAATTGTAGATGTTTTACACAATCTGAATTTTCAGTGTCCATCGATTTAATCATTTCATATTATTCGATCCTCCACGAGTAGTTCATAATTAGAGCTAGGTTATTAAAATCCGTTATACCTCTCTAATTATATCTTATTCCTTTAAGTACCATTGATTCTCTAATGAACAATATATCCATAACAACTTATGAATTTATCTTTCCATTTACTCATAAATAGAAAGTTGAGCGCTCTTATTGTTCAAGACCTGAATCAACACTTAAGGGAACTACTCATCTACTTCTCGCAAGAAGGAGTGGATTCCACTATTGTGTAGAATGTTCCCAGCCACTTATTAAATCACATCTCCAAAGTACGAAGCATATTGACCGTAAATCTATAACAGTCTCACCCATGTAAATCAAAAGACATGACCCAACCAATAGGAGTCCATTAAACACTCAGGATTAAGATCAATCCATATATGATCATCTAATCGATAAATAAGAATTTCTTTGTTTAATGGACATTAATAAGAAACTCATTTTATCGAGGTCCAGTCCTATATAATCTCTATTATATAAGTGCCTCCATTTTCATATCGCCATATGAACAATCCCGGATAAGATCATCGTATCAAATACGAAATGGACCGCAACTGTAGATTTACCACAAACAAAGTACCCAGCTTTGTTTGCTTTCTACGGACTCTTTTGATTACTAATCTCAAACTAAATCCTCTTGTATATAACACTTACATACTTAATTTGAGACTACATAAGTAATCATGGATGTTACATGATATTCGTATGAAGCAAACATTTCATAAATGCACATTAATTTGAATAAAATAAACTTTATTTATTTATAATTTATTTAAACGTTTACAAATTACAAGCTCTTAGGGCATAATGCCTAACCGAATGAAGATTGATGTTGAATGCATGATTGGTCATGGCTAGGAGAAGTTTTTGATGTTCCAAAATAAATTTTAATTTGATAACATGATATTTGAGGATGTACATGCAAGTGAAAAATATGAAAAATGGATGCATGATGAATATATACATGTCACGGTCAAGGAACGATTTTATCACTCAAATGGAAAATGACGTTGAAATGAAATGTGATGATGTGGATTTTAGTGTGCTGTGCATTCGGCTATAGGGTGATTAGAATGGTGAATTTTTATTTTGAATGATGTGAATGATCTTATGAGGTAGATGGATAATGGAATTAACTTGGAAATGGATGAAAACTCAATTGATGATGAGTTATGGTTAGGTTCGGCCATAAGGTGCAATTTTGAGTTATTGTAGAATTTTGTTTGAAATGACATGAAATTGGCATTGTTTTATGAATGTTGGACGTATGGCATGAAAAAAAAAAAAACTAGTGTTGTCGCGACTAGAATAAGACTTTTCGAAAAGTTTCCGTAGTCGTGCGATTATTGTGACTTAATACGTTGGTAGAAATGTGATATATTTAAATTGCAAGCGAATTGAAATTGTTTGCGAAATTCCCTAAGACTAGAATATAACTATATAGGTAACGAGGACCCGATGGAACTCATATAAGACAAAAAAAAAAAAAACTAAAGGAAAAGAGGTGAGTGTTCTTTCAAAGTATTTTATGTGAATGATTTTATAAAACGTTTTATGCAATTGTTTTATGGTCAAATGAGTAGTTATGAAATGTATAAATTATATGCCATGAAATGCTTTATATGAATTTTTATTCAAATGAAAATGCTATGAAAACCTTGTACATGATATTATGAAAAGTTTATAAATGGAAATTATGAAAATGACAATCAGCGAAAAGAAAATATTTTTATTAGCTTATGGCATGCCTTTTAGGTATCTCAGTGAGTTGTAACCAGTGAAGAGTACCCTAAAGACGTGCGTGGTAGTGTCAAGGATGTCTGTCACTAACCATACTAATAGCGGGAGGTACCAGCGAAAAAAGGGCTGAGTCAGTTAGTCCAGTCAATATGTCAACCACGCACGTATAGAGGTATATAATGGCTAGTTTCTTGTAGCGATGAGGTTTTTCGTTACGTGGGACCGGACAAATGACCTAAGCGATGAGTAATGCTGCTTGGAGCGATGGGAAATTTCGCTTTGTCATGTACCTAGGGTGCCAAGTGATATATAGGCAATGGTGGTTGATTTATTACATGCAAATAATTTTAATAAATTAAGTACCACCACTCATGATTTATGACATGTATGAAATGTATATGCTGTTTTATTTATTCATTTTTAATACGCATGATTATTCTATTATCAAATGTCATATATATCTGTGTGTATTATAGTTAAGGTTTTCAATTTCTTAATCTCTTTTATGTGGCATATTTATCTTAAACAATTGCATTATGTTTGATAAACATTTTAGGGAGGTATTTTCCTAAAGTAGTTTAGTTAGAGCATTTAACACTCACTGAGCTTATTAGCTCACTCTTTACTTTATTTTTCCAAAACAAAACCTCCCCAGGTGTAGGCGCAAATGCTACAGCTTCAGAAACCCCTACCATAGACTAGCGAGCGCGTTGGGTGCAGCTGTATTGAAATTGTAATATTTTGTGTTTGATCATGAATGTGCATCACTTTTGGGCTTTTGTAAACTTTAAATTGACATTAAATTGAACTTTTGTAATCCATGCATATTCATTGAAACGAAATGTTTTAAGTTCTTCTTTTGAAATTGCATAAACTATTTTGTGATTGTTTGTGGATTGGAAATGAAGGCCTGAGACCTAGAAGTTGAGAAAAATAATTGCTATAGAAGTGTACAGGTTTTACTTGATTTTTCTTATAGGTGGGATCACCAGAAATGCAGCTATTATGCTACGAAAATTTTTAAAATCCTATTTTGTAAAAGTATTCGAAAAGGAAAAAAAAAATTCCACCTTATTCCGCACCATTAGAAAACTTTAAGGATGTTTTAAAAAGAGATTTCAGAAACGTTCATGGCTTGGCTTCGCGGAGACTTTCTAGTCGATTAAGATTTCGTCTGGAAGGCTTCCGTAGAGTGTCGGGCGGGTTGCCTGATAGGTTATAGGGTTGGGACCCGTCAATTTTATTACATTCATAGACGATTATTCAAGATATGGGTATCTATATTTGATACATGAGAAGTCTCAATCCATGGATGTATTTAAGACCTTTAAAGCTGAAGTTGAGAATCAACTTGGCAAGAAAATTAAAGCTGTCAAATCTTACCATAGTAGTGAATACTATGGTAGATATGACGGATCTAGTGAACAATGTCCAGGACCTTTTGCGAAATTCCTAAAGGAATGCGACATCGTCTCGCAATACACAATGCGAAGTAAACCTAGCATGAATGGTGTTGTTAAGAGACGAAATAGAACGCTTAAAGACATGGTAAGAAGTATAATAAATCATTCTTCTTTACTAGAATCCCTTTAGGGAGAAGCACTCAAAACTGCAGTATATATCCTTAACAGGGTTCCAAGCAAACTGGTAGCTAAAGCCTCTTATGAATTATGAACAAGCAAGAAGCCTAGTATTAAGCATTTACACATTTAGGGTTGTCCAGCTGAGACAAGGCCTTACAAGCCAAGTGAAAAGAAAATGGACTTAAGAACTATAAGTTGCTACTTTGTTGGGTAGTCTGAACGGTCAACGGGTTTTAAGTTCTATGAACCCCCTACTAGAACATTTTTTTAGACGGGAAATGCAAGATTTCATGAGGAAGTTGAGTTTGTGGAGGGAGATAAGGTTATAGACATTGTCTTTAAATAGAAATTTGTTTCTCTTCTTATTGTTATTAATAATGATCAGGCTTTTGTTCCTGACATTGTTCAAAATGTAAATCCGGAATATCAAGACAATGTAGAAGAGCTTCTTGTGCAAAATGAAGAAATTATACCTATAGTGCAAACTCAACAGCCTTAAAAGGATATACCATTGAGACGATCCACTAGAGAAAGGAGAAGTGCGATTCCGGATGACTATATCATTTTTCTCCAAGAACATGAGGTTGATATAGGAGTGGTGGAAGATGATCTAATCAACTTCCATCAAGCCAAACAAAGTTGCAATTCTCAAAAGTGGATTGATGCCATGAATGATTAGATGAAATCCATGAAAGACAATAATGTTTGGGATCTCATTGAATTGCCTAAAGGTGTGAAACCCATTGGTTGCAAACGGATATTTAAGACCAGAAGGGATTCAAAAGGCCATGTTGAGAGATATAAAGCTCGCTTAGTTGCTAAAAGTTTCACTCAATGAAAGACTCTTTCAAGATCATAATGGCACTTGTGACTTATTTTGATTTGGAGCTACATCAGATGGATGTAAAGACAACATTTCTCAATGCTGACATTGATGAAACAATATATATGATGCAGTCAGAAAACTTTGTATTCGGTGACCCAAAGAAAATGGTTTACAAATTAAAGAAATCCATTTATGGTCTCAAACAGGCTTCCCGTTAATGGTATCACAAATTACATCAAGTTATTATCTCGTATAGGTTTGAGGTAAATAAAGTTGAAGATTGTGTATATCATAAGTTCAGCAAGAGTAAGTACATATTTCTAGTGTTATATGTCGATGACATACTGCTTGCTAGCGGCGATATAGGTTTTGAGACACGCCCCTATCCAGACCGCCACTAGACTCCTATCCGAAGGGTACGCCTGGGCACCCCAACAAATCCCTCTAGGCCCGTCTTGATAGGGAAAAAGGTATTCGAGGAGTGAACCCTCTTAACTTAAAACTTAACTTTAGCGGAAGCTTAATCTTCTAAACCTTAAAGTTGAAATGGTTTGGGTTGGTTTGACACTATTCATCGGTCATTTTTAAAACTCAAAATCGGCAGCATAACGGCTGTAATTTGGATAAACCAAAAATCTGAAAATCAATTTGGACACTTCAAACTATAATCGCAATCCAACCCAACTTCTCGCAATCCAGTTTATCAACATAAACACAAAAATTTGAAACCTTCAAAGACAAGATATAAACATGCACTTTTAAATCTAGCAAGCTTGATTTTTCAAGCACAAATGGTGCACTTTTACACAACTTAAAAGATGTCACTCTTTTTATACAAAATGTACAAACATATGCAAAATACAAAAGACACAAAATATGCATATTACATTCTTCAAGAAGCAATTACCAATACTTGCGCCCACTTGAATACGGAGGAGGGAGGCTTCACTAATCTTCATCCATACGAGTACCTGAGGAGGTTTTAAAATCAACTTGAAGAGTGAGCTATAAAGCTCAGTGAGTGCGATAGTTTATAAACTTAACTTAACTTTCTGAAAACTTCCTCAGAAAACTTTAATAAAAGTTTATAATTCTTAAAAGCATTTAAAGCATAAATCTCATTCAATTGCATAGCATTAATATAAACAACTTATAATAAACTTGTAAAGAATAAATCTAAACATGCTTAAAAATAATTGAACTTTATAAAAGCACCATTCGTAACCCTAATCTCTTGACCACACTGCGACTTAGCTAATGCCATAGGTGTAGTAGGTCACAAGGCGATGTATCTGACATCCACCGTAACCAACTCTTTAAGACCTCTCAGCAACTACGTGCGGAATTCTGCATCGCTAACCGTAGTACGAGACCATATCCCACAAAGTAGGGGCGACACACTCACTCATAACTCTAACCACACAGTTAGTGACTCGTTTCCCCCAACCCTTACCTTACTAAGTGGGATATACTGTACGGGTCTGAACTCGATAAACTGGTGGGTACTTATGGCCTTTAAAAACTTTATTTTTCTCTTATGCTATGCCATTCAAATCTATATACTGAGTGCACAAGCACAAAAGCTTTAACTTGAAAGTTTTAAACTTGAGTCCTTAAACTCGTTTTGTTCACTTTACAAATACAATACATGCATTTAAATACAAGAACTTATACATGCAAAAGCATAAAATCAACTTATCAATGCAAAAGCATAAAATCACTTTAGAAAACTCTTTGAAAGTGCACTCACCTTAAGCTTGGGCTTAACTCGGATGAGCTTCAAAAGCCCTCTCGTGATCCGGTCGGATGCTCCTTACCTACACATGATAAGCACACTTAGAATGTGCTCAATATACAAAGCAAAGATGCACTAAAATGCACTTAACTACACTAACTCTATAAAATTCTCTCTACACTAGTAGCTTCTCCTTTCAATTTCTCTTTGATCTAGGCTCCAAATTCCCAATTTCTTTGCATGAATCCTTCTTATATACATCAAGGAACGTCCCCATATGCTTCCCATCATAAATTGAAGCTTGGAACTCAAAATGGTCGTTTTTGATCTCTCTAACCCGAATGCAATGCACAGCCCAAACCATGTATGCTTTGCTCCAATTCTTTCTCCCACACTCTTCTTATCTCCCAATGTGGTCACCCATAAAATTTCATCGAATTCCGATATCGTTTGGTAGGTGATTTGGGCCAAAAACACCACTTTACGATCACTTTTTAAGGGGCTTTTTCACCCATTTCATTCTAAAACTTAACTCTCTCCTTTCTAGTGTTATACATACTCAAACCTATCCATACAATTCAATCAAACCCATAAAAGAAGTGGTTTTCGATGATAACTCAATATGCCTTTCCTAGGTGGTTTACAAGGCATTACAATGGAATAGCTTCCAATGAAATTCTAACATTTCTATAAGTTTATTTATCACTTAACTAACCTAAACTCATGCTTAAAACACTTCCATTTCATTGGTTTCTCATACCTTTCCATAGGGCCTTACAATCACTAACATACCCTAGGTTCATTTCTTTCAAGATTTACATACCAATTCTTTTAGACATTTTGTCAAACATCTAATCTACATCTCATTCCAATGATTTCCAATCTAAAATCAATTTAAAATTTGTCTCATGCCAACCCTAGCTCATCAATTTTAGTAGATTTACATGCCATCTTTCACATGCTTTCAAGTCTCAAATAAATCATCTCTTAACATAGGTAAAAATCTCCCACCAAAACCCACTCGAACATCATCAAAATAACCAACTCCAATATCACAACAACAAGCTTAAAAGTGAGTAAACTAACCTTGATTGACTTTGATTCTTGCTTCAAGTTTGATTTCCTAGCTTAGGGATGCTTGATTGATGGATTAGAACCTTGAAAATTGATTTAAACTAGCTTGATCACCTTTGGTCTCTTCTCTCCCTTGTCTTTGGCGTGAATTTCCTTTGGTTTTTCTCTTTGGTTTCTTTGTTTGGTGTTCTCACGGGTTGCTTTGAATTTGTGGTGTGAAACACTTGAAAAAATTGACTAAGTCTTCCTTTTATATTTTAATATCAATTCCATAAATGGCCATCTTGTCCCTTAAATAATTAACTTATGGCACTTAAGTCTTGTTTTTTCCATCTTGACCCATGTCATGCAAACTTCTTTCAATTTAGTCCAAAGGTCCTATTAGCATATGAACTCCAATGGAAATGACTAAAATGCCCATTCTTGGAACTTGTTCTAAAATCATATTCCATGACTTTTATCAATTTCTTTACACAATTTAAAGACTTGAATTTGACATTAGTCACTTGATTCTTAATCTCCTTCATCTCTTTATTGAACTCTTAAAAGATTTGCTTATCTCACTCTATGCTCTCGACTTATCTTGGTTACTTCTACCTATCTAGTCATGTATACGAATAAGGGTTTACAGGTTTATTTCACGAAACCAAGAGATTTCTAGCAAAGAATTTTGAGATGAAAGATCTTGGGGACACCTATTTTGTATTAGGCATATAGACACATCGAGATTGAACTTAAGGTATCCTTGGGTTATCACAAAAGAGCTATAGCGAAAGAGTTCTTGATAGATTCGACATGAAAAGTTGTGAACTAGAAGATACCTCTGTAGCTAAAAGAGACAAGTTCAGTCTCAGTCAATGCCCTAAGAATGAGTTAAAAAAGAAAGAAATGCAAAAGATTCCTTATGCGTCAGTTGTAGGAAGTTCAATGTATGCTCAAGTATGCACGCGTTCGGATATTGCGTTCATAGTGAGAATGCTAGACAGATATTTAAGCAACCCAGAGATGAATCATTGGAAAGCAGCCAAACGAGTTATGCGTTATTTACAAAGAATAAAAGATCACATGCTTACTTATCGGAGATCAGATTTTTTAGAGATCGTTGGATACTCTGATTCTGATTTTGCTAGATGCCAAGACAGTAAAAGATCCATGTCAAGTTATATTTATTTGCTAGCTGGATGAACTATTTCTTAGAAGAGTGCTAAGCAAACACTCATAGCTTCCAATCATGTTTTGAGGCATTTAATCATGGAATATGGCTACGAAATTTTGTCACGGGGCTGCAAGTTGTGGATAGTATAGAAAGACCATTAAAGCAATATTGTGACAATAATTCGGCTGTGCTATATTCCAATAACAACAGAAGCTTTATGAAGTCAAAGCACATAGATATCAAATTTCTTATTGTTAAAGAAAGAGTTTAGAGTAATCAAATGACTATAAAACATATCGAGACAAATTCCATGATTGCAGATCCGCTTACTAAGGGATTACCACCCAAGGTCTTTCATGAGCACACTGCTCATATGGGTGTTATTTTAGTTGATGATATGCATGTTTAATGGAAGTTGGTATTTTATGTTCTTTGTTACGAAATATTTATTTTCTGCAGAATAAAGTATATGGTTCATTTATAAACTCTGAATATTATTTGTGCTTGATCTTACTAAAGATTAAAGTATGACCAGTTGGAAATAAGCTTGTTTAAGATCACATTGCATGTAATTTCCATACTACACATCCATACTCGATCTTTGTCATTGAACATATTAGTATGGTGACCATTGATGGATCTAGTTACGAATATATGTAATAAAGGTCGCTTTGATCCCATACTAATATAGTAGATGGACCAGATTGTAATTAAGAGGATATTTTAGAATAGATAGTTTTTCAGTGCGCACTCAAGACTATAGATAATATAATTGTTTCAAGAAACATATGTAGCCCAATTGGAAGATTGTTGGGATTTTTTAATATTTCTTATTGTAGGCTTACATATTAAATAACAATTACATTATAAACTATCAATTTTAATAGGGCCAAGTGAGTGATCTATTAATTTGGTTCTACAAATATCCAATGAGTATCGACTTAAGTGTGTAAAAACCTAATACTAATAAATTAGGGTTAATGAGAACCTAATTAGGTTAGTATATAAAGAATATTATAAAGAGTTATAGTCCCCAAGTCAAATCTATATACATAATATTTTGCTCTCTTTCTCCTTCCCCATTCAAAAAGAAAAATATAGAGCAATCTAAGGTGATTTGGTTGTGGAAGACTCAATCATTCTCAAATTTATCAATATGAATTCATGTATGTCTTCTCTGTAACAACTTTTAATGATTTAATATGGGTTTCTAAATCTTGATATAGGTGTATGCCTATTAAAGTTTTAATCCAACATCCCTATCAATAAAAATTTAGCATTTTGTATTATTCTTGACAATGCTGTTTCTTCAACAAATTCTACAGTGTAGCACAACCTGGCTGTGTTTTGTCAACTTGGACTTATTGACAATTAATCGAGGTCGAAGTCCATGTGCATTGGTGTTCTCAAGTCAGCTGCTATCGGGATAGAAGAAGTCATTGGCTTATAATCGGTTTTGACTTCGCCAACAATGTTTTCAAAATAATTATGTTGCCAACAGACAACTTATCCAATAGTGATGGTACCAAGTATTTGAATGCTGTGGCCACTAGAATTTACAAGAACCAACAGAATTTTACACAAGGAAGATGCTTTTAGGGGGATCATCTTAGTTTAGCTGCATATCAGCTAGAGAGCAGGACGTTTACTTCTTGTTGCCAACTTCTTGACTGTATTGTTCCAATTAAAGTGATAGTGATATAAACTGAATCTGCTCTAACTATATTATTGTCCTCCATTGTATTGTTTATATAAGAAGACTTTTATGAGGGTTTTTTTCACTTAATGATAATGAGCAAGCTTATTCAAACTTAATGAAAGTGCTATCATTTTATTGTTTAACTTTTAGGTTTTTTTGTTCCTCTTTTGAAAAAAAAAAAAAATAGGTTTTTCATTTTTGTTCTTTTCTTTTTCGTCTCACAAGAAATCTTCAACTTTGTTTTTCCTATAATATATAAGCTTTAAGTTTTGGCTTTTAAGTACTTTAATAATTATTGACTGATTGCGTTATTTCTTGCCTCTTGATTCTCACACTGATGTCAACTGTTAATATCTCATCGTTCACATGAAATTGGATGTATAAAATAATTCCATACTTGCAATAGGCTTTTGGTTAAAGAAAAGATTGGAGAAAACAGGGATGTAAAAAGTTATTGTAATATATCTTCTTTGTAAAAGTTACTCAATGCATCATATCATTCTCTCCTTTAATGTGTTTTCATTTGATGTATAATGTACCAAAACATGCAGTAGCATTTCAATTGTATCACCTACGGTCTCTTCAAATACAAATACTGTTATTGTCTATCATGGAATTTTATTATTTATTGTGCAAATTTTCATGTTGGTGAAGTGTATAAAAATTGTGGATGAACCTAAGAGCAAGAACCATTACATTCATCCACTGTTTTAGAGAATATAAAATTAATTTTTACAATAATCACATCAAAAATATTACAAGTTTTAGAATTCTTCACTATTAAAAGTATAAGTCATTACCAAGTTTCAAATTAAACAGATCTGGTAATTTGTTATACCTTATTGAAAAATCAATGTAAAAAATTGATGCTTAAACACATAAAATTGAAATAGAGGAGAAAATTACCAATCATTAAATAGCAAAATCATCAAATTGTAGAACTAGATAGATAAAAGTTTGAGCAAATAGAAATCATCTGTGACGATTAAATTAAAGGTAGTTGTTGCAGTTTAGCTTATTTTTCCACTCCATACTCGTGATCAACAAATTGTTTTATTAAACTCAATATTTTGGAAATTCAACATATAACTAGTCCAAGTTAATTCATGTCATTCCTACCGTGTGTTTTGATAAGCGTTTCAAGGCTTGTATCTGTGGCCAACATTAGATTATATGTGACCAAATTAACACATAGCTCATTTTTACTGCCACATCCCACAAAAAAACAACCTTTTTCGACCAATTTCATGAAAGAAACCGAAGTACCAGTAGCACTTACCGTCCAAGGTGCATCACCTCTCTAAGTGCCAGCAGGAAGGCCTTCATACATCACATTTTTCACAGATGAACTAGCGGGAAGAGTGTTAGCACCTTCTCGTTGCCATCGCGTCCCTACGTAAACTGTCACCTTGCCATCTCTATGAAGTCTCGTTCTCAATACAATTAGATAGAGGCTGGAAATGAAGTTGCAAGAAGCACTTGTTAGTTTTACAGAGAGAACAGGTACTACAATTACAGTATATAATATCATGCCGTTTAAGTACAATAATAATATGGACCTGTATTCGCTTGGAGTATGTCTGCTGGGCTTTTTATTTGAAGATAGTCCATCACCCACTTCTACGAAAATGGCCCACTTTTCCCCGTCAAGTTGATGAGCTCTAATCAATTCCCACTTTCCAATTAAATGAAAGTAACAATAATAATAAGTTTAATTTATTTCATTTCATTTTCAATGCAATGGATATAAACCATACAAAAATTAAAATAAAAAAATTAAATTAAATACAAGTTAGATTTTAAAAAATCTATATATGACAATTTCTAATTGGATGAATGCAATAAAATTATTATTTGAAAATGATTTCATCGGAAACTTAGCATTTCATACATAATAAAGTTTCAAGTCTACATCCAAACTGTTAATATATCAATCAATCAGCAATCATATCAATCATCATTATTGAGACATAATTCTATTATCATTATTGTAATATATTATTCTAGTTGCCATTTTTGTATGATGTCTCTCAGCCTATAAATAGGTTTGATATTGTACATTGTAAATAGAGTGAAATATACATTATTCATTCGTAGTTTACATGGTATCAGAGCTTAGGGCTTTGTAAATTTTTTTTTTCTATTCACTGTCATCACCTCCAGCTGCTGCATCAAAACATCACTCCAGCTTAGGGCTTTGTAATTTTTTTTATTTTCATTGTCTCTATTCCCTGTCACAGTGACGATTGTCATTGCACCACCAAACACATCACCTATCAACTCTCATCACTGTCATCGTACCGCCACGTCCCCGCTGCATGAATACCATCTTTATTCTGCACCGCTTATCACCTTACTGCCAGGTCTCTCTCTCTTTCGCACCTGGTTCTCTCACATCATCGCGTCGTTGCACCACCACGTCGCACCAGCACCATCTTTGTTCTGCACTTAGTTCTCTCGCTGCCAGGTCTCTCTTTACGTTGCTTCTGGTCTGTGTTCCTTTGCTAGTTCTGGTCTCTCTTCATTGCCCTACGAGACGATGTACATATTGTCACAAAATTAAGTCAGAGCATTACAATCAAGATTGTCCTCAAAATATTAATAATGGAGGGTTTTCAACCAAATGCAAGAGTGTTTCTCTCAAACCTTTTCAAAATAATCAGTAATGTCCTATTGCTATAGCTGATGCCACACCGGTTACTACTGGTTCCTCGTCTATCTCAGTTCACAACCTTGCCTCTTTACACCATCAAATCATTTTAAAATCTAGTAATTCATCCATTTCTGCTCCTTCTGTGTCAGCAGGTAATTCTTCTTGGTATTTTGACTCAGCTTATTGTAATCACATGACCTCTGATCCTACACATTTTTCTATACAATCATCATCTTCTGCTTTACCTGTCATTTTTACAGCTAATGGTTCATCCATGTCTGTTCAACATATAGGTCAGAGCTTTACCGATAACTTATCCTTACAAAACACATTCTTCATTCCTAAACTTACTTTAAATGTTATCTCTGTGGGTCAATTATGTGAACTTGGTTTTGATGTACATTTTACTTTTTCTGGTTGTCGTGTGCAGGATCCACAAATGGGGAAGATTCATGTGATAGGCCGTAAGGTTGGACGTTTGTTTGAGCTCATTCATCTTCAACTACCTTTACAGGTCTCCTCTTCCTATCAGTCTGCTGCTACTTTTTCATCTTTACCATTAAGTCTTTGGCACTCGTAATTAGGTCATGCTTCTTTTAGTCGATTACGTTCCTTATTGCCTAGTGGACATTTAGGCTCTATAACTGATGATCACATTGATTGTTTATCTTGTCAAGTATCCAAACATCATGTCTTACCTTTTCATAATAGTAATTCAGTTTCTCAGGCACCTTTTGACCTAGTTCACTCAGATATTTGAGGATCCTCCCCAACAACTATCATGGGGGGATCTAAATATTTTGTTATCTTTGTGAATGACTATTCACGTTATACATGGCTTTATCTTATGCATAATATATCTGAATTATCAAAAATTTATTATGATTTTATTCAAATGATTCAAACTTAGTTTTCCAAAGCTATCAAAGTTTTAGTACTGATAATACCATGGAATATCGGGATATTACCTTTCTTAATCTGTTGAGTCAAATGGGTACTATATGTCATCGTTTATGTCCAGGTACATCGCAACAGAATGGTCGTGCTGAATGCAAACATATACATATTCTTGAAACAATTCATGCACTTTTAATATCTGCCTCTTGTCTTGAAAAGTTTTGGGGAGAAGCTACATTAACAACAGTATACACTATCAATCGTGTCCCATCCTCCATCATTAATAATCAAACTCCTTATGAGCGTTTATATGGCACTCCACCAAACTATCAAATTCTCAAAGTTTTTGGATGTGTTTGTTTTGTTCTTCTTCAGCCTCACGAACGAAATAAATTAGAGTCTAGAGCTCGTCTATGTTGTTTTCTTGGCTATGGCATTGAACATAAAAGTTATCGTTGTTGGAACCCTATCTCAAATCGCCTTTGTGTATCTCGTCATGTTGTCTTTTGGGAACATAAGATGTTTTCATCCATATCCAAATTTCACACTTCACATATTTCTCATAATAAACTTTTTATAGATCCTACCATTCATTTGTTCCCTGATGACAATGATTCAAGTATTCAAGAGACTCAAACAGATGCTTCTAATGCTATTCGGTTGATTCCTGAACAGTCTCACCCGTCGATTGATCCTACACTAGAGCCTTCTTACCAAATCTCACCTACTATTCCTTCTCCTCGTCGTTTTAATCGGGTAAGAGAACTACATGTAACTCTTAAAGATTTTCATTATTTCTCTACTATCTTTTCTTTGTATGAGCCTCAATCCTATAAAGAGACCAGTACTAATCCTATTTGGCAGCAAGCTATAACTGAAGAATTGCACGCTCTTGAGAAAACTCACACTTGGGATATAGTTGATCTCCCTCCTAATAAATTTGTCATTGGGTGCAAATGGGTATATAAGATCAAAACAAAGTCAGATGGGTCTATCGAAAGACATAAAGCCCATCTTGTGGCCAAATGTTTTACCTAGGAGTATGGAATTGATTATGAGGAGACATTTGCACCAGTTGCCATACTTACATCTATTCGTAGCTTATTGGCAGTTGTTGTAATGAAACGGTGGAATTTGTTTCAAATGGATGTGAAAAATGCATTTCTTAATGGGGATCTTACTGAAGAAGTATATATGACACCACCTGACAGACCCCTTTCTCTAGGCGATCTGCTGGCACCCTACGGTGACCCTCCAGCTAGCCATTTCGCTCAACTAAAGGATCCCTCGCAGAGCTAAGCCATAATCTTTCTCAATCTTTCCAAAAAAATAGCGGAAACGATGGGGAAATTTTTCATTTTTATTTTAAAACTTTTCAAAAATATTTTATAAAAATTTGGACAGCATCCCGTCTGTTTTTCGGACTTTGCCACCCTGTAAATAATAAAATTTAACACTTCTAAAATCATAAAAACAATTTCCCCCAAACTACGGAGCCTCAGGCTCTCATTTTCCAACACAATCACAACCACAATTTCATGTTTCAATTTATAAACTGATTATCAGTAAAATCCCATGTCATGCATCAATTTACTTCAAAAGTATAATTTAAATCCACAAAATAATATTTACAAAACCATGTGGATATAACAAAATATTTACATCACTTAACATTAAACCAAAAGATAAGTGGGAAATCACATTAGCACTGACGCCGCGACTATCTAATGTCGTCCGGGGAAATCCGCAGCTATGGTACCTGTGCCTGGGAGGTTTGTTTAAAAATAAAGAAAACGTTGGGTGAGCTTTAAAAGCCCAGTGGGTGTCATATAATCTCTTTTAAAGCCATACTTTATAAAAACCTCCCTAAAACATTTTCAAATTCATTTATTTACAATCAAGTTTCATGCATTATTAATATAAAACACATATTGCATGGTTATCAACTTTATAAAGGGATCTCCTATGGTTGCGGGGTTTTTATTCAAAAATCATTTTTCTTTTTAATGAAACGAACTGGTCCGACTCCGCTCGAAGGTGTCCTGCCAACCAGTCGTTTTCATTATCATAAACCGGATATGGTCCGACTCCGCTCGAAGGTGTCCTGCCAACCAATCCGGCTCCCGCCAACCTATAGTGACCCGTTCCTCATGGCCCCCTAGTATGGAGCGGAATCCTGCATCGCTCATTTTCCAGGTCATGCAGCGGAATCCTGCATCGCTACAGAGCGGACCCTGTCTCGCTCGGGTAAGCTAGCATATAATATACCTTTCACGTGCATTGGCCTAATCTCTTAAACATGTGACTGACACGACTCTTTGCGGGTATCTCCCGCGGTTAGTATAGTTAATAACATGCTGACACTACTACTCTACCAATGCACGCTTCAGGTACTCTACCCAGACCGTACTTATATGATACTATATGGAAAGCCATAGGTTTTACTTTCATATTTTCAATCCATTTCACATATAAGCAATTCAAACATGAAACCATCATTTCATGAAATCACAAAATCATATCATCAGTTACCGTGCCATTTATCATTTAAATCATATTTCATTTTCATCAAAAATATCAAAACATGCATGAAACAATTAGTCATGATCCAAATCAACAAAAACATTTTAAAAATCAGTTTGACACTCACCTTTCGCTATCACTTCCGAATAGCTCTCCGGAAGGCTCTAAACTGCTCCTTATCGTTCTTCCATTACTCCACCAGCTTATTCGTCATCTACACAACATATATATATGTAAATTTACGCTCACATCAACTTCCGTAAACTCAAAATAATTAAAAACTACATCATCGTCTCTAATTGACCATTTTTAGGCGTAATCTCTCCATTTTGATTCCTTAATTAAATTTCCGACTTTTATCAACTTAAATACGCCTAATTAAATTCATTAGGGTCATCCGAACTCTCAACGGACGCCATATGGGCCAATTTACGAAATTGTCCTTTAAACTAATTTATTAAACGATTTGATTTCTCTTTGAATCCTTGATATTTTCTTAGTTTTCTAAGCTCCCAATAAACATCAATTCTCTTATTTTTCAACTTACTTTTACTCAATATAAATCAATAACCCAATCATAATAAAATCCAATTCGAACTCAGCTTAATCACCAATAAAAAATCAACTTAAAACTCAAACAACTCACCCCATATTTCCTTTTCGTGTTGAGCTCGTTTCGGAACTGATTTCGAGCTGTTTTTTTTTTTGGGGCGTGAAACAACTGGGTTTTCTTCTTCCTTTCTTCCTTCACGCGAATCCTCTCTCTCGCGGCTGATCTCTCCTTCTTTTTCCCCGATCTACCTTCTCTATTCTGATTTCAGTTTCAGCTGCGTTCTTCACTGGTTTCGAGCTGAAATCGAGCTCAGTTGCAGCTGAAAGTGGCGTGGATCGGGTGGGTTTCACGCACGGATCTGCAGGTGGTCGGACGACAGATCGTCGCCGTCTTCTTCCGCGCCGATCGGGACTAATTCACGCGCGGCGAAGTCTGGTTCTGCTCAGCTTGGCACCTGCGGTTCCGCGTGATTTCTGCGCCGTTTCTGCCGTTGATCTGATCGGCTTCGAGCTGGTTCACGTGCAGATCAAGCTGCAGCAACTCGTTGGTGTCTCCTTCCGCGCGATCTGAGCTGGTTCGTCGGCGATCAGCTCGGTTTTTGCTCCGTTTTGGCATCGCGCGTCACCAGCTTCAGGTGGCTTCTTCGCTGCTGCTAGGCGGCTGGTTCTGCAACGTTTTGGCGAGCTACTCGATCGACGTTGAGGTTATTCCGACGTCGGCAGCTTCTTCCTCTCCTATCTTTTCTTTCTTCTCTCTTTCTTTCTTTCTTCTTCGCGAGAAAGAGACTGGTTCTGTTTGTTTTTAAAAGTCAACACAACATTTTGGCTTCTATTTTCCTCCACAACACTCTCAATAATTCCACTTACACCCTAAGACAATTCCATTCTCTTCCCTTAGATTCTTGCTTAATCTTACTGCGACCACAATTATTAAAAGTTATCTTCACTTTAGTCCCTTTTTACATTAAAGATTATTTGATTTCATTTACGCTTTTAACTTCCCGTTTAACCTCCAATTGAGTTTAAATCAATTCCTATGGGTTCTTTATGACCTTAAACGTCTCCATAATTCATTTAGGGTCTCTAATCAACACTCAGGGACTGTTCCTGGGAATCCGTACAATAATAAAAATAAAGGGTTTACAATTCTCCCCTCCTTATAAAAATTTCGTCCTCGAAATTCCTGAATGATCTCATCTTGATGATTCTCTCTTTCGAATCCTTCTTTACTGTAGCATCATTCATAACATCTTCTGTATCATCACTCTAACCTTTACATCATCATTGTTTGAACATCCTGTTCAGATATCTTTTTCATGAGTTTCTCTTTTAGAAATTGAACTAGAAACTTATACTTCGCTAGTTCTCTGTCATTCATTCTCAAGAATTTCAATCATTTAAAACTTATAAACTACAATACTACCAAAGGATCTACATACCATATCTCTAATAGGACTCTCATTTTTCCTTATTAGATCATCAACACAGCCAAAGATACAGGCTGATTTGTCTCATCTTTCAAGTCAAAACCTAATATTAACATCAACCTAAACTCACCTCATCATCTGAGGGAAAATTACTTGGTACTACACTCTTATAATCTCGCGTCCAAACTAATTCCACCAATAAGATCCACAAAATTAATAAAATAGAGAGCTCTTAAATCAATCAATACTTAAACATCATTATCAACTCAAGAATCATTATCTATATCCTCTTTTAGATCAGCATCAACTCTCTGCTGAATGGCTGCAAATATTCTAGCCTGACTGCAATATCTCCCAGACTGTCCTCTGGGTATTACTCCCCTGCTGGATCCACCACTATTCTACTCAGGATCATATTTTATGGCATTAAAACTATCTCATTTATATATATATTTCATCTTGTCATTTCCAAATTGATATTTATCGTTTAATAACTCAAATTTCAAATCTAATCGACATGAATTTCTCAAATTAAAGGATACTTATTACACTTTTGCTACACAATTTTACTATTTCATCCCGATTCACACTTAACTCCAAAATTCCGTTTTCTTTCACTTTTAATAGCTTCAACATGAATACCGTCCTGCTCAGAACTGTTCTGTGAAACTGTCATCCCAACCAAAATAAACGCTTTATATAGATAAACATCACCCCATTCATCACCTCCTGCCTTTCTTTATCTACATTCTTCAGCTTTTCTAGGCTAGTCAAGCGAAGCCCTAAACATAGGAGAAAGCACAAGACCAAAGCCATGCTTGTACCAAGTGAAGTTAATACTAGAAACGACAGCTCCAGAACTTACTGGAAGACATTAGTTTCCACTCACATACTAAACATTTGACAGAATCCCACTCGATAGCTGCGGCAAACTATGGATATAGCTAAAGGAGGTAGCAATTTGTAAAGAGCCAGCATTGTGCCTCTTAAGGCTTCTTGCTCAAGACATTCGCCACTACATTTACTTTCCCAGGATGGTATTCTATCATACAATCGAAATCTTTAATCAATTCTAACCAAAACTGGCACTTACTGAATTTTGCATACAACTGGTGCTCTCGTAGAGTCTGTAATACTATTCTGAGGTGTTCTGCATGCTCCTCATTACTGTCTGAATACACTAGAATGTCATCAATAAACACAATTACAAACTTATCCAGATAAGCTCGGAAGACTCTGTTCATTAGGTCCATATATACTAACTCAACCTCATTTTATCATTTCCATCAGTTAACAGATTATTTAACGTCAAAAATCTGATTCATAAGAGATCTATCTTACTTACCTGTTACCTTTCTAATGAACTCTATGACTTTTGAAATTCCTACTATCAACATTCTCAAAATTCACGCTTTATGTTAAGCAATTATTAAACATAATAATGTCATATCTGATTTAATTACTCAAACCATAAAATCATATCATCTAAGCATTTCAAAACTCAATCATCAATTATTCACATCAATTCCAAATCAATAGCCAATTCAAATGTAATGAACACTACAACTTCTGGTCATATTCACTAATTTCCCTCTCGGATGGTAAACCAGAAGAGTCCTTTGAAAGCACACATTCGGAAATTTCCTAATTACCGGAATGTCTTTCAGTCTCTCTCCATAATCTCAAACTTACAGTTTACTGCTTCATATCTTGATTTCGATTCTAATAAATATGAATGTTTTGAAACTAAAGATTATACCTTACGCTTTCGCTGCGCAACTCTATTATTCAACAACAATACTTTACTCACACAATTAATCACATTTAGATTCGATATCAACACTTAACTCTGAAAATTTCTCTAAGAGAGGCTGAAATCCTCAAATTTCATTTGTACTCAAAATAGAGAATTATGTCTACATATAATAACCAAATCTCATTACATACCATCCATCAATCAAAAAGTTATCTAAACTCAAAATTTTGAATCATGCATGATCTATTTCATTTACATATTATCCTTCCAATTAATTCCACACTTTTATGATTCATCATATCAACATTTTCAAGTTCTACGCATTGTGCTAAATAATAATTAAACAAAATAACTCTATATCCATTCCAATTGATCAAAACATAAGGTTATATCATCCATAAAGGTAATGATCGACTTACCTAAGTAAAATATGAAATCTTCGCTTATCAATTTCATAAAAATGAATAGAGCTTTTATTAATCTGAATGATATCACTTAGAAACTCAAAATGCCCTTGGCGAGTTTCGAAAATCATCTTAGAAAGCTTTACATATCCTAAATTAATAGTATCCTTAATACACTTTTCTTAATATCTTATTAACCTTCATCATACTTATCATACTTATCATACTCGTAAGAAACATTTTTCTCATATCACCTAAAATTACATCTGGTTCCCCAAATCTATTGAACTTCACTTCCTTTCGATAACTTTCTTCCTTTAATAATCCATCATTCTATATTTAGACGGCCAATTCATGCCTAATGAAACATCAAAATCATACATACATCTGATAGCATCAAGTCTGTCTTAAACTCTTGACTTGCTAGGTTTACGAGTTTTACTCTGCTACCTATATAAACTTTATTCGTTATAAACGAATCATCCGTAAGAAACGATATTAAAATGCTGCAATTGGGGAATTCTATTCCATATAACAATCATTCTCAAATCATTTTAAATAATTATACTTAAAAATATTTCAGGCAATCATCATTTTCCTATTATCACTTCTCATAATAATCAAAACTTAATAAATCAATTTGCATATTCTTATGCTTCACGTAACTGTTAAATGCTAAATCGTCATTCATCAATAAACAATCCATACTACCTTATCATCCTTTCTCATCCATACTCTTAATACTAATAAATCCTTCAAGAATCATATACTTATGACAACAATACAATGTCATATCCTTATAAATTTCCTTTATTTACCTCAACATTAACATTTATTTCGAAAATCAATCTATAGCTTTATCTCATATTTTGCAGTCACCTTACTGAAACGCTGATCAATTCGTCATCGCGCTTTTCTTTCAATTTCTTTATACTCTCAATATCATTTTTTTTTTTTTTCCTACCACTGGGAGTCTCCCGCGGCTGCTGCATCGCCGCTGCTAACATCTGCGCAAATTACTGCGCATTAAAACCTCCCGCAGCCTAGCCATCCGATCCTCTCTACTCAAATGTAGGCTGCTTAACTGGGGCATTCACAGACCCCATACCACGTTCAGACTCCTCAAAAATGGTGCCTCAATAGCTGGAGCTCTTACCAAAGCTTTATCAGAACCCCGTTTACCGCGTCCTCGTCGATCCATAGTGATGTGATTTCGAAACATCAAACTTATGAAAAACTTGAAAATCTTTTCAAATTACGATGCATGACATTAAAATACATGTGGTTGTGTATTTCATTATCAAAACAAAACATACTCAACTTTTATTTCCAAAATCGCGCTTAAACCGCGCTCTGATACCACTCTGACAGTAACCGGCCTTGGCCGCTGGCTATCAAGTGTACCTCAGACGCAGGTTTTACACACGGCCTCTCGACCTAGGCCTTGCCCTAACCCCTTACGGTGTGCAACCGGACTCCCGGACATGTCGGGGTAAAAGCCAATGCTTCGCCAGTCTTACTCACACTGTGAGAACCCCCGATCATGTAGGACCTTACTCCTAACCTGCTCTGATACCAATACTGGACGGTCTGCATGGCTTTGCCTTCTGGCATCCAGGGTACCTCAGACGCAGGTTTTACACACGGCCTCTCGACCTAGGCCTTGGCCTAACCTCGGTGTGCAACCGGACTCCCGGACATGTCGGGGTAAGAGCCAATGCTTCGCCAGCCACCCCTCACACTGTGAGAACCCCCGATCATGTAGCCAGCCTTGGCTCGCAACTAACCTGCTCTGATACCACTCTGACAGACCCCTTTCTCTAGGCGATCTGCTGGCACCCTACGGTGACCCTCCAGCTAGCCATTTCGCTCAACTAAAGGATCCCCCGCAGAGCTAAGCCATAATCTTTCTCAATCTTTCCAAAAAAACAGCGGAAACGATGGGGAAATTTTTCATTTTTATTTTAAAACTTTTCAAAAATATTTTATAAAAATTTGGACAGCATCCCGTCTGTTTTTCGGACTTTGTCACCCTGTAAATAATAAAATTTAACACTTCTAAAATCATAAAAACAATTTCCCCCAAACTACGGAGCCTCAGGCTCTCATTTTCCAACACAATCACAACCACAATTTCATGTTTCAATTTATAAACTGATTATCAGTAAAATCCCATGTCATGCATCAATTTACTTCAAAAGTATAATTTAAATCCACAAAATAATATTTACAAAACCATGTGGATATAACAAAATATTTACATCACTTAACATTAAACCAAAAGATAAGTGGGAAATCACATTAGCACTGACGCCGCGACTATCTAATGTCGTCCGGGGAAATCCGCAGCTATGGTACCTGTGCCTGGGAGGTTTGTTTAAAAATACAGAAAACGTTGGGTGAGCTTTAAAAGCCCAGTGAGTGTCATATAATCTCTTTTAAAGCCATACTTTATAAAAACCTCCCTAAAACATTTTCAAATTCATTTATTTACAATCAAGTTTCATGCATTATTAATATAAAACACATATTGCACGGTTATCAACTTTATAAAGGGATCTCCTATGGTTGCGGGGTTTTTATTCAAAAATCATTTTTCTTTTTAATGAAACGAACTGGTCCGACTCCGCTCGAAGGTGTCCTGCCAACCAGTCGTTTTCATTATCATAAACCGGATATGGTCCGACTCCGCTCGAAGGTGTCCTGCCAACCAATCCGGCTCCCGCCAACCTATAGTGACCCGTTCCTCATGGCCCCCTAGTATGGAGCGGAATCCTGCATCGCTCATTTTCCAGGTCATGCAGCGGAATCCTGCATCGCTACAGAGCGGACCCTGTCTCGCTCGGGTAAGCTAGCATATAATATACCTTTCACGTGCATTGGCCTAATCTCTTAAACATGTGACTGACACGACTCTTTGCGGGTATCTCCCGCGGTTAGTATAGTTAATAACATGCTGACACTACTACTCTACCAATGCACGCTTCAGGTACTCTACCCAGACCGTACTTATATGATACTATATGGAAAGCCATAGGTTTTACTTTCATATTTTCAATCCATTTCACATATAAGCAATTCAAACATGAAACCATCATTTCATGAAATCACAAAATCATATCATCAGTTACCGTGCCATTTATCATTTAAATCATATTTCATTTTCATCAAAAATATCAAAACATGCATGAAACAATTAGTCATGATCCAAATCAACAAAAACATTTTAAAAATCAGTTTGACACTCACCTTTCGCTATCACTTCCGAATAGCTCTCCGGAAGGCTCTAAACTGCTCCTTATCGTTCTTCCATTACTCCACCAGCTTATTCGTCATCTACACAACATATATATATGTAAATTTACGCTCACATCAACTTCCGTAAACTCAAAATAATTAAAAACTACATCATCGTCTCTAATTGACCATTTTTAGGCGTAATCTCTCCATTTTGATTCCTTAATTAAATTTCCGACTTTTATCAACTTAAATACGCCTAATTAAATTCATTAGGGTCATCCGAACTCTCAACGGACGCCATATGGGCCAATTTACGAAATTGTCCTTTAAACTAATTTATTAAACGATTTGATTTCTCTTTGAATCCTTGATATTTTCTTAGTTTTCTAAGCTCCCAATAAACATCAATTCTCTTATTTTTCAACTTACTTTTACTCAATATAAATCAATAACCCAATCATAATAAAATCCAATTCGAACTCAGCTTAATCACCAATAAAAAATCAACTTAAAACTCAAACAACTCACCCCATATTTCCTTTTCGTGTTGAGCTCGTTTCGGAACTGATTTCGAGCTGTTTTTTTTTTTGGGGCGTGAAACAACTGGGTTTTCTTCTTCCTTTCTTCCTTCACGCGAATCCTCTCTCTCGCGGCTGATCTCTCCTTCTTTTTCCCCGATCTACCTTCTCTATTCTGATTTCAGTTTCAGCTGCGTTCTTCACTGGTTTCGAGCTGAAATCGAGCTCAGTTGCAGCTGAAAGTGGCGTGGATCGGGTGGGTTTCACGCACGGATCTGCAGGTGGTCGGACGACAGATCGTCGCCGTCTTCTTCCGCGCCGATCGGGACTAATTCACGCGCGGCGAAGTCTGGTTCTGCTCAGCTTGGCACCTGCGGTTCCGCGTGATTTCTGCGCCGTTTCTGCCGTTGATCTGATCGGCTTCGAGCTGGTTCACGTGCAGATCAAGCTGCAGCAACTCGTTGGTGTCTCCTTCCGCGCGATCTGAGCTGGTTCGTCGGCGATCAGCTCGGTTTCTGCTCCGTTTTGGCATCGCGCGTCACCAGCTTCAGGTGGCTTCTTCGCTGCTGCTAGGCGGCTGGTTCTGCAACGTTTTGGCGAGCTACTCGATCGACGTTGAGGTTATTCCGACGTCGGCAGCTTCTTCCTCTCCTATCTTTTCTTTCTTCTCTCTTTCTTTCTTTCTTCTTCGCGAGAAAGAGACTGGTTCTGTTTGTTTTTAAAAGTCAACACAACATTTTGGCTTCTATTTTCCTCCACAACACTCTCAATAATTCCACTTACACCCTAAGACAATTCCATTCTCTTCCCTTAGATTCTTGCTTAATCTTACTGCGACCACAATTATTAAAAGTTATCTTCACTTTAGTCCCTTTTTACATTAAAGATTATTTGATTTCATTTACGCTTTTAACTTCCCGTTTAACCTCCAATTGAGTTTAAATCAATTCCTATGGGTTCTTTATGACCTTAAACGTCTCCATAATTCATTTAGGGTCTCTAATCAACACTCAGGGACTGTTCCTGGGAATCCGTACAATAATAAAAATAAAGGGTTTACACCACCTCCAGGGTATCCACATTCTCCACATAAGGTTTGTCATCTTTGTCGGGCACTGTATGGGCTCAAGCAGGCTCCTAGAGCTTGGTTTGCCAAGTTCTCTTCCACCATTATGCAATTTGGATATACCTCGAGCTCTTATGATTCTGCACTATTTCTTCGCAAAACCAATCATGGTTCTGTTTTCCTATTACTCTATGTGGATGACATGATTATTATAGGCGATGATATTGCTGGTATCTTTGATCTCAAAAATTATCTCCAACAGCAATTTGAGATGAAGGATCTTGATTCTCTCAATTATTTTCTTGGACTTGAGGTTTCTTCTGACTCTGATGGTTACTATCTTTCACAAGTAAAATATATTTCAGATCTTCTTACTCGTGCTGGCTTGACTGATAGTAAAATTAGTACTAGTCCCTTGGAAGTCAATGTTAAACTAACGCCTTTCGAAGGTACACCACTTAGTAATCCTACTCTTTATCGATAACTTGTTGGAAGTCTTGTTTATTTGACTGTGACTGGATCGGATATTGCATATGATATGCATGTTGTCAGCCAGTTTATGTCTGCTTCTCATTTCATTCACTTTGCTGCTGTTATTCATCTTTTACGGTATCTTAAGGGCATGATGTTTTATGGACTTCATTTTTCTGCTCATTTCTTTTTAGAGTTGCGTGCTTATTCAGATATAAATTGGGTTGGTGATCCTATTAATCGACGATCTACTACTGGTTACTGCTTCTTTCTTGAAGATTCCCTCATATCATGGCGTAGTAAGAAACAGACTGTTATAGCCCAATCCAGTACTAAGGCTGAATATCGAGCCCTTACTGACACTACTCAAGAACTTGTTTGGCTGCGCTGGTTACTTCAAGACATGGAAGTTCACCACGTCACAACCACTCATCTTTATTATGACAATCATAGTGCTATCCAAATTGCTCATAATGATGTCTTTTATGAACATACCAAACACATTGAAATTGATTGTCATTTTGTTCGACAACATGTTCATCAGGATACTATTAAACTTCACTCGATTGCTTCAGTTGATCAACCTGCTGATGTTTTCACCAAATCTCATCCTCCTGGACGTTTTCGTGACTTGGTTTCCAAACTCAAGCTTGCATCCATCTTGCCCCCTTGAGTTTGCAGGGAGATGTTAATATATCGATCAATCAGCAATCATATCAATCATCATTATTGAGACATAATTCTATTACCATTATTGTAATATATTATTCTAGTTACCATTTTTGTATGATGCCTCTCAGCCTATAAATAGGCTTGATATTGTACATTGTAAATAGAGTGAAATATACATTATTCATTCGTAGTTTACACAAACAATCATCAAGTCAAGTTGAGACAAGCTTTCAAGACAAATTTTTATTTCTGCTTATATAAAGTATGTTGTGATTTAAGAAACGAAAAAACACTCAATTATTTTTTTATTTAATCAAGTCAAAAGATGCTTTCACAAAGTGCTACTATATATATAGGGAATTCCAAAAGATCCAACCTTGCAAGGACCCCACCTGATCACCCCGCTTTACCTTATATTAGGTAAGATTGCGATGAGAACCTCCATCAATAAGCACAAGTCAAAAAAGGGTCAATGGAGGTCTAATTTAGGAATTGGTTTAAATTAACACTTTGGTTTTATAACTTTAATTAGGATTGGACTTTCTAGGCTTAATTAGGATTTATTTTTGTTAATTTCTATTTTATATATTTTTATTAATTTAGAATTATTTCCTTTTGGAAATTAATTTCCTAAAGGAATTAATTATTTCCTTTTAGGAATCTATTTCTTGAAGGAATTAATTATTCCTTTTTAAGAATCTAGCTGTTTCCTTAACTATTAGGATTCCTGTAATACACCCTCCCAATCTTAGTATTGTAGAAGAAATGTAAAGTATAAGTATTGTAAATACATTGTATAAGTATGTCATTTATTGGAATAAAGAAACCGATTTAATTTTTCGGATATGTAAATCATATACCAGTGAAAATTTTCGAATGGACTGGAAATACATTCGAATCCAAACAACGATATGATGATTTATTAAAGTATATGATGAGAATTAGTGATAAAGAAATTTTATCAAAGAATATAATTAAGTGAATTAACTAGAGATTATATAAGGACACATGTGAAATTGAGTTTACATAATTGATTTCGGATTCCAAAAATGGCATGATGGTTGATTAAAGTGTATGATACAAATGGGGTTGATGAAATTTTAAAGAAATGACATTAGTAACTCAATTGGTTAGAGATATATACAAGAAAATTTTTGGATGAACAAAAAGTATTGAAATACATTGAAATAGAGGGCAAAATTATCAAAATAATCTAATGGCATGCATTGTAATTAAATGACCAACTTGAAGGGCAATTAGTGAACAAATTGGAGAGTATAAATAGAGGAGAACCAGTTGGAAACATGCAGAACATACCAGAAACCAAAGTCGACCAGCAGAAGAAGAAAGAAAAAAAAAAAACCGCAAGGGGTGTTCGACAAAACATAACAGCGCTGCTGGTCTTCATGTTTTCAAGCCATTTTTGAGGGGATTTCAAGCCACAAAAAGGTTGTGAACAAGTCTAAAAAGGATATCCAACAAGATCAAGTGATTTTCAAGTGGTAAAGTTTAAATTTTCTTGACTTTTATGTATGAAAATTTGGATAGATATTGTCTAATGAGTTGTAGATGATTTTAATGAGATTTTTGTGTATGGATTCAAGGAGTTGAGACTTCAAATTTGTGGGACAACAAGGTTAGAGGTTCAAGATTACTTGGTAAGCATACTAATGAAGATGAATTTTAAGTGTGAATTGATATTGGTTAGGTACTAGTTGTTTTGCCATTAGATTGGAGGTAGTTTTGGTGTAAATTCAAGTGTGAAACTTGAAAAAGTGTTGATGTGGTATTGTATGTAAGTCATGGTTAAGATGGATTCCAATGGTCCAAGTTAAGTTTCAGTGATTTGAATGATTTTCATGCATGTAAATGTGTTAAAATATTGAGTTTCGATGTTGAAATTAAAAGCAAAAATATGGAACCTCAAGCTACCATGTTTTAGTCATGTTGAGTTTAAAGTGTTAGATAATTATTTATAGATGTTTTGAATGATTCCATAACTTGTATTGGTGATGGAATTAATATAAAATCGAGAAGGAATATATTGGAATGTTAAATGGCTACTCGATAATTAAACTTTGTTTAATTGCACAAGAGTGATGTTGTATGAATTTGACTTGATTTTACACTCGTGTATATGTGTTTAAGCATAATTATGAAGCAAAAAAAATTGAATGAGATCGATGGTGTGAGAAGTGGTTAAACTTCGGCCATCTTAGGGTGAGAATGATTTAAATTTCATTTAATGCGTTAGTGTGAATTTAGGCTTCATTCAATGTGTTTTACATGTCTAAATATTAAGAAATTCAAACGAGAAGTATATGCAAATAATTAGAATTATTATGAGTTGAAAGAAGGATGTTCGAAACCTCCATGTAACTAAACAGTTGTTTACATGTTAATGTGCCAATGGTAAAGTATATGTTTGGTTATAGTAATTGTGATATTGACTAAACGTAGAATGAAGAAATATGTAGGTGATGGGGAAACAAAGGAAAGTTTAAATTATGCACCATAGTGAGATGGGGTAAAGAAATAGGTGAGTGTCCCTTCGGAAACGATTTGAAATCATTAGATTTCCATTTATTTTAAATTTTATGTTTATGTTTAAAGTTATTCTGTAACACCCCTTACCCGCCCTTTCACCAGACAACTCCAAGGGGCGCTACAATCATATCTCTTTTTACAAAATCTTTAATATAAAACCATATATTCGTTTATTCCTCATCAAAATACGAAATTTCAAAATCATTTTACAAAACCTTTCAAACATTTATTTTTCAAGCGGAAAAACTGACAGAGTTTCCTCTGAAATTCGAACTTTCCAACCTATTACAAATCATCATATTCATATCGAAAGTATTTCTTCCACAAACATATTCAACAACTGAAACCAAACTTCGTTTGGCCCATCATTTTCCATATCTATCACATGTACCAACATATTTACGCAACTTGACTTTTCTTTACCAAAAACACTATTTTAAATCCAAATACATATATATATATATATGCGCATGAATACAAATTGAAACTTTTTGGTACAAAAACAAAGATAATATATATATATCCAAAAATATATATGGAAGGATAGATGTGACTGCCTCAGCTCACTACAGATATGCTTTCTCTTCAATCTTCGCCCTCCTGATGCAATCTACTACCTACGCGCGGAAATTCCAACGCGCTAAGCAAATTTGCTAAGTGGGTGTACACCAAACTCAATATTTGTATTTTAACACAATCAATTTATAAAATTGGTAACAAAATATCACAATTTATCAATAATTCAATTTAATATCCAAAAGAAATTAAAAATGATACATTGATCAAAATAGTTCTCATAATAACTTTTCATGCCCCTAGTAAACACAAGTACGATACCATGGAATGATGGTCGGGTTTTCCGGCATCGAACACTCGGTGACTACCCGTCGAACTATCATATAATCATGTATATTCGAGGTCGGACACTCGGTGCCTCTCACAACCTCCAAATTCACTGTAACTTTTCAGAATCGATCGGTACAGAATCAAACGGTGCAGTATTGCTCTATGACCCTTAATGGCATGCCACTCCAATCCCCACCTATCTGTGTCAAAGCTTATTAGGGCTTGAATAACAATTTATTTTCAAAATTCGTTGGGTTGGTTTCGTTTAAACTTTCGGTTTCTAATTAGTTTCAAACAGAAATTTGGCAATATAACGACTGCATTTCGGAGGTTTCCAGAAAACCTAAAAATATGAAATATCACTTCTAAATGTCTTGTCAATTCAACCCAACTTCATTTTCCCATAATCTCACAAATCAATTTTCAATTTCACTATTTCGTTTTTGTCACAACCATATAAATCTCATCAAGTATCACAATTCAAAAGAATATATTTCATCAGACACATATCAAAATATTCACAAAGATTATTCCAAAGCATCAAAGTACTCAAAAATCGATAATATTCTATTTATAAAAACGAATTGAATAAAGTGTACACCAACCTTATTTCCCAACGGAAGCTCACACTTTCTCCTTTCCTTTTCTTTGGCTTCCGTGAGCTACCTCCTCTCCTGAATTTTCAAAAATACATAAATACTTAATAAAAGCTCATTCCTTAATTTAAAATGCATGATTTACTAATCCTATTTGATCCAACTATTTCCAAATCGCACCAATCCAAAAATCATCAATCTCAAACCGAAACAACTCACCCCTATTCCTTTTCGCGTTAACGTCATTTTAAACTAGTTTTGGGGTGGTTTTGGACTAATTTTGGTGACAGATCTGAGCTGGGTTCAAACTCTTTTTCTTCCTCTTTCTTCTCCTCTCTTCGTCTCTCTCTTTTTCCCTCGGCTTCGCCTCGAATCTTCTACTGGTTTCATCATCGATCGGCGTCGTTTCTACAAGCGTGAAAACTGGTTTCGAGCTGAAATCAAGCTCGATTGAAGCTGGTTATGGTGTGGTTCAAGCAGGTTTGGCGTCGGGTTCTGTAGGGCGGTCGAATGACAACTCGTCGCCTTCTTCTTCCGCTCCGATCGGTTGGTTCACACGACAGTTCTGCTTGGTTTTGGCGTCGTGCGTGCGGTCAGTTTCTATCGTCGATCTGCTCGGCTTCGGGCTGGTTCACGGGCTAGCTGGTGCGGTCAACGATGGTCGATCGGCGGTGGCTGGTCGGCTCCGGCGTCGACAGCTTCTTCTCTTCTTTCTTCTTTTCTTCTTCTTTCTTCTTTTCTTTTTCTTTTCTTCTTCTTTTGGTTCGGCGAGATTGGTTTCTGTTTTTGATTTGTTTGAAAGTCAAATAAATATTTTTGGCTTCTATTTTCCTCCCCAAGAAATCCTATAATACCAATTTCATCCCTTAAAAATTTCATTCTCATGCCTTAGATTTTAGCTATATTTTACTATGACCACACAGATCAAATCTTATCTTCAGTTTAATCCCTCATCTCATTAATCATAATGATAATAATAACAATACTATTCATGCATATAAAATTGGGGATGTTACATATTCATTGAAATGTTTGGAAATAAATTTTGTTGAAGTAAATAAAGTTGTTGAAACCTCCTAAATGATTTATTAAAGTTTTAAAGGAATATGAAATTTGAAATATGAAAGTAACTGAAATAGAAATGTTTTTATAAACCTTTGGTACACCCGATAGGTATTCCAGAACATGAGAAAGTAAAGATAGATAAGAGGACGGTACTTGTAACCCAAATTCTAAGGGTTGGGCCCATCGAAATGCCCAAGATAAGGGTGGCTAGACAATCACATCGAAATCCTGAAGGTTCTAGGCTAGGGGCCCAAGCTGAGGATAGATCGACTTATATAAAAAGGTTGTCTCGCCCAGAGATTTACAAAGATTTTCAGTCAGAGTACCCGAATCCGTGTGTGGCAGTATCAGGGGAGTCTGTCACTAATAGCGGAAGGGACTGAGTCAGTTAGTTGGATTAGTATGTCGTCCATGCACGAATTAGGGTATATTATAGCTAGTGCCTTACCGGACAAAAGGCCAAAGCGAAGGTAATTTCATATTTCCACGGAGGCCTGAGCGATGGAACATTCTGCTCGTACCTAGGGTGCCATATGATATAAATTAACAGTAGTTGGCCTATTTTATACAAATATTTTTCTAGAGTTTACTACCGCCACTGATTATATTTTACAGCAAAGAATTTAAAAACATTTCAAAATGATTTTCCGAAATTAGATTTATAAAGTTTGATTTATATTAATAATGAAAGTTTATTAAAGTATGTAAATTCAAATATTGAATTTTAGGAAAGCTGACTTTATTTTCATAGCATGGAAAGATTTATAAATATATTTTAAAATTTTTAAGGAGGTTTATTTTATAAAGAGAAACCATAATAGAGTTTCATGACACCCACTAAGCTCGTTTAACTCATCCATATTTCATATTTTTATAAACAAAACCTCTCCAGGGACAGGTACCGAGACTGGTGTATCCGTAGCAGAGACTCCGACATAGGATTAGACAGACTGAGTCATGCATGTTGTATATTCATGTATAAATGCTATAGATATTTAAAGAAGTATTTAAAGAAGAATTGAATGCTTGTAAATTTCATATATTCATTTGTGTATATATTTTGGAAAATGTATAAATGTATATGTATGCATGACATGTAATTGAGTTTTAAATTGTCTTTGAATTTGAATGTATATTTGGGGTTGCTTATGGATTTAAGATGAAAAGGGTTTGAGGCCCGGAAGTTGGGAAAATGTTTTTTTTTTTTAGAAGTGTGCAAAATTTTTCGTGATTTATTACAAGGTGGTATGTTTAGAAAAATAGACGTTATGCTGCCCAAATTTTTATTAACTCTATTTCATAAATATATGAAAAAAAAAAAAAAACGGTTTATCTTCACGGGAACCTTTCGCCCGGATCAAGTATCCACTAGAGGGTACCATGAGGTTGCCAACGAACTACCAATTGTACGGAAATAGTGGTATAGGATTGGGGCCTGTCAATTCCATTTCCCAAGAAGGTTTATTTTATTTTACTTTTAATGTTATTTGATATATTTTCTTTTATTAATTAGACTATTTCCATTTAGGTT
The DNA here is from genome assembly GCA_021234005.1 of Nephelium lappaceum. NCBI lineage: Eukaryota > Viridiplantae > Streptophyta > Magnoliopsida > Sapindales > Sapindaceae > Nephelium > Nephelium lappaceum. The sequence goes on along the minus strand of CM038005.1, from coordinate 14,894,124 downwards.
TTATTTTCTTAAATATTAGTAGTTTATGTCCTAAGAAGGTTTGCTTCCTAATAAAAGTAGGATTGTTCTAGTATAAATAGAAATTTAAAGTTAGGGTTTGTAATGTTTTTGACTTTTGAGAAATTAATAAAATCTCACTTCTTGGTGAGGTAATTAATCTCATATTTTTTGGTTTTTCTAGGTAGCAATACTGGGACTCGTTTGAGCTAGATTCAAGTCAATTCCGTAATTTAATTCTAGAGAATTAATTTGTCTAATTCTGTAAGTTGATTGATTCAAAATCTATCTTGATCATGGTGTGATTTTGGGATGATTAGGGCTTCTTGTTGAATCTAAAGTTAGGTCTTCAATAAATTGAACAAAAATAATGGTGCGTTTACTTCAATTGCAGGAATCGGAATGAGAATTAAAATGATTTAAAATCGGAATGACTTGAAATCAGAATGATATATCAAAATCAGAATAAATTGTTTACTTCAACTGCAAAAATCGAAATCGGAATCAACTGTATTCCTATTAAACTATTTACTTTACTTTTGAATCGAAATTGATTAATTACATGTTACAAAAATGCCCTCTATTAAAATTATGAATTAATTACAGTATACAAAATTGTGTTTAAGATGTAGTGTCATCTTTTTATCATGTAACTCATGATAATAGGTTAAAAGAAAAAATAAAAATAAAAATAAAAATAAAAATTGCTTAATAGTATTATTGTGAGCATATTGAGTTTTTTTTTTTTTTTGAAAGAATATATTGTGTATCTATATTGTATACCAAATTATTATTATTATTATTATTATTTGATATAAAATGTTACCTAAGATTGTGCTTACAATAATATTGTTAAAAAACTTTTTAAACAATATTATTGTAAGCATATTTTTTATATATATAAAAGTCATGATTTACTATATATTGTATATTTGTATATATATATATAAGAGACTTTATTTTGCAAAAGAGAATGAGAATGGGAGTGGGGTAGGAGGAATGAGATTCTCATTCCATAATCCCAAATTCATGTGAGACCTACAATTTCATTCTCATTACGGAATGAGTTTAAAACAAATAAATATCATCAATCATTCTTATTCCCCTTCTCATTCCCTAATCCATCAAGCAAACACCATAAATGAGTCGAGTGGGTTTGGGGATAATTTCAAAATTTTATCTCCAAAGCAATGAGGGCGTGAGGTTAATTGTGGCCGTGCTTATTGCTTATTGAATATTATTATTTAATCAATAAAAATTAACATATAACTTTTAAATTAAAAATTTTTAAAAGCATTTAATTTTAACAATAATTTATACATTTTTGTTAAATGCGTTACGATTGAGGATTGAATAACTTGTAATTCTTTTCATGAATTTCATAATATTCTTTTGTATAGTTGCTTATTAATTGCCTTCATAGATTTTATTTTACAATCAATTATTGGGAATGAAACTACATTTCGTGTAATAATATTGAGTTTGGTTAATAATATAGTTTTATTTCTTTAATAAAAAAATTTATTGAACATAAAGAAATTTTGTAACAACCATTAAAAAAAATATGGCGGTGAAGGTAAACAAGTGGTGCGAGTGGGTTGGCTACAAGACAGGAAATTTCCTTGACCAACAATGATAGAAATTAGGGCGGGTTCGCATTTGGGATAACTATTTTTGTTAAGGTCAGAGATCTCTAATTAAGCTTTAAACTTGGTCCATTGACATCCTTATAAAAAAGTCCTTTTAATTTCCAAATCCTACAAATTAAGCAAGCAAATCCCAAAAGATTTTATTGAGATCTCATTCATTAATGATTTTGGATTCCAATCACAATATAAATTAGATTTTCATTTCAACTATTGCTCATCAAAATAAGTTTCTCTCTAATCAGCCAATATCTCTTCTCTAATTGTGTTCCATAACTTCAGTCACCATGTCTTGTCACAACCAATGTCCTCCTTTCAACTCTCTTTCCCATCTTGTTTTTCCTTTCAACTAAAAACTTTTTTTTTTTCAATTTTGTTTAAAGTTTACTCATCATCAACATTTCGGTGTCGCTTTCATCATCGTTGATCATCTCCATTTGTTGTCACTCCTTAATTAGCTCGTCGTGCAATTTTTTTGCCTGTCCAAAAGTCCCCTTTTGTTTTTGTTTTTGTTTCTATTTGTTTGTTTGTTTTTTTTTCTTGTGTAATATGTTTGGTTGTTGTTAAGCTTTGGTTGGATTTTGATTGGACTTATGTGGGTTTTGGTTATTATTGGTGATTTAGTTAACTTTTCTTTGAAGGTTTGTGTAATCTTTAGTTGATTTCTTTGGCATTTGTTAAACTGTGTTTTAAACTTTTATCTTATTTGTGTTATCTTGGCCTCAATAGGCGATGAACTGCTAAACCGACTTTTAACCGATCAAACTGAATTCAACTATGCTCAATTCACATGGTTTTCGTCTCCAAATCAAGTCCGGTGGGTTTTGGAAACGAAAAACCAATCAATTTTTCATAGGTTTTGGTCAAAATTGATTTGAGCTAACCCGTGCCCACCCTCATATGTTATGAAGTTAAAGGATACTTGCACGGCCAATCAAAGGGCAAAACCTTTCACACTCAACAATTTAAGACTTCCATAATCAGATTAGCAACTTACCAGAATTTCACTTACCTCATAGCCATTGGTATGTGCTCTTAATATATTAATGGAATGATGAAAGTAAATATTTGTTTTCTATCTTTCTTAGGTGCAAACATTTATAGGAAATTTTATTGTCTAGATGTTGCAATTGTGTTATTATTATTATTATTATTATGATCATCATCATATGAGTATTGTTCTTTGGATTAATTTTTGGGATCGATTATATATTGTTTTTGAAATGTTGGTATCTAAGAAATTGGATAGATTAAATGACTAATCAATATGAAAAATCATAGGGTTTAACCAAAGCAACGTTAAATAGGTTAGACCAATATGGAATAGTATGAATAATTGACTCTGATGCATTCATAATAGATTAGAGCACACATGCTTTGATCAATAGGTGCAATTTTAATACTCAACCAAGCAATTCGTACTCAAATTATGTGCCTGCACTATGAAAAATTACATTAAAAATATAGTTTAAGATTTAAACATGCAAGAGTACATATACCCGGTTTGGTTAGGATCCATAGTTGGTTGGACTTCACACGAAGCTGACTGTGAATTCAACATGCGATGAATGATCTTTAGATTAGCATGGTTATCGGACTAATTAGATTAAAACCAAATTAAACATAAAAGATTACAATTTATATAATTAAGAAAACTACTTTGAGGTGTAGGTTGGAATTCAAATGCCGGTGGTGGTGGCATCAACGATGATGATGAACACTCTCTACAGTTTTGAAGCATCTTTTGTCTTTCGATTTCACAAAGCGAGTTAATAACTTCAAGTTCAGCCTCACAACCACGTATCTGAGCCTGAAGGTCCTGGACAATTCCTAGAAGGCCACGTACAGGATGGATCGTTGACACTTGCATTGCCCTCCTTCAGAATGGAGTCAGCAGTTTCGACTTTCAGTCTTTCGGGAACTGAATCCATGATCTTAGTAATGTTTCTCAAGCCAAAGAGCTTGTGGGCATTTTGAAACTCTGAGTACCTACTCGCTGGAAAATATCGAGCCATTTCACAACCTGGAGTACACCTCTTTCTTCGGTGTTTACACAGTGCACAAGTTTGTGTATTTAGCTACTCGTTGGAAAATATCGAGCCATTTCACAACCTGGAGTACACTTCTTTCTTCGGGGTTTACACACTGGACAAGCTTGTGTATTTACCTACTCGCTGGAAAATATCGAGCCATTTCACAACCTGGAGTGCACCTCTTTCTTTGGTGTTTACACACTACATAAGCTTGTGTATTTCTAGCTTTGTGCTCACTATTCATTTATTGATGGAACTATTTGGAATTTTTTCAAACTATTGTGCAAATTTTCATGTTGGTGAAGTGTATAAAAATCGTGGATGAACCACTAAGAGCAAATCCCATTATAAGAGAATATAAAATTAATTTTTACAAAAATCTCATCAAAAGTATAACAAGTTTTGGTGTTTCTTACTATTAATAGTACAAGTCATTACCAAGTTCCAAATTAAACAGATCTTGTCATGACTTGTTATACCTTATTTAAAAATCAAAGTTAAAAATGAATGTATAAGCATATAAAATTGAAATGGAGAGTAGGAGATTACCACTCATTAGATAGCAAAATCGTCAAATTGCATAACTAGAAAGTTAAATAAAAGTTTGAGCAAATATTAATCCTCTGTGATGGTCAAACTAGTGGTAGTTTCTGCAGTTTAGCTTATTTTCTCCACTCCATACTCGTGATCAACAAATTGTTTTATTAAACTCAATATTTTGAAAATTTAACAATAATTAGTCAAAGTTCATTCATGTCATTAGTGCCCTGTTTTTTGGCAAGCATTTCAAGACGTGTATTTGTGACCAATTTATATCATACAAGACCAAATAAACCTATAGCTTATTTTCACCGTCACATCTCAAAAAAAAAAAAAAATCCAATTTTTTCTATCTATTTCATGAAAGAAACCGAAGTACCAGTAGCACTTATAGTCCAGGGTGCATCACCTCTCAGGCCTTATTTGTTACAAGGGATTGGATAGATTCCAATCCAATCCCTTGTTTGGTGGTTGCATGGGATTGGAGATGCAATCATTTTATCCTATATTGGTGAGATAAATTTAACCCACCAATTGATGGGTTAAATTTATCCAACCAAGATAGGACACTTTTTTTTTTTTCTTTAATTTTTTTTATTTCTTTTCTTACATTAATTATATATTATTTTTAATATTATTTTATATACTTTATTAAAATATTAAAAAATAATAATTTTCAATAATAGTAAAATAAATATTATTTTAAAATTAATTTTAAAAAGTTAGATTTTGCTTTAAAATAATAAAATATTTTTAGTTCTATTTTATAAAATAATAAAAATACATAATTATTTTTTGTCCAGTCTCATAATAGATCAAATAATGGATAGTACTATTTTTAATCTAAAATCATATAACACCAAACACATCACGACATTAATTTATCTAATCAAATCCAATCCAATCTAATCAAATTATATCTAATATAATCAAATCTCATCCAAATAATTCATTCTTATTCTGTGTGAAGCCCCAAAGTATCAACAAGGCCTTCATACATCACATTTTTAACAAATGAACTAGCAGGAAGCGAGTCGGCACCTCGTTACCATCACGGCCCCTTTGCTGCACCTTTCACCTTGCCATCTCTATGGAGTTTCATTCTCAATACAATTATATAGAGGCTGGAAATGAAGTTGGAAGAAGCTTTTTGTTAGTTTTACAGAGAGAAAAGGGACTACAATTACAATCTACAAAATGGTGCCCAATAAATAGCAATAATAATATGGGCCTATATGTGCTTGGAGTTTGTAGCTGGGCTTTTATTTGAGATAGTCCACCTACTTATAAGAAAACGGCCCACTTTTCCCTATGAAGCACATCAGCTCCAATCAATTTCAACTTTCCAATTAAATGAAAGTAAAAAAAATACTAAGTTTTATTTCTTTTCAATTTTAATGCAATGGATATAAACCACACATATAGGGAAAAACTAAATATAAGTTAGATTATTTAAAAAAGTCTATATAGGATAATTTCTAATTGGACGAATATAATAAATTATTATTTGGAAATGATTCCATCCAACACTAAACGTTTCATATATGATAAAGTTTCAAGTCTAGCTCCAACCAATTATCAACTCAAGTTGAGACAAGCCTTCAAGACAAAAGTTATCAATTATGCTTTATATAGTATTTTGTGATTTAGAAATAATGTAACACTTGGTTTAATTTTTTTTTTTTTTTTTATATTAAGTCAAAGATGAGTTCATGAATCATATTTAAAAATGTAAAGAAAAAAATTATGCTTTATCGATCTAAATCGTGATAATAAGCACAAACCCAATTAATTAGAACAATAAATTTGAGTATATAAAAGTTATGTACAGGTACTCTAAACTCTTTTCCAAACTTGAAAGTCAAAACAATTCTAATTCAAATAAGAATATATGACCAAATTGTTAAAACAACCTTGGTTTAACCTTTATACCTTAACTTAATTACAACAATGGCAAAAAAATAAACTAGGTTCCAAATTCCCCGTTTTCCCAGTTTTTTAATGCAATTTTGGACGCTTGTTGTCCGATGCGCTCTTTTACTTATTTTTTATTTTTTGAAAATCCGATGCGCTCTTTTAAAAAGAATCCGTTTCATGTTTGAATGCGCATGATAACTTCGGCTACGCATGGGCATGGGTTACCTTTATGAATTAAGTGTTTCAAAAGAGTGGGAATATTTGCTGCCCACTAAAATTGTGTGCACCTCTTTTTTAAGTACATCTTATTAGAAATTATTTTAAATTTTTTTATTTATAAATTTAACCCATTATTTAATATGAAAAATATTATTTCATTTATATTATCATATTTAATTTCTGTAAATAAACTTTATTAAAAATATTTTTTTAAATAAATTTTAAAATATATTGAATGATTAGTTTCGAAGGGCTACATATATAAGAGTTTTTTTTTTTTTTAGTGGCACCTACGATACGCCTTGTTTTGGAAATATCATTGGACTATCAATGTGAATTTTAATGTCACTTATTTATTATTGAATTTGAGATAAAACTGCCAGATATAAAAGGTTTGTTGGAGTGTTGGAGAGTTGACCGCAGTCAAAAAGTAACTAAAGACAAAGAAAGGAAGAGTCTGGAGTTTGTCCAGAGTCCGCTCAAATATATATATAGAGGAAACTCTATATATATATATCCTTTCTCTGGAGTTTCCTCTCATTATCCATTATAATACCAAGAGTCTAAAATGTTTCAATTCTCTATAACAATAAACTTCTCAGATGTTAACTTTAAATTTATATTTATAGATTTTAAGAATTAGAAAAACATCACTATGTCCAGATACCAACAAAATATCGAAGCATAGTCTCCGAAGAACACAAACTCTACCACCAAGTAGTTATTATCAAGTTGTGTAAAAATTAATTCACTTAGCCAACTATAGTCCCTTCATGAACAAAATATAGCTAACTTTAGTGGACAAAACCAATCACAGTTCACCTAGTTCGAACCTTAGTGACAAAGAAACGAAAAAGAGTATTCCACCAACACTTTTCTTTGCTCATGTATAAAGTGTGCTTCGCAAACTACTAGAATTGTTTCAAACTATATTTTTTCGCCAAAACAATTTCAATTACAGATTAATCAACACAACATTTTAACGACGACTTGACCCCTATATCGCACAGATTTTACATAGAAAATGAAGCAAAATAATTATAATTGGCCTATCTCCTAAACATTCCCTCTCTATCTCTACTACTATGCTCAATGTCGATAATGATTGGCAGTCTTCATCTAATGAGCATTTGGTTTCTTTCTCTCAACTAGATTGTGGTTGTGGATGGTGAAGATTGAATTTGATTTGATTTATCATTTGGGTGATGAAATGGGTGAAAACAAAATAGTTATTTTAAAAAAAAAAAATCATTTAACAAGTGTGGATAGGAAATGGGGGCAACACTTCAGAAAAAAAAAAAAAAAAAAAAAGATTTATATAATTCAAGGTTTGAAAAAAACAGACTAAACAATAGTTATCTCCCATAAGTATCTTGTAATTTTTTTTTTTTTTAAAAAAAAAAGATATCTCTTATAATTATAGAAAATTTGTATAGTAGCTAAATCTAGATTGTATTTGCCTCTATTCGGGCATTTTCTCAACGGACAATTTTCACTTCCTTCTTAAGAGGATTAGATCTTAGAAGAAACCCTTATTAAACATGGATACACACATATATAGACAAACTGTCGCAGATGTTGATTTGTCCAACTCTCAGTTGAAATTAAGTGCCTGCTTGGGTTGCTTATTAGGAAGAAAGAGTCCCCAATGTTTCTCATACTCTCCTCCTGGTTTAAGGTTCTCATCAAACATGGCAAACACATATGTCTCAATTGCCCTTCCAGGTCTTTTTGGACTGCCACCCTTCACATGCTGTATCAAATTCGAGTTATACGTTCTTGCATTAGCAACATTCGCAGCAGTCCTGCCTGCAGTCGGCCAACCACTTTCGGACACCACAATCTGCAAGGAGCCCCCACCAGCCTTTTCCAGGGCTCTCACACAGCATCCAAAAGGACATCGAAAAGGCTCCTGTAACCCAACTGATCATCTTGCAATTTTACAGAAGTAGAAGTGAAGATAGCATAATGAAGACCAACATCTCTTGTGTTACCAATATAACTAAAATAAGGATACAAGTTGACAAGTAAAGGAGCCTGGTTCTTCGTCAGGAATTGGATGATTGGATCGAGAGAGGACTGAACATCAGTCCTGAAAGCGCCTTTCGAAGAAGGAATCGAAACCCCGATAACCCGGTTGTCAATCCCCGTGGAAACTTTGATTTGGTTTCCAAGCCCGGACGAGGGAAATGGCGTTGTAAATGTTTTACATTGCCGGAAGGAGAAAACGCACGTATTGAGTGGTTGCACCGTCTACGGGGCTGACGTCATTTCCAACAGCAATGTAACGGAACCTGACATTGGGATAGTTTTTAACATTGTTTTGGACCCATGAGTTTGCATTCGCCGGGCTTGAAGCAAAGCTCTAGAGGTCCGAATTGGGGACGCCAAGCATGAGTTCAATGTCCGAGCCTCTGAGGGCTTGGAGAGTGGGCTGGTGGGGGAAGTAGAGTCGCATTCTTCGAATGTTTTCTGCCTGTAGAGAGCCACAACTTCTGGTGGCAGTGGCAAGTTGTTTCCATCCCTTCCATAACAAACACCAGTTTGAGCATCTGCGTGCATAGCATTAAAAAACTTTTGGATATGCACCCCTTCGAAACTAATCCATTAAATATATTTTAAAATTTATTAAAAATATATTTTTAATAAAATTTATTTACAGAAATTAAGTACAATAATATTAAAAAAATAATATTTTTCATATTAAATGGGTTAAATTTATAAATAAAAAATTTTAAAATAAATCCTAATAGGATGTAATTACAAAAAAGGTGCACACACAATTTCAGTTGGCAGCAAATATTCCCACTTTTTAAAGATTTAATTTACAAAGGTAACCCATGCCCGGGTGCAGCCCAAGTTATCATGCACATTTAAAAAAGAAACGGAATCTTTTTAAAAGAGCGCATTAGACAACAAGCATAAAAAATTCCATTGAAAAACCAGAAAAACTGGGAAATTTTGGAACCCTATGACGAACCTAATTTATTTTTTACGCCATTGCTGTAATTGAAGTTTTTCTTTTGGAATTATTGACTGCCAAGTTATGGTATAAAGGTTAAGCCAAAGTCTTTTTAACAATTTGGTTAAATATTCTTACTTGAATCAGAATTGTTATGGCTTTCAAGTTTGGAAAATAGTTTAAAGTACTTGTACGTAACTTTTTTATACTCAATTTTATTTTTCTAATTAAACGAGTTAGTGTTTATTTTCAAGATTGGGATCGATAAAACATAATTTTTTTTCTTTACGTATTTAAATATGATTCATGAACACAGCCTTTGACTTGATATAAAAAATAAATAATTAAACCAAGTGTTACACTATTTTCTAAATCACAAAATACTCTGTATAAGCAGAATTAATAATTTTTGTCTTGAAGGTTTGTCTCAACTTGAGTTGATAATTGTTTGGAGTTAGACTTGAAACTTTATTATATATGAAAAGTTGAGTGTTGTATAGGATCATTTCCAAGTAATAATTTTATTATATTTTGTCCAATTAAAAATTGTCCTATATAGACTTTTTAAATCTAACATATATTAGTTTTTTCATATATGTGTGGTTTATAAATTATATCCATTGCATTGAAAATTAAACGAAATAAAACTTATTATTATTATTATTTTTTACTTTCATTTAATAAGAAAGATGGAAATTGATTAGAGCTCATCAGTTTCATAGGGAAAAATGGGTCATTTTCTTATAACTAGGTGCTAGCCCTATGACCAAATAAAAGACCAGCATACATACCCCAAGCAAATATAGACCCATATTATTATTGCTACTTCTATGGCACCATATTGCAAATTGTAATTGTAGTCCCTGACTCTCCCTAAAACTAACGAAAAGCTTCTTCCAACTTCATTTCCAGCCTCTATATAATTGTATTGAGAACCAGACTCCATAGAAATGGCAATTGACAAGGAAAAGAATGGTGAGAGAGCGGCTCTAAGAGGTTAAGAAGTGAGAATAGTGAGAGGCTGCTAGAGTTACAATAGTTTGCCTTTATATATATATATATATATATATGTAAAAAAATGATTTCAGCTTCAAGGACCCAAATTGACTCTAATAGTTTTTAGGGAAAAATCCAAAAAACACTTTGAAAACAAAAATAACATCAATTTGCCCATCATTTGAAAATATTAGCCAAATAACCCCTTACTATAAACCATAAGCGGTTTCCATCCAAATTTTAGTGGTTTTGTGACAAAAACGTCAAAAGACCAAAGTACCCTTATTATATTGAAAAATTAAAAAATAATAAACAAAACATTAATCAATTACCAAACTACCCTTTCATAACCAACATAAAATAAATTAAAAAATTAATAAAAAATAAAAATCTATATCAACTTTTATTATTTGTTAATTGAATTAAATTAAACTAATTTCTAAATTAAATTTATTATTATTATTATTATTAATTACAAAATCCTTTTTATAAATGTAAACCTAACAAATATTATAATTTTTTTTTTAAAAAAAAAATTCAAACTAGGTGAAACATTTGGGTTTGAATCCGGATCTTCGACATCACGTTGAAAATATGGGTTCAAACCCGGATCTACCAATACAATAAAAAAAACTAAAAATTAAGGATAAATGAAAAAAAAAATGCAAACAAAAAAAATACAAAACTACAAAGTTTCCAGCTCTTAAAATCATGTTCAAGATCTGGATCACAATCAAAGTTTTGTAGCAAAAATACAGAAAAAAATATAACACTCCATCCACCGATAATCACAAACAATTCCATCAATTTCTCTGTAACCCAACAAACAATCACAATCAAAGTTTTCAACAAAAAAAAAAAAAAAATAAAATAAAATAAAACGACGCCGCTAGGAAAGCCGCCAATCATCCTTTCTAATGACAACCGATAAGGACCTCGACGAGTTCGACCGGACCTCCTCCAACTTGCAGAAGCCATGCCGCCTCCATCTCTTGTTGCTCCAGCCCAACTAGAGGCCTTAGCCCATCGAGAGCACCACCGAATCTGACGACTAGTTCTCGAAGGGTTTGAACGGCGCCGCTCTCTTGAACAGAAGTTTTCTCCGATGCCGACAAAGCTGCAGTTGAGGTCGGTAAAGAGAACAGAGGAAGATGGGTAGTAGGCCGGTAAAGAGAAGAGCAGAGATGGATAGTTCAAGGTGGAGAAGAATAAGAAAAGAAATGGAGACATGGAGATGGATGACAGTAGAGAGAGAAAAAGAAAAGAGAAAGATGGAGAGAGAGAAAGTGAGTTAGGGTTTTGTATATTTAAAGCTTGATAAATTTACCTATTTACCCTTAGCCACTAACGGAATGGTCATTTTTAACCTCAGATCACTGTTTGATTTTAAACCATTAACGGTAGGGGGTTTTTTTGGGTATTATTTTTGAAACCAATGGTGGTTTGACAATAGTTTTCATTTTAGGGGGCAGAATGATAATAACCCTAGTTTTTATAAACGAAAATTGATCCATCCCGACCTTTAAATAAAAATTGACTTTTTTTTATTTGGTTAGGCTCGATTGGGGTTAGGATCAGTTCTTTTTTACCTACCCTCAATAACATATATGAAACATGTTTTTTTTTTTTTTTTAAAGTAACACATATGAAGCATGTTGGAATGCACAAAAGAAACCAAAATGTTGTACCTATGTTACTCCTTCATTCATATACCCAAATAATTGTTTGATTTTATGAGAACAACTTGAGAAGATAAAAAAGATATATAAGATAGAAGTTATGGACCACAATTAGAGAAGAGATATCAACTGAGTAGAGAAAACTTGTTTTGATGAGCAATAATTGTAATGAAAATCTAATTTATATTGCGATTGGAAATCCAAAATCATTAGTGAATGAGATACCGAGTGAAATTTTAAAAAGTTGTTTTTTTTTTTTAACTAGATATAGTTCTGTTTTTTTTTTTAAGTTTTTTTTTTTTAATATTGTTTACAAAATAATCCTTCAAACGGACTAAACCCAAGTATGTTTGGAGATTGATGCTTAATGATTGTGGAAGATTGATTGACGAGAAATCAGGGTTTTTAGATGGTTAGAAACCAAAAATAAGGAGAGAGAAGAAAGAGGGAGAGAGAGGGAGAGAGAGAGAGAAGATCTAGAAATGCATGAGGTTAAATGTTGAAGATGATGCTGATGAAGTTTATGACTATGGAAATCTAGGTTGGATCTCCACCTTCCATCCAATTATATGGACAATGGAGATTCAATCTCTATCTCCACTTTCTTTTTTAATTTTTATTAATTTTTAATTTTTGTGTGTTGATCTTCACCGTCCACCTCATAGATGAATGGTGGAGATAAATTTTTATTAATTTATAATTTTTCAAATTATAAAATAAATATTTTATAATTATTACATTTATTAATAAAATTCTCAGGGTTAAAAATGTTTTTTTAACCTTTTGCCTACATTTTTTGTTAATTGGCTAGCATTTGTAATATTTTGGATAAAAATGAAATAATGGGTGATAAAATAAGAATGTTTGGTCAAGTGATTTTTTAGGATTTTCTTTTTATGAAAAATGTGATGTATGAAAGAGTACTTTGAGAGGTGATGCACCTTACTGCTACTGGTACTTTAGTTTCTTTCATGAAATTGGTCGAAAAAAATTGGTTTTTTTCTGGGATGCGATAGTAAAATAAGCCATATCTTAATTTGGTTACTTATGATCCAAAGTTGGTCACAGAGACACGCCTTGAAATGCTTGTCAAAACACATGGTAGGAATGGCATGAATTATCTTGGACAAGTTATAAGTTAAATTTTCAAAATATTGAGTTTAATAAAACAACTTGTTGATCACGAGTATGGAGTCGAAAAATAAACTAAACTGCAACAATTACCTTCAATTTGATCATCACAGAAGATTTATATTTGTTCAAACTTTGCTGTCGCCTTTCACCAACACCTTCACCGACCCCTTTGATGAACCATCAGCTTACTTCACTGTCACCTCCGCATATCCAACCCTGACCAATGTCACCAACGCTGCTCCGGCCTTCCATCGTTCCACCGCCAACGTCATCTGGTCACTGTCCTCTCGTCAACTTCAACCTGGTAGAGAGCGAGGTTCATGTTCTTCTTCGATTTTGGCTTTTGCTTGCTTTTTTATTTTTATTTTTTTTCTGTTGTTTCCTCAATCTGCATGTTGTGTCGATGAACTCTATTGTGTTGTTTTCCTTTGGTAATTTTTATGGACTATATTTTTTAAGTTTATCAGGCTATGTTTTTTATCAGATACAAGTGACGTTTTTTGCACCCACAGGTGATGTTTTTTAGCATATAATTTATGAATGTAATTGTAGAGGATAACATTACTCATCATATAACTGGTCAAAGAAGAAAAGTAATTTATAGTAAAATAATTTTGTTATTATTTATATAAATTAATTTGGAGGTCAACCACATTTTTATAGTAGTATACTTGTAATGAAACAAATATATAGTATGATAAATCCATGAAAAGAATATATGCACATAATTATATATTTAAGGAAGCCAAAATTAGCCAAAATTAACTGGTTTGATTTTATATTCTTGACTACTATGGTCAACAATAATGAAAGGTACAAGAGGAATGTGTTATAACTAAGTTTTGTGACAAAACGTTAATTTGGATAACACACCATATAAAGGGGCTAAGTGGTGTAGGCTAAGATTAAGTGGTTGTAGAAACGAAAACAAAATTTTCTCTCTTGAAAAACCGCTATCTACATCAGGAGTGCCTCTTAATTTCCTTCTCATTCTTGGATAATTGGTAACCCACAGACCATTTCGCTTCCTTGAGTCAAGTAATCAACCCACCTAGAGGAGCCTTTATAATTTAGTTTGTTATATTTAAAAACAGAACTCCTATAATAACGGAAAATAAAGTTGCATTAGTTTTGAACCACAGTATATACAATCTACAATTGATAATCCTGAAACACTTCTTAATAGAGCCGGGTATTTACATGTTTGGTTCGGTTCCAACTGAACCAAATTTTGATCTGCTCTAAAACACAAGAACTGAACATGTTAAAATAGAGGTATGAAACCGAGGAAAACCAAACATAGTCAGGTCAGTACGGTTCAATTCTCTTTGGTTCTAGGTTTTTTTGGGCCTGTTGGGCCTAGCTCATCAGTGGAATGAGAAAGAAGATCTAGTATCAACTGCTTCTGCTTGTATCTTTGTTCTTTAAGTTAAACCTAATTACTATAGGATGAATGCGATGTTCTTCAAGGTTCATCCTAAACGATGAGACATACGGTATACAATCTTGAGTGTTTTGAAATTTCTGGTGATTCTGAGGAGGTGGTGGTTGTGAAGATTATGCCTGATCATCATTCTTTCAACTAAATTTGAATGAATTTTCCAACAAGGATTGCAAGTTTATGATCAATATATATGGATTAGGACTTGACCCTTTGAACGTTTTCAATTGGCTTGTTCATGTAGACGTTCTTTGAAGGCAGATAGGTTGGGCAATCATTTGTATAATAATTATTGGTATATATAACATATATGACACAATTTATTGAATTGATTTCAAATTACTACTCTTCTTTGTTTCTAGAGTTTCTATTTTTTTTGGCTAGAGATGCATAGTTGGCTTGAAGGTCTTGGTTTTTTACCTAAGATTGTAATTGCCTCTAGCAGATGTAGAGGCATGAGGTTTGCTTAATTGGTACCTCACAGGAATTCGATCGTAGTGATCCAATTTTGAGCATTTTTCGCTAATAGGTCTAGATAGTTTAGTGCCTCTTTTGGGTTCTTATCCTTAGCTCTCCGTTACACATCTTTTCAATCATTTGTCTACCCTCAGGTGTTAAACCCTTTTAGAAGTGTGTGACTAATCTCTATGTTTTAAAGCCATGGTAAGGATAAAATTAAGTAATTTGTATATCACCCAACATTGGTAATGGATCTCTCCTGATTTTTGGGTGAAAATGGTGAGCTATCTATTAAAGGAAGTTGTCCTATAGGAAGAAAAGGAATTTTTCAAGAATTTTCTCTGTAGTTCATCATAATTCATATGTTCTAATGGATCCATACCTAAGATACTGTAGTCATGTTTCAGGTTTATCTTTCGAAGGGAAAAAAAAAAAAGAAAGGAAAGCTTAAGTTTAATAGCGTGTTGCGCATCTCTTCAAATTCTATTAAATGCAAATACGGATTTACAACATCTAAGCCATGAAAATTGGGTAAAAGTTGAAGAATATCTGGCTTACAGTTGAAATGACATGCATCATGAGGAAAACTAGACACGTTAGCGAACCGATTTTCTTGTGTGATTCATGTAATCTCTTAGTGTTTTGAGTTAATCATCATGGTTATTGTGTTGGGAGATTGTCCCCTTGGTTAGTGAGTATTCTAATTTGGGTTTAGCTGATGTTTTCAAGTGAGGATGATGTACGTAACCAAATTTTCATGCAAGTCTAAAAGATAACAAAGAGGAAAAACAAACACACAAAAATAGAATGTGCATAAAAATTTAAAAAAAAAAAAAATTAAGAGAAATAGATGAAAGGATTATTATGGTTTTGAACACCAATGACTATTTTCCTGGCAATGGCGTACAAAACTTGATAGGTCTAGAAATTGGATTTTAATCCCAAATGCAGAAATAATCTACACCAAAATATGCTTAAAAAAAAAACAAATTATTATAAGTGATGAAGGATGAATGAATATAACGAAGAAATTACTCAAATTAAGAACATGCTTGGTATATCGAATAATAATTTATAATGTTTTTTATAACTCAATTAAAATCCACTCACAACGGAGGTTCTAACAGAAAAATCAAAACACTTTAAGCTCTTTAAACATATTTGAAGTTATATATCTTTCCATTTAATTATATTGCAACGAATAATATATACTCTTATATTAAATGGGTCAAATACTCATTATTGTAGTGGTAATTGTACAGGTAATTGTAGTGACCAGGTCGTCATTTTGGTAATTTGTGCACAGAGGGTTTTAGCCTTGTCTTCGGAGGGGTGTAGCAGAGGTCGAGCATGGTCGGAGTCCTTGAACCACAAGCCAGGGTGGGTCGAAGGTCGGACATGGTCGGAGTCCTCCTTGAACCACAAGTGAGCAAGGTGGCGTTCTTAGAATTTGAACCAAAGACCTATAGGTATTTTGGTTGCAAACCTGGTGCTACCTAAGCCTATCTCCACCATAAAAACTAGCTAATAAGTGGAGGCTTATCCACTCCTCATAAACCAATACAAATTCACTTCTTTAACCAATATGAGACTATCTAACACCCTCTCTCAAGGGCAATGTACCGACTTGGTAGCACCTGCACTCATGCAACTAAGTTTGAGCCGTGCAACTTAGAAGAACTAAATCCAAGCTTTGATACCATGTCAAAAAATGGGTTTTGGGCCTAGTTCCATCATAAAACAAGCTTATGAGTGGAGGTTTACCTTCACTTCATAAACCAATACAAATTTATTTTTTCAACCAATTTACAATTTATCTAATGTTATAGTTTTATCATCACCCTTATGGAATTTTTTAATTACTCTTATGGTAAATGGATCCAGCCATTCCTAAGAATATGTATAAGGTATGTTTTAGTTGGCTTGGTACCACTAGGTTTGCAATCAAAATACCCATAAGTTTTTGGTTTAAACCCTAGAAATGTAACCTTGCTTACTTATGGCCTAAGGAGGACTCTGGTCATGCTCGACCTTTACCACACATCGACCTATGGTTCAAATAGGACTATGACTATGCCCGACTTCTGCCACACCTCTCTAGGGCCAAGGCCAAAAACCTCTGAGAACAAATGGCTACCGTGGTGATCCAAATTTGCAGCCAAAATACCTATAAGTCTTTGATTCAAATCCTGGTCATGCTAACTTACTCACTTGTGGTTCAACAAGGACTCCAACCACATGTCACCACAGTAGCCATTTGTCCGCAAAGAGTTTTGGCCTTGCTCCCTAAAAGGTGTGGTAGAGGTTGTGGTCGTGTTCGGAGTCCTCCTTGAACGATAGGTCAGGGTGTGGCGAAGGCCGAGTATGGCTGAATTCCTCTTTAAACCACAAATGAGTAAGATGGCATTCCTAGGTTGTAAACCAAAGACTTATAAGTATTTCGGTTGCAAACCAAGTACCACCAATAAAACACTGGCATTTTATATAGTGACCAAAGGTCACCACAGTGGTCATTTGTCCAAAGACGGTTTTGGCCTTGCTCTCAGAGGGGTGTGGTGGAGGCTGAGCACGGCTGGAATCCTCCGTAAACCACAAATGAGTAAGATGGTATTCCTAGGATTTGAAACAAAGGCTTATTGGTATTTTAGTTGCAAACCTAATACTACCGAGTTAGCGTCCTAGGGAACAATAAGTGTTTTCGACTTTACATAAGTGAGAACAACTTATTAGGTAATGAGTGCATTCATCTTTTGTGTGAAAGTCGAACACATTCATATTGTAGTGTTCAAACAACAAATAGATTTCTCAGCCAATTGAGCATACTAAAAGTATTTTACGAAAAATATTGTTCGATTACTTCTCAAATTATAAGTATTTAAGTCACCAACTTATTTTTTTTTATTTAATTCATATTGTTAAGCATATAGTTGACTTTATATCTGTCGGCTACAATCATACTCAAAGCAACAATTTCATAGAAATTCTTGACAAAAATCAATGTTAAGACATAGCAGTACAACTGAGAAATATCATTCTACACAAGCGATGTCAAAAGATTATCGATCCTAGAATTTCATGTTGTGGCAAATTGTTCAATCAGGGTGGTGTTGAACATGTGTCAAATTTAATAAATCAAAAAATAGTTGATGCAAAACCCGAATGGGACATATGTTTATCATATAGGGCTTGTTCAGTTCAAGCAGCATCTATCACAATGATTGATGTAATTGCCATTGTCCACATTAAATACTTATCTATTGATATTTTGTATCCTAATAAGCCAATCAAGTCATAAGATCGATCGACATGGCAACACCTAGGGTTTGATATCACATTCGATTATCTAACTATAACATTGGACAACTAATCAAGTTACAAGTCAATTATTAAAACTTCCACTCTTTCGATCGACTGTGTTGACCGAAGCAGTCGGGGACAAATTGTAGTAGTAAAAAATTTCTAATCCCAAAATCTAAGCCCAAAGCTTGTTAAGATAGACCGACTCGATATGTTGATCGACTTAAACTAATGACCCAATGTATGTTACAAGCGAACAACCTACTAACTTGGTTAATCCAACCCAAGCTAGGTTTATCTCTTTAAATGAGAGTTGATTACTTTTAATGCATTGTAATGGATGTTGCAATAATTCTCTGTAACCTACATTATCATAAAATCCATAATAGACATTATAATAAATTTTATAACGGATGTCATAATAAATTCTGTAACTGATACTGTAATAAGTTCCAATGGCTCTTTTTTCTATCTATAAAAGGAGAGGTCATCAGAAGGAAGAATCCATCCTAACTTCTCTTACAAACTACTTGAAGTTTCTTTTTTTATCTATCTTGTATTGTCATTTTTCTACTCTAGATTAAGAATTTCTTTGTGATAGATTTAGTGTGGTTACATGGAAGTGAAATTCTAGGAAAGATTCTAACTAGAAAAGACTTGACATTTAAGTATGTCTATTGTGACTAACCTCTCTTTTTTATGAACTTAGTTGGTATACTATTCACGGACTACTTGCACCATTCTATTATATGGTTTTAGGTCAACAAAAATGAGGTTTTGCCCACTAACACTCAATATCTCAATGTTCTTACTCCGACCAATTTTCAAGTTAAAATAGTCAAAACTCTAATAGTCTTTCGTCCTTCTTCTTCTTCGACACACTCCCTTCTCAATTAGCTTAAAGCCATTCTAATGCATTTCCATCATCAACATTGTCTTACAACTAACACTATCAACCCTTACCGTCCTACCACCAGTCGAACGATGCTTTATAATTATTGTATTCTTGTACATTATGATCAGTTTGCTGAATTGAATGTCGAAGTGTCTTTGGTCGACACTACCCTGATGTTAAGATCACTCATACTCTTTTTGTTTGATTTGTGTAGGACATAATTCGTTAGGTTCCAAAAAAGTTGACTAGCGAGACTTACTTTAAGTTGATATGTTGTAGATTGACCACATTACAGATTGGCATCGTTTGTAGAGAACTTGGCAATTTGGTCCAATACAAATTGAACTAGCTAACAATTAGACGTATTATAATGTCAGGAGACCAATCCACTAAAGCTCGACTTACCGCCTTAATTGAGCAAATGACAACTTATTATAAACAACTGAAGAAACTTCAAGTGAAGAATCAGACAATTTAAAACGAGAATCAAGCAATCCGTACTAAGAATTAAGGTTGCAGCTTATGGTCGAACAGTTGACCCGTGCTTACCAAAGGCAAGCCCAACAGCACGAGATCAATCCAATAAGTGATGTAGGAAGGACACCACAAATTGTAGGTAAATCAACACCTAGATTCCAGTGAAGATTGCCATCATGATCAGATCCTCCAGTGATGAACCTTAATGATGTCGGGTTTTATGTAGTGACTAAGTCACCACGGTGGCCATTTATCTATGCGGTTTTGGCCTTGCCCTCGGAGAGGTGTACCACTAGGTTTGTAACTAAAATACCTATAGGTCTTTGGTTCAAACCTTATGAACATCACCTTACTCACTTGTGGTTTAAGAATGACTATGGCCACGCACATGCCCACACCTAGCCTTCGTCACAGCTCAATCCGTGATTAAAAGAAGACTTCGGCCACGCCCGACCTTTGCCACACCCCTTTGAGGGTAAGGTCAAACCTTCTGTAGACAAATAACCACCATGGTGACCCTTTAATACTGTAATCAACTATCATGAATCATTAGAGGTATCGATTTAACCATATATTTCTAAAAAGATTCAAACATCCATGGTGTTATTTGTCTATAATTAATCAAGTTTCCATTTCCAGCAGTATCGGTGTAATTATACATTTCTAGAAGGACAATTGATTAAATTAGGACAAACAATATAAAGCATATGGATGTATTTGCGCTAAAACATGAATTAAAATATTAAGAATATTTTAAGAGTTTAATAAATCTTTATTCTCAAAAGCTTTACCTTTTCATCATAGCAAAACGAAATTTAAATGAAAAAAAAAAAATTAATAAAAGGAAGAGAATTAAAAGGAATGAATTTAGATCAAAAGAAGACAACTGATTAACATAATATATTTTTCACATCAATATTGACTGTAAAATTTTCCAAGCAATCCATTATACGTCATGATAAAATTGGATGGTTTCCGATTTCTGCATCGTTATCTCTTGGTGGAGTCACGCCATGACTTGCGTTAGTGACTATGAAAAGTCAAGCAAGCCGCCGGACACTATAACTGGACCTTAACAATATCAGACTCCTTTCGTTGAATTGGAAAGGCATATACCGGCAAGAGAAAATTTTCCATGAAAAGTGATGTCCTTATTTTTAGTGGTCTGTATTTGATGCACCGAATATTTTTTTCGGTCAGGAGATATGATAACTAATTTTCAACTCTAAAGTCAAAATTTCCACCGAGTTTTCGTCAACATTTGGTAGTATCTTGCATCATAGAAAGTATTTATTTTATCCATTCACGCTTTTGAATCCACCTCCGAGATATACTCACACCTTTCAAAACTAGTTTTGTTTTTAATTATATTACTTAATAACCTTTTCACATTCCATGCAATGTCTTATTGTGATAATTCGGAGAACAAATATATGAAAAGAAAAAAAAACAAAGAGTGCCGTTGACTGACTCAATTAATACTATATATGTTACTTTTAAGTTTTGAAAGCATTTTGTGTAATAAAATGGAAATGTATGTACAGTACTGTTATTTCAATCAAGTAATTAATAATTTTGTAAATAAATAGGTACATATAACTGTATTTAACTTCTTTGATTTTAAAACTATGTAATATTTTTTAGTCATCTTATCACCATGTTTATTTATATATATATCTATGCAATGATATGAAAGTGTTTTGTTTTGTTTTTTATTTTTTGTTTTTGAAACTATGACAGTGTTTTGTTAAGTGGATATATCATCTAAATAAGATCATGTAATTTGATCTTTGCATTCAAAATTTTCTCCTTTCAACATTAAATTGTAGGTCTAAAAAAGATCATAACTTATAGCCACAAAATGAGGTAGACACGTAATGTACTTCTCAAATTTACTCCCAAATTTAAAATTAATTATAATAATTAAAAAATATGAATAATTACTTTGATCGTGACGAATAATTTACATTTCTTGGATATTGATGGGATGGAATTTTGCTAGTCAATACTCAATATAATAATTGCATATTGGATATATTTGAAGAGTAATGGCAGCTGACTTTAATTAAGAGTCTTTACTCTTTTCACTTACCCAGGTTTGTAATTATGGAAGTCCGTTCGAGCTCAACTTTCTAATTATTTTTTTTCCCATTAATTTTGATACTGGATTCTCCTTTTTAATAAGAAAATTTGATATAAATTATATTCATTCTGGTCTTTAAGAAACGAGATACGAATTCAAAACTTTTAATAAACGATGTTATTTTGTTCATTTATAAAATAAAAAAATTAAAAGAAAATTAATGGCATGAAATGTTTAGAGTTCAACCATATCATATTTGGTTTAATGCCAAATATATTTGTAAAGTAAACAAAAAAAAAAAAAGTTTTAAACATCCTTAATTAAGTCAAGGATCACTGACTAGGACTTCTTTTTCACAAAATAAGGTTTACCAACACATCTACTCTTAATGTGGGTGATTAAATATCTCCCCAACTTATATGAGATTGAAGTTTCAATCATTTTTATTGGGCTTCAAACTTTTTTGTCAGTTCTAGAGATTAAACATAGAGCTAAAATAGATCCAGTTGAAGTTTTAAAAGATAATCAAGATAGATGTAGGATTTATGCTTATGGTGTTATCAAATGAGATATAATCCCAACTCAAAATATCTTATGTCCATCACGTCATTACTGTTTTTTTTCCTCTCAACACAAGGACTTACTTCAGCTCCAAGGCTCAAAACTCTTTTATCAGTTTTAGAGTCTAAATACGGAGCTAAATTAGATCCGGTGAGAGTTTCAAACATAATCTTGATAGGTTTTGATAATTTTCTAATCATATTAATCTAATAAATGAAAAAGAAGAAAGTCTGCCCACGTTAGCTTTGATCCCATCGACAATGTTGACCAGTAAGGTCTGGACTTCTCTCTATCGTGTGACGTGTCTATATAGGGGAAGCACGCGTCTATATAAGGAAAACTAAAATTGAAGTTTTTGAGATATCACATTGTTATTTTTCCAGTACATTTCTCTCAATCCATGGCTGATCAATGTCTGGCTACTGCTGCTACAATACTATTGCTTGGGTTGCTAATGGGTAACCTAGAAGTCACAGGTATTTTAAATTCTCTCACTTTATTGGTATACATATATAGTAATTATGTATTTTCATATTCACATAGTGGAGGTAGTATGTTATTCATTTTGTACCTTTAAATCCTGTAGAAATATTAATATATTGTTTTGGTTGCTAATTTAGCGGCCTCTTACCACAAAAAGATTGGAAGATTAGATATAAACAATTGAAGGCCTTTGTTTTATGATTAATAAAATGTTTTGTAAGAAAGTCTACAAATTTTCTTTTCTAAAGTTGTTTAATTAAATTGTATGCTTGACCCGATATATTAATTATAAGAATCAACCTTAACAAGAAATCCCAATTCACAAATGTATTTAATGCTATATATGCAGATGCTCAAATTGGTGTTTGTTATGGAAGGGATGGAAACAACTTGCCACCGCCACCAGAAGTTGTGGCTCTCTACAAGCAGAAAAACATTCGAAGAATGCGACTCTACTTCCCCCACCAGCCCACTCTCCAAGCCCTCAGAGCCTCAGACATTGAACTCATGCTTGGCGTCCCCAATTCGGACCTCCAGAGCATTGCTTCAAGCCAGGCCAATGCAAACTCATGGGTCCAAAACAACGTTAAAAACTATCCCAATGTCAGGTTCCGTTACATTGCTGTTGGAAATGAAGTCAGCCCCTTGGATGGTGCAACCACTCAACACGTGCGTTTTCTCCTTCCTGCCATGCAAAACATTTACAACGCCATTTCATCATCCGGACTTGGAAACCAAATCAAAGTTTCCACGGCGATTGACACCCGGGTAATCGGGGTTTCGTTTCCTCCTTCGAAAGGCGCTTTTAGGCCTGCTGTTCGGTCCTTTCTTGATCCGAT
Source organism: Nephelium lappaceum (assembly GCA_021234005.1). Classification (NCBI taxonomy): domain Eukaryota; kingdom Viridiplantae; phylum Streptophyta; class Magnoliopsida; order Sapindales; family Sapindaceae; genus Nephelium; species Nephelium lappaceum. The sequence goes on along the minus strand of CM038005.1, from coordinate 14,870,466 downwards.
CATCCAATTCCTAACGAAGAACCAGGCTCCTTTGCTTGTCAACTTGTATCCTTATTTTAGTTATATTGGCAACACAAGAGACATTGGTCTTGATTATGCTCTCTTCACTTCTCCTTCTGTGAAAGTGCAAGATGGTCAATTGGGTTACAGGAACCTTTTTGATGCCATTTTGGATGCTGTGTACTCTGCCCTGGAGAAGTCTGGTGGGGGCTCCTTGCGAATTGTGGTTTCCGAAAGTGGTTGGCCGACTGCAGGCGGGACTGCTGCGAATGTTGATAATGCAAGAACGTATAACTCGAATTTGATACAGCATGTGAAGGGTGGCAGTCCAAAAAGGCCTGGAAGGGCAATTGAGACATATGTGTTTGCCATGTTTGATGAGAACCTTAAGCCAGGAGGAGAGTATGAGAAGCATTGGGGACTCTTTCTTCCCAATAAGCAGCCCAAATATGCACTTAATTTCAACTGAGAGTTGGACAAATTAACATATGCGACAGTTCGGCTATATGTGTACTTCTATGTTGAATAAGGTTTTCTTCTGTAAGATCTAATCCTCTAAAGAAGGAACTGCAAATTGTCCCTTGAGAAGATGCCCAAATAGAGGCAAATTGAATAAAATCTGGATTTAGCTACTATACAAATTTTCTATAATTATAGATATTTTTTTGTCCTTTTTGGAAAAAAAAAAAAAAATTAGGGATATTATGAAAAATCCCCTGAAAAGCAAAATAATCAAAATTTACCCCCATTTTCGTTTTATAAGGTGAACCGCCCTCTGCTGTTAACTTTCCGTCCAAAATATTAACATTTTCCATCTGAAATAGTGAAATGACCAAAATACCCTTATCATATCCTATAACATTCCTCTTATACCTTTCAAACTTATGAAAAGACTAAAATATCCTTTAAATTATTAATTAATTAAAATATTAAATAAAAAATAAAAGATTTAAAAAAAAAAAAATTCTTCACACAAAATCCCTCTCTCTCTCCATTCTCTCTTCTTCTTCTTCTTCTTCTTTTGCTTATCTTCTTCTTCTTCTTCTTCTTCTTCTTCTTCTTCTTCTTCTTCTTCTTCTTCTTCTTACCCAGTTTTGGGCTCATTTGAACCTAGAAACTGGATTCTTCTTCTTCTTCTTATCCAGTTTTGGGCTCCTTTGAACCCAAAAACTGGATTCATTGGAACTCAAAATTGGGTTCGAATTGGAACTCAGATCTGGGTTCCTTCGAACTCAGATCTAGGTTCCTTCGAACCCAGAAACTGGGTTCTAATTGGTTGGTTAATTGTGGTTTTTTTTTTTTTTTTTGAGTTGTTTTTGGTTGTTGAATTTTGATGTTTTTAGATTGTTTTGGTATTTTGGGATTGTTGTTTGTGATGTTAGTTCTATCAGTTTTGGGTGATGTTGTTAATGTATTTTTATGTTTAGGATTTTGGATTGATAGGTTGAATTGGTTAATTAGGATGATGATAAGAATTTTTTTTTAATTTTAATTTTTTTAAAAGTTTTTTATAATTTTTTTCATTTTAAAATTTTAATTATTTTATTAAATTACCATTTTACCCTTGAATGTTAACACCGGTTGGTTTTTTTAAACAGTAGGGGACGGTTTACCTGATAAAATGAAAGTGGGGGGTAAATTTCGATTATTTTGCTTTTCAGGGGTTTTTCATAATATCCCAAAAAATTATAAGGTAGCTGTGGGAGATCACTTTTGTTTACTTTTTTTTTTTTTTTTTTTTTTTTTTCCAAACCTTGAATTATATAAATATTTCTATTGCAATAAGTTCTATCTTTTTTTCTTTGACACTTGATTACTCTTTTTAAAGTATTGCCCCCTGTTTCCACTATTAACCCACTAGTCAAATGGTTCTAAAAAAAGGCAACTATTTCCTATTCACTCATTTCACCCGAGTGACAATCAAATCAAATTCAATATTCACCATCCACAACCACAATCAAGTGAAGAGAAGTAATGAAACGGTGATTAGATGAAGACGGCCAATCATGATCAACAATAAGCATAGTAGTAGAGATCCATAGAGTGGGAATGTTCAGGAGATAAGAAAATTATAATTAAAATAAAGTTTGAAACAATTCTAGTAGTTTGTGAAGTAAACATTGTACATAAACAAGGAAAAGTGTTGTTGGTACATGCTTTTTGTTTCTTCGTCACCAAGGTTCGAACTATGTGAATTATACTTGGTTTTGTGAACTATAGGGATGCGAGATAATTTTAGCCTAAGGCAAACTTCTTCTAAAAACTATTTGACAATGATTGGATATGGTTCTAGGGACCTTAGGAAGATATACAAACTCCAAACAAAAGGATATATATATATATATATATATATATATGTTGGAGTAGAGGCAGCACAAACTCATGATTCTTTCTCTCTTTGTCTTCAGTTACTTTGACCACAGTCAACTCTCCAATTCAATAATAAGTGACATCAAAACTCATGTATATATCCAAAACAAGCACTATTATAGGTGCTACTGAAAAAGAAAAATAAAAAATAAAAAATAAACAAACAAACAACTCTTATATCTACACCCCTTTAATAACTAATCCATCAAATATATCTTAAAATTTATTAAAAAAAATATTGTTATTAAAATTTATTTACAGAATTAAATACAATAATGTAAAAGAAATAATATTTGTAATATTAAATTAATTAAATTTATAGATTAAAATATATTAAATAATTGTCAATGAAACAGCAGTTTAGTGGTATACGTTACCGCCACCCTCGCGGCCCACCCACACCACTTAGATGTGGATTGTTTCCTCCTTTTTTTGGAAGTTGACCCTCAGGTCACTTTTCAATGTCTATTGTTGTCGGTCCAGGTTAAATCTCGAGTTGGTTTCAATAATAATAATAATAAATTCTAATAAGATGTACTTACAAAAGAGGTGACACACAATTTTGGTCGGCCGCAAATATTTCCGGTCTTTCAAAAAACTTAATTTACTAACGTAACCCATGACCGTGTGTCGCCCAAGTTATCATGCGCACGTAAAAATGAATCGGATTCTTTTTAAAAGAGCCCATCAAACAACAACATGCATCCAAAATTGCATTATAAAAAAGGCGCAGTAACCTCTTAAATTTACTTTAAAAAAAAAAAAAAAAAAAAAACCTCTTAAATTAGTCAAGTGATGCCCACCAATATTTTTGTATTCCCTTCAATAGTGTTTCACTACTATGAAAACCGGGAATTCGGAACCCTATGACGAACCTAAGTTATTTTTCACACCATTGTTCTAATTGAAGTTTTTCTTTTGGAATTATTGACTGCCAAGTTAAGGTTTAAAGGTTAAAACAAAGTTGTTTTAATAATATGGTTAAATATTCTTACTTGAATTAGAATTGTTTTGGCTTTCAAGTTTGGAAAATAGTTTGAAGTATTTGCACATAACTTTTATATACTCAATTTTATTTTTCTAATTAAATGAGTTTTTGTTGATTATCAGGATTTGGAATGATAAAAAATAATTTTTTTCTCTAATTTTTTAAATATGATTCATGAACGCATCCTTTGACTTGATATAAAAAATAATAATAATAATTAAACCAAGTGTTACACTATCTCCTAAATCACAAAATATATACTCTGTATAAAGTACAATTGATAATATTTATCTTGAAGGCTTGTCTCAACTGAATTGATAATTGTTTAGAGCTAGAATTGAAACTTTATTATATGAGAAACGTTGAGTGTTGGACGGAATCATTTCCAAGTAATAATTTTATTATATTCGTCCAATTAGAAATTGTCCTATTTAGACTTTTAAATCTAACTTATATTTTGTTTTTCCCTATATGTGTGGTTTGTATCCATTGCATTGAAAATGAAACGAAGTAAAACTTATTATTATTTTGACTTCCATTTAATTGGAAAGTGGAAATTGATTAGAGCTCATCAGTTTCATAGGGAAAATTGGGCCGTTTTCTGATAAGTAGGTGCTGGACTATCATCAAATAAAAACCCAGCACATATACTCCCAGCAAAAATAGGCCATACTATTATTGCTACTTGTACGGCACCATATTGTAATTGTAATTGTAGTCCCAGTTCTCTCCGTAAAACTAACAAAAAACTTGTTCCAACTTCATTTCCAGCCTGTATATAATTGTATTAAGAACGAAACTCCATAGAGATAGCAAGGTGATGGTGCAGCAATGGGGCTGTGATGGCAACGAAACGGTGCCGACTCGCTTCCCGCTAGTTCATTTGTAAAAAATGTGATATATGAAGGCCTTGTTGTTGATACTTTGAGGTCTCGTTAGTCACATGGGATTAGATTGAATTATTTTGATAAAATTCAATTGAATTGGATTGGATTGGATAAATTAATGTTATAATGTGCTTGGTATTGTATGAGATTGGATTGAAAATAGTACTGTCCCTTATTTGATATATTATGAGATTAGACAAAAAATAATTATGTGTTTTATTATTTTTATAAAATAAAACTAAATATATTGTATTATGTAGTCCCTAATCTCTCCGTAAAACTAACAGAAAGCTTCTTCCAACTTCATTTCCAGCCTCTGTATAATTGTATAGAGAACGAGACTCCATAGAGATGGCAAGGTGATGGTGGAGCAACGGGGCTGCGATGGCAACGAGACGGTGCCAACTCGCTTCCCGCTAGTTCATTTGAGAAAAATGTGATGTATGAAGACCTTGTTGTTGGTACTTTGAGATCTTGTTTGTCACACGGGATTAGATTAGATTATTTTGACAAAAGTGAATTGAATAAATTAATATCATGATATGTTTGGTGTTGTATGAAATTGGATTAAAATAGTATTGTCCATTGTTTGATCTATTATGAGATTGAACAAAAAATAATTATGTATTTTATTATTTTTAAAAAATAAAACTAACAACATTGTATTATTTTAATGGTAAAATCTAACTCTTTAATATTGTATTATTTTAAAGGTAAAATCTAACTCTTTAAAATTAATTTCAAAATATTATTTATTTTATTATTATTGAATTATATTATTTTTAATATTTAATAAAGTATATAAAAATAATATTAAAAATAAATTTAATGTTTTATGTAATTAATGTAAGAAAGAAAATAAAAATGAAAAAAAAAATTATGTGGGTTAAGTTTATCCCACCAACATTTAAAATGGTTGCATGGGATTGGAAATATCCAATCCCATGCAACCACCGAATGAGTAACAAACAAGGCCTGAGAAATGATGCACCTTGGACAGTAAGTGCTACTGGTACTTCGGTTTCTTTCATGAAACAGATCGAAAAAATTGGTTTTATTTTTTTATTTTTTATTTTTGTGGGATGTAACAGTAAAAATAAGCTATATGTTAATTTGGTCACATATGATCCAAAGTTGGTCATAGATACACGTCTCGAAATGCTTGCCAAAACATAGGGTACCAATACATGAATGAACTTTGACTAATTATATGTTAAATTTTCAAAATATTGAGTTTAATCAAGCAATTTGTTGATCACGAGTATGGAGTGGAAAAAATAAGCTGAACTGCAACAACTATCTTTAATTTGACCATCACAAAGGATTCATATTTGCTCAAACTTTTATTTAACTATCTAGTTCTGCAATTTGACAATTTTGCTATTTAATAAGTGGTAATTTCCTCCTCTCCATTTCAATTTTATACGCTTATGCATCTATTTTTAACTTTGATTTTTCAAAATGGTATAACAAGTTACAGGATCTGTTTAATTTGAAACTTGTTAATGACTTATACTTTTAATAGTAAAGAATACTATAACTCGTAATACCTGTGATTATTGTAAAAATTAATTTTATATTCTCTAAAAGAGTGGATGAATATAATGGTTTTTGCTCTTAAGTTTATCCACGATTTTCGTACACTTCACCAATATGAAAATTTGCACAACAGTTTGAAAAAATCCCAAAGAGTAATGCTAAGTCTCAAATTTTTTGTCCAATTGACATAACGTACATATGAGTTATCAATATCTTATTAATTATCATATTATCTCATAATTTATAAGATATTGACAACTCATATGTCATATCATTTAAGTATGGATTTGGACAAAATATTTGAGAAACCTAATATTACTCAATTCTAAATAGTTTCATCAAAAAATGATTACGGAGCCTAGAGCTAGAAATACACAAGCTTGTGCACTGTGTAATAAACACCAAAGAAAGAGGCGTACTCCAGGTTGTGAAATGGCTTGATCTTTTTTAGCGAGTAGGTGCTCAGAGTTTCAAAATGCCCACAAGCTCTTTGGCATGAGAAACATTACTAAGATCATGCATGAATTCAGTTCCCGAAAGACTGAAAGTCGAAACTGCTGACTCCACTCTGAAGGGGGGCAACGCAAGGGTCAACGATCCTATACGTGGCCTTCTAGGTATTGTCCAGCACCTTCAGGCTCAGATACATACGTGGTTGTGAGGTTGAACTTGAAGTTATTAACTCGCTTTGTGAAATCGAAAGACAAAAAAAAGCTTCAAACTCGTAAAGACAATTCGTCATCATCGTCGATGCCACCACCATCGGCATTTGAATTTCAACCTACACCACAAAGTATAAGAGTACTACAATCTCATACCTTGCAAATTATTTTTCTTAATTATATAAATTGAAGTTATAAATAAAGCTGATTGTAATCTTTTATGTTTAATTTGGTTTTAATCTAATTAGTCTTATAACGAAGCTAATCTAAAGATCATTTATCGCATGTTGAATTGTGCTCTAATCTATTATAAATGCATCAAAGTCAGCTTGTTCATATTTTTCCACATTGGTCTAACCTATTTCACGTTGCTCTGGTTAGACCCTATGATATTTCATATTGATTAGTCTATCCAATTTCTTAGATGCTCAGATTTCATAAACAATACATAAACAATCGCAGAAATCAATCCAAAAAACAATATTCATATGATGACAATAATAATAATAATAATAACAACACAATTGCAACATCTAGATAATAAACTTTCCTATAAATGTTCATCAAAATCTAACCGATAAAATATGTAGTTAAATCACCAATCAAACATATATAAATTTCATCATTTGATTTGTAGTACAAATATAATTAAATAAATATGTATTTAAATTGCTAATCAATGCCATATATTATAATAGTATATTAATTACTTAGTAACTAACTATTAACAATAAAAGAGAAGATATATAAGTAATATACTATCTTACTTGTATTTAGATCTAAAATACTCTTGAAGACTATGTTATTTTAATTTTTCTTTTGCAGCTAAGAAAGATAGAAAACAAATATTTATTTTCATCATTCCCTCAATATAAGTGCACATACCAGTGGTTATGAGGTCTATAAATTCTGGTAAGTTGCTAATCTAATTATGGAAGCCTTAAATTTGTTGAATGTGAAAGGTTTTGCCCTTTGATTGGCCATGCAAGTGTCCTTTAGCTTCATAACATGTAAGGGTGGGCATGGGTTGGTTCAAAAGATTTTGACCAAAACTGACGAATAATTGATTGGTTTTTCCTTTCGAAAACCCACCTGACCTAATTTAGAGATAAAAACCAGCATGAATTGAACATAGTCAGTTGAATTTAGTTTGATCGGTTTAGTAGTCCATCACCCGCTAAAGCCAAGATTACACAAAATAGATAAAAGTTTAAAACACAATTTAACAAAAGCCAAATAAATCAACTAAAGACTACACACACATTTAAAGAAAAGTCAACTAAATCACCAACAACAGCCAAAACCACATAACTCTAATCAAAATCCAACCAAAGGTTAACAACAACCAAACAAATTACATAACAAAAAAAAAAAAAAAAGAGCGGGGGGAGGGGGTGTATGGGACTTTTTGATAGAGAGAAGGCTTGCGCAACGAGCAAGAGAGTTAGAGGGTGATGATGAATAGAGGTGATCAACGACAATGAAAGCAACACAGAAACATTGATGATGAAGAACTTTAAACAAAATTCAAAAAAAAAAAGTTTTTACTTGAAAGGAAAAACAAGATGAGAAGAGAGTTAAAAGGAGGAAATTGGTTGGGAAAAGAAATGGCGATTGACAAAGAATGGTGAGAGAGCAACTGTAAGAGGCTAAGAAGTGAGAATAGTGAGAGGCTACTAGGCTTACAAAAGTTTGCCTTTATATTTTCTTTTCCTTTTTCTTTTTCTTTTTTTTTTTTAAAAAAAAAAGATTTCGGTTAAAATGACCTGAAATTGACTCTGGCTAGTTTTTATAAACCAAAATTGGCCCATCGCAAACTTAAAATAAAAATTGACTTTCTTGGTGTTTTCGATTTGGTTAGGTTCGATTGGGGTCAATATCTGTCTTTTCCACCCAACCTAAATAACATATATGAAACATGTTGGAATGTTTCTCAAAAAAAAAAAAAAAAAAAACCATGTTGGAATGCACAAAAAGAAACAAAAATGTTGTACCTATGTTAATCCTTCATTCATATACTCAAATAATTGTTTAATTTTATGAGAAAAACTTGAGGAAAACATTTGGATATATAAAACAGAAGTTATGGAACACAGAGAGAGGAGATATCAGCCGAGTAGAGAGAAACTTGTTTTGATAAGTAATAGTCGAAACGAAAATCTAATTTATATTGTGATTGGAAATCCAAAATCATTAATGAATAAGATACCAGTGAATCTTCTTGGATTTGCTTGCTTAATTTATAGGATTTGGAAATTAAGAGAACTTATATATAAGGATGTCAATGGACCAAGTTTAAGGCGCAATTAGATATCCCTAACCTTAACAAAAATAATTACCCCAAATGGAAACCCGCCTCAATCTCTACCATTAATGTTGGTTAGGGAATTTTTCAGTCTTGTCCCCATCTCGTTTCCACCGCTTGTTTACCTTCACCACCATATATATTGAAAGAATTCATATAGTAATAAATTCTATAAAACAGTAAAACGGAAACCGAAAGCGTACCCATTTCTACGCAGCGGAAATTACCTCGTATCCTGAATTATTCAACTAGTCGGATTCCAATCACATGGGCGGAAAGGAACCTCTAATCACAGTGTAATTTCCCTTGCCATGTTTTCTCTTTTTCTCTCATATGTTGTTTGTGTATTGTTTCTGGAATTGATTTTCCATCATTCTTCAACAAATGAAATACCTCAAGTATTTATAGAGGTGGCGGTTATTTTCTGATAACCGCTAGTAACCGCCAAACAGTTATTTGATCTTATCCAATTCAAATAGATTTGGATCGGGTCATGGGTTTGGATCATCTTGGGTGGACCCGACCCAACAACCCAATAACCCAATAACCCAACATATATATATATATATATATATCGATTGTTACAAAATTTCTTTATGTTCAATAATTATTTTTTTGTTGAAGAAATAAAATTATATTAATAACCAAACTCAATATTTTTACATGAAATATAGTTTCATTCCCAATAGTTTGATTGTAAAACAAAATATATGAAAGCAATTAACAAGCAACTATATAAAAGTATATTGTGAAATTCATGAAAAGAATTACAAGTTATTCAATCCTCAATCATAAGACACTTAAAAAATATGTATAAATTATTGTTAAAATTAAATGCTTTTAAAAATTTTTAATTTGAAAGCTATATTAAATTTTATTGATTAAATAATAATATTCAATAAGCAATAAGTGTGGCCACAATTAACCTCACACTCTCATTGCTTTGGAAATAAATTTTTGAAATTATCCCCAAATCCACCCAACCCATTTATTTTTGTTCAATCCCACCTAATATGGGGCAAAGTGGGGTGAGGTGAGGTCCCTGCAAGGTTGGATTGTTTGGAATTCCCTTTATATATAGTAGGACTTTGTGAAAGCATCTTTGGACTTGATTAGAAAAAATTAAATCGAGTATTTTACCATTTTTTAAATCACAACATACTCTGTATAATCAGAATTGAACATTTGTCTTGAAAGCTTTTCTCAACTTGACTTGATTGTTTGGAGGTAGAGTTGAAACTTTATTAAATATGAAATGTTGAGTGTCGGATGGAACCACTTTCAAAAAATAATTTTATTACATTCATCCAATTAGAAATTGTCCTATATAGGTTTTTTAAATCTAACTTGTATTTAGTTTTTTCATATATGTATGGTTTATATCGTTGCATTGAAAATATAATGAAACAAAACTTATTATTTTGTTTACTTTCATTTAATTGGAAAGTGAGAATTGATTAGAGCTCGTCAACTTCATAGGGAAAAGTGGGCCATTTTCGTATAAGTGTGGTGATGGACGATCATCAAATTAAAGCCCAACATACAAACTCCAAGCAAATATAGGTCCATAGTATTATTGCTACTTTTATGGTACCATATTATATATTGTAATTGTAGTCCTTATTCTCTCTGTAAAACTAACTGTTGAGTAATTGGATTGTGGGTCGGATCCACCCAAGATTGCCCAAACCCAGCCTAAGATCCACATATGATTTGGATTAGAGTAATAAACTGCTTGGTAGTTATTAGGAGTTATCATAAGATAGCAACCTTGTTAGTGTTATAAAAGGACAAAAGGTTATTTGTTTTTGACTGATGAAAAAACACCAACACTCAAAATATACGTATACAAAAAGAACAACAAATACAAAACAAACACAAACAGAGAGAAAATTGTGAAAGGACAAGGCAAATCACATTGTGATTTGAGGTTCATTTTCATCATTATGATTGGAATCGACCAGTTGAACAATCCAAAGAATCCAGAAGAATTTTTCATTGTGCGAAACTGGTACGTTTTCAGTTCTATTTTACTGTTTTTGATGAATTCAAGTACTACTATTGACAGAACCCAATCCTAATCACTCTACATTAGTATTCAGAGGGCCTTGCTTGACGCTCCGACGGTATCCTCTCAGACCCTACTAATTGGACTAAAAGTAATATGTGGAGCGAACCCTTAAAATCTTTCCTCATTTTTGAAGCTAGAACGTTTTTTTTTTCCTCAATGGTGGCTACATTTTTAATATTCTCAAAATACTTGCAAGGGTAAAATGCACTCCCAAATATTTTCATTTCACAACCTAACTTCTTCCACAAACATGCTTTAAAATTTCCTTTCCATTCTCAGGCAAAATAAGTCATGTAAAACCACAAGCCATAAGCCACAATGTAGAACCTTGATAAAGTTTACAGAACTTTATACAACTCAAAGGAAATAAGAGTACAAACATTTTATTTAGGTACTACAAAACATGTCATGAAATGCAAGCAAAATAATTGGCCTTTAACTTTTATATGACATGCAAAATGATTGTTCAAAAGAAGCAATTGTCGAATCCGCGCCCACCTATTCTGACTGAGGAGATCTTGTGCCTTGGTCACTCGCACTAGTACCGAGGGGGTTTTGATAAAACAAGAAAAGAGTGAGTTTATTGAAACTCAATGAGTACTTGTAAGTTTTAAGACAATAAATTTTTTTCTAAAATACCTCCATAGAAAACATTTGAATTAAGATTTTATTTATTAAAAGCTCACTTTAAATTTCATACATTGCATAACAGAACAAGTACATTTACTAACACAAAAATGTATATAAAACTTTTGTTATAAACTAGTAAGCATGAACTTTTTATCAAGCTACAAACAATTACAAAATTCATTTCAAAATGTAATTGTAATGCTTCTTAAAAAGGAGCTCATTTTCAAGGCTAACTTTTTGCCTTCTAAAATGCACCAATTGTACCCCATAGTGCTACAACCACGCAATGACTAAGTTGATGCCAATCTACATGGAGTCACGTGACAATTTTGCTACTAACGCCATCTGTGATGCTACAAAGACATCTCAATGACTATGGATAGAATTTTTTCTACATCGCAATGCATAGCGTGAGACAACATCTCACACATGTAAAGGCGATGCAACGGACTCTATTCCCCCCAAAGTCAGTGACGCGACCTCTCCCATGACTTTGCCATACATGTATAAGATATACTGGCTGACTCTATAAATCTAAAAGTGTGGGTATACAATTGGCCTTTGAAAACTTGTTTGTATAATTTATTTTTGCATAAAACCTTTAAAACCAATAAACTCATTTTTCTTTACATTATAATAAAATAGTCTCATTTGCTAAGGAGGCTTAAAACTAAAGTTTTGAATTTCATTTCTAAAAAAAACCTATACTTGTATAATCATAAATGCTACAATTCTCCTACAAAACATCACATCTATCAAAGTGCTCATTTTAAGTTTTAAAATGGCATGCACAACTACAAAATGTTTAAACATTTCAAACAAACTCAAAATTTTATAAAAATATTTTAGCACTCACTTGATTCAATGCTTGCTAAGGTGAGCTTCAATTGCCTTCTCTTACTCCTCTTGCTTCTTCTTCACCTATACACCACATTCTAGCTTAGAATATACTAATTTTAACTACACAAAATTCATCACATTGTTTCTAACTCAACTAACTCATTATAGTGGTATTTTAACTACAATCTTGTCTTCTTGGTTTCAACTTAATCAAGGTTTTAAATTTTCATTTTCTTTCCATCATTCTTACTTATTCTCACCTAGGAACACATCCATCAACACGCAATAATTTTCAGAAGCTTGAAACGAAATTTGGTCTTTTTGAACCTCCCTTGGCTAAATGCTACCTAGGCACCTCCCCATTGATTTTCTTTCATCCATTTTTAGTCCTAGCATGTCCTTAACTCTTCCTTAGGTCATTTCAAGTGTTACTTTGATAAAATATGGTCATCGAGTGAAGGTTCCTAGTCAATACCCTTAAATTTCCATTACTAAACCATGCACAAATTTCACAATTTCACATTTCAAGCTTGTTTCTTTTATCCTTAGGGTTCTTCTACATCTTCATGCTTAAACATGATCATTTCATCATAAAAATGCATCAAGGGAATGAAATTACATTATCCCCACCACCTAATCAAATTCTACATCAAGCTTTCAACTTATTTAGTGTTTTTTTTTTTTAAAAAAAAAAATTAACCTTTCCACCTACCATTTTGACACTTTTTACACATGAAATCAAGCTCATATTCATGGAACTCAAGTTGAACCACACACACCCTTCACTATGGCTGAATATACCCTATCATGGATCTACTCCATTTCATTCATTTTTCATGCTTTTCAAATCATAAATTCTTACTACAAGTCATCAAATGCTTTAACTACAACTTAAATTAATCCAATTCAACTTTAGGACATAATCTAATATAAACCCTAACGTACTTACCTTGAGTTTTTGTGCTCCAATAATCCTTTCCTTGATGTTTCCTTGAAGTTTTACACTTGATTGCACCAAAAATCTACATAAGACCCATAACAAAACCATCTAACTCCATCGACACTTTATTACATCTAATTATCCGTTCAAACTACTTTAAAATCACTTTACTTACCAATTCTCTTCTTTCTTCCTTCTTCAATCTTCTTCTTTGAGCTTTGGTTAGTTGGTCTTCTTCAAGCTCGGCATAAAAATCCCTAAAAAATTCCTTGATCTATTCCTTCTTGCTTTGGCCGAATTTCCCCTCTTTTTTTCTCTCAATTTTGCTTTCGATTTTCTCTCTATTTCATGCTCCCTTCACTTTATATATGGTTCCATTCAATTGACCAATTTGCTCTTGAACTATTTCTATAATGTCAAACAAGTCTTAGTTACAAACACTAGCATTTAATTGGTCCCTTTGCTAACCGACCATTAAACTAACTAAATCATAAGGTTTCTAGTTCCATATCAACCATTTAATCACTAGTTTCACTTTTAGTTTGGCATTGTCTCATTGGCTACTTTTGCTTCACATGGATCGTGCTCTTGATCTCATTCCATGTAATACTCACACACAATTCATGTATGCTTGACTTAGAAATTTCCATTTTGCCCCTTATTGATTTTATTCCATATTCTAAACCATCTAAAATATTCTACACTATTCCAACATATGGATTTGTCAGGAAATGTTTTAATTTAGTCTCTACTAATCCTTAATTCTAGGATTTAGAATAATATTCATAAAAATGACAATTCAATTTACAACTTAGTCACTAGCATTATATAATTCATAAAATAGAAATGAGGGCTCATAACTATAATTGTTTACATTGGCATTAGAGCACATGTTAGGATTGTTTGCTAGCTAAAAATCATGATTACATGATTAAAGATGCCATGAAACTTATTTTTTGATTAAAAACCTAAGAAATAGATATATGAACCCCAAAAATTGTAGGCATGATTTCTCTCTCATTAGACCTTTGTTTTGCGTGATTCAAGTTGCATAAGAAACTAGACTTTGAGACAAGTCTATGGAACTTTGAATCACAAAAGTTCATTGAAAAACAAGCGAGAACAAATCAAATGAATTTGAGGTTTGAAATTTGTCATACACTATTGAAATTTGATATAAAATTTTAGATTGAAAACAATTCCACTATCGGAAACGGAGAGTGAACTACACCCCTGAGCAAACATGCAAACTAAGTGCAAAATTAGGAAGAAAGTAAGATTTAGAAAATTTTGGTTGTTGTGCAGTCGCTGTACAACGTTGGAAAACAGATGCGTGAACTACATGTTGTAGTGGTCAAAAATTACAACTTAGACATATAGACTCAGAAGCCCATCAACAAAGATTAGAAATGGTCCAATTAACACTGTCAATCCACATAGATTGGGCTTCTATGTCAATTGAATAGCTTAAAGCAAGTAGGATCATATGCAACCCAATGATTCATGCATCGATCAACTTTATAGCCCCAACGGTCTAACCTACAGTTTCGATCCATTAGATTGAGTCCAATATATTCACTAAGGGTAGCCCAAGGATCAGTCGATGGCTTAGAATTGGAATTTGCCTACGAAGCCCATAAATCATGCCAAAAAGATCTTCCTATCTATAATCTAGACAACTTCATGCTCAAACGAGAATTTGTCTTGAAAAGCAATATGGAAATATTGAAAACAAAAGGTTTACTATTTAGGACCAAGGATCCAGGATTAGTCCAAGATCTCAAAGTCAAATCTTTTTAGTATCACTAGATATAGAAAGTGCCAAAAGGAGAAGGACCTTCCTTGCGTATAAAAAGGACCTTTGATTCATAGACAAAAAGACACAAACATAAACATTGAAGAAAGCAATTCCCTTCAAACATTCCATTGGAGTTTCCATAAAAGTTGTTTTTAGGATTAGTAATGCCCTATTACACAATTTGCCTTTCGTGTTGAACGATCGTTACAAGTCTTTTTCGAAATTAGCTTTTTCTTATGTATTTACTTTTTATTCTCTCATTTACTAAATAATCTATTGACTTGAGAGTCGAAGTGTCTATAGCTAGCACCACACCAGTGTCATGTCGCTCTTACTCCTTTATTTGAGTTCCAAAGAAGTTGACAAACGAGTCTTTCTCCACGTCAGCATATTGTAGACCGACTCTACTACACACGTGTCAAGCTAGTACGTGATACGTAGGGTTGTAAAGCCCTACCCATGTAGGCTCTACGTAGGCACCATGTGGGTGACAAGAGGATCATTGCCACATGTGGACATGTAGATAGATCCATGTGCAATGCGTGGAACGCTTGTGCAAAGAGACATGTGCTAATTAGAGAGTGACAAATGGTAATTTATGATTAAGATGCATGTTAAAAGACTCGTAGACGTTATGACATGCGGTCTAAGGATAGAGAGACAAGTTGCCTGCTCGGTAAGGAAACATAGCTCGATCCATAAGTCCTAAATGGTTTGTAGTCAATATATGTACCAAGATAGAAACATGTGTCAAGCTGAGGTCGCCACGTGTCTGCTAACGTTAGCGTGCTCTTTGAAAGAGCATATGGCTCTGTTGTGAAGAATGGTTGAACATGTCGAGATATGGGCAGCTCCACCGGCGCATGATCACCAAGTGCCACCTTAAACGACAGTGTCTGGCGAGAAAAAGTTTTTTGTTTATTTTTTCTCCTCTTTTCATTACAATTATTTATTCGCTCTAATTATGAACTGAATTACATTATTTTATTTGTTTCACTCCATAGGGAGCTAAACTAAAAGGCCTTAATTTTTATATTAAATTTTATTCGACCAAAGATTAACTTACATGCAAGTATATAGATTTTTGTTATGATTTGCATTTCCATGGGATTGGATCCACTCATTATGATGATAAGACATCTGATGACGTGATTAAGATGATTGTCCTAGTAGATGAAGAAGAGATTATTAAGATCTCAAATGTCGACCAGGACCTTGAGATTATAGAAATCTTATATGACTAGTAGGATCTTCAGATCATAGAAATCTTGGGATGATAAAGTGTCGGAGGTCATAAAGATTTCGATGATGAGATGTCCGAGGTTATTAAAATCTCAAATGATATTACTTAAATTATGGGTGTCTTAAAATCTTTTAGAGAATGACATAATGACTATTTTGCATAAAACACTAAATATATAGTTTAGTGAATATTTGAAAATTGGATGATGATAGGTGGTTTAATTACTTTTTCGATTTCTAATCAAAGATTCTTTTATCATATTTATGAGTGTATAATTGTCGCAATATTTCAGTGAAATGATAGTAGATTTGCTAGTATAGATGTAGAAAAATATGGATCATAAGCCTTTAAAGAGAATAAATGTCATTTAAGGAAATGACATGTGCTTTAAAAAATATAGTTGTTGAATTGAATAAGGGTGACAAATTGAATGGTGATAACTATGATTTTTAGCACTGTAAGTTTCAGTAAATGCTAAAGGAGCAAGAGGCCATCAAAACCCTAACCAATACCATGATTGAACACAAACATAGTACTTTTGTTCAACTCAGAAAAGATATGGAGGCATATCAAGCCTATAAGATAAAAAATAACATTACTTGTATAACGATACTATTTAGTATGGTTGATGACCACATGTGTGTGTACGAATAATATGAGACGACATAAGACATTTTGGCTTTGAAAGACAAATGTGGAGGGAAGTTAACCATTAAACTAAGGAGACTTACACTCAAGTTTCATACTTATCGGAAGTGCCAAGTTTATAACATGAAGCAGTATTTAAAAGAGTTGTCAAACATGGTACTTGAATTGAAATCAGCTAGCCATGCCTTAACTAATGAGCAGGAAATACAAAAAGTGATCCGGTCCCTCCCAAATAGTTAGGAAAACATAAAATATGAGCCATAATAATAACATCAAGACATTTAATGATATCTCACATCTCGTTGAACTAGAAGATAAGAGTATAGAAGCGACCAATGCTTCAAGTCAACTTTATTTTGGCTGAGTCTAGCATGCGTAAGGGTTCAACTCTAAGCACAAAAGGGAAGGAAAAACAAAAATTAGAAGAAAGGAAAGAGAATCCTAAATCTAATAAAAGTTGAGACTAGAAAACCTAAAAAGGGTAAGTGTGGTGGTGCAAGGAAGGACAAGAGCAAGTTAAAATGTTTCAATTATGATAAGATGTGTCATTTCACTCATGAATGCATTAAGTAGAAGAAAGAGACTCAGGAGGCATAGACTACTTAGCTAGAGATAGATGACCATCTATAGAGTACCGTCGAATTAGCCAAAGAATAAAACTAGACCTACAAAGGGAACAACTCAAAAGTTTAAGTGAGAAAATTAGCAATTGCAAAGTGATTCTATGAGGTGGCTAAGTGTTGTATCTCCATGATATTCCATATGCTTTAGAGATTTGACGAAATCTTGTTTCTGTAATTGCCTCCTAGGTTTAGGATATAATTTAACTTTTCTTGACTATTATTTGAGGATTTATTTGGATTAATTATGTTTGGGTACTAGAGATTTATCAAATGATTTCATCGTATTAAATATTGAATTTAACGGTACTATTAATAACGATAGTTGTTTTTCACTTTTTACCTCCACTAATGTTGCCAATATTGATGTTAATATTTGATATGCTAGACAAGGGTATATCAGGAGGAATTGTATGAATAGATTGGTCAAAGAAGAAATTTTTAGGTTCCTTCAATAAGATAGATTTATCTGTATATAAAAGTTGTCTAGCAGGAAAACAATTAAAAACCATTTAGAAAAGGAATTAGGGTTGAGAATCCGTTACAGTTAATTCATTCTGATATTTGTTGACTAATAAAAGTGAGAGCTAGAAATGGTGTCTTGTATTTTATAACATTCATAAATGATTACACTATTTTTAGTCATGTCTATCTGACTTCCCATAAATCTAAGGCATTAGATTGCTTTAGATTGTATCTAAACTTGATGGAGAATCGGTTCAATAGAACTATTAAGATTTGCGGACTGATCGAGGATGATAATACCTCTCTAAA
Organism: Nephelium lappaceum; assembly: GCA_021234005.1. Classification (NCBI taxonomy): domain Eukaryota; kingdom Viridiplantae; phylum Streptophyta; class Magnoliopsida; order Sapindales; family Sapindaceae; genus Nephelium; species Nephelium lappaceum. The sequence goes on along the minus strand of CM038005.1, from coordinate 14,852,151 downwards.
CAATTTGAGATATTATGTCATGAGAAAGGTATTGACAAGTAATTGATCCTTCATAGGACTCTGTAATAAAAATAGTGTAACGGAAAGGACGAATAGAACAATATTGAATATGGTAAGATCTATGATGGCACAAGCAACCTCCTAGTATCTTACTGGGGAGATACGCTATTAATAGTTGCTTACATTATGAACCTCAAGTTAGTATCTTCTATACCCTATGAATTATGGAGAGATAGAAAACCCGATCTTACTTTTATGCGACGTTAATTGTGCGAAGGATATATATATGACCATTCCAGTAAATATGGAAGGTTTGGTGCTAAAGTAAAGAAGTGTATCTTTATTAGATACTCTAAATGCTCAAATCAGTATACACTCACAGGAGAAAACTTAGATGGAAACATTACTAAATTAGAGTCACGGTATGTGAACTTTCTAAATGATGAATTTTCTGGCAAAGGTAAGGTTGAAAAAGAATTTCAATGTTACTACTTAAACTATTTGGGTGATGTTTCACATCTAAACACTTAACTAATAGAAAAAAGAGAGTTACCTAAACAATCTATCTCTAGTGGGTGTGACAGAGCTATTGAAATAGCTTATTCATTTGTTCCCAGTAGGACTAACGAGTTAGTGCCCTCAAAATTATCAACTCCTAAAAGCAACAATAAAGTTATTCCTCGTCGTCAATTTAAGATTGACTGGGAAGCTTTTATTCTTGCTTCGCATTACAATGATGAGCCAAAGAATGTGAATAAGTCTCTCAACTCACCTACTACAAATTTTTGGATTAAAGCCATACAAGAAGAGATAGAGTCAATGAAGAGTAACCATGCATGGGACTTGGTTGACTTACCACATGATTGGAAAGTCATTGTAAACAAATGGGTTATTTGCATCAAGTGTAAGATAGACGACTCAGTAGATAGATATAAGGCAAAGTTAGTAACAAAAGGATATACTCAACATGAGGGTATCGACCATGTAGAAACTTTCTCCTCTGTGGTAAGGTTTGCTTTCATCCACCTTATAATAGTTGTTGTTGCACACATAGATCTTAAATTATATCAAATGGATATAAAGACAACATTTCTCAATGAAGAATTGGAGGAAGAATTTTACATAGAGCAGCCAGTGAATTTTATTTCAAAAGACAAAGAGTTAAAAGTATATAAGTTTATGAGATCAATTTATAGTCTGAAACAATCCTCCAGACAATAGTACTTCAATTTCTATAAGGTGGTCATGTTTTATGGATTTCAATTAATGAAAGAGGACCATAGTGTGTATGTTAAGTGCGTAAACTATAAGTTTATGATACTACCTTTTTATATGGAAGATATTCTGTTAGCCAAAAATGACAAAGAGTTTATAATAACCATAAAAGAATAGTTATCCTCAACTTTTGAAATGAAAGACGTAGGAGAAGCTGCTTACATTTTAGTAGTTAAAATTGATAAAGATCGTTTAAAGAGAATTAAGGTTTTATCACAAAAGTCATATAACAAAAAAAATCTTAAACGATTCTATATAGTTGATTGTAAACCGATAGATAACTCCCATCTTGAAGGGTCGAACTTTTAGTCTTGAAACGTGCCTTAAAACTCCACAAGAGCATGAAAGAATGCAAAGAGTTTCTTATTCTAGTGCTATAAGAAGTCTCATGCATGCTATGATATGTACCAAACCTGATATCTACGATACAGTTAGACTAGTAAATAGATACTAATCTAATCCTAGACAGTAATATTGAATTGTTGTGAAAAGAATATTAGTATATTTGAAAGGGACTGCTGATTACTCACTATATTATCAAGGTGACAGCATGCGTCTAGTTAGGTATACTAACGCTAATTGAGGAGGTGATTTGGATTAGCGAAATTTTATATTAGGTTATGCATTTTTGCTCAGCCAAGGTGCTATTTCTTGGAGTACCAAGAAGCTATCATGCATTGCGCTATCCACCATGAAAACAGAATTTATAACATGTTCAGCTATAGTCTAGGAAGTAGTCTGGCTCAAAAGATTCTTAAAAGATCTAAATTTGAAGCTAATGTGAAGAAGCCAATTACTATATACTATGATTATCAAGCAACAATTGCTTATACTAAATATGAGAAATATCATAATAAATCGAACACATGAAGACTAAGCATAACTTCTTCAGGGACATAGTGATAAAAAAAAATATAACAATTAAGTATGTATCTCATATGAGATGGTTATGGATCCATTCACAAAAGCTGTGGCGAGATGTATTCATGTCACATACTAGATCTTTGAGTTTGCGTGGATTGTGTTATTGCAATTTTTATGTTAAGCTATATATGTTTTATGAATGGATACATCATTTTGGTTATATAAAACTAGCATATATTCATTTCACATAGATTGTACATGAAAGTATGTTATCAGGTTTGAAATTGGTATTTTTATACGTACAGTCACCTTGGTTGCTGAGACAGTAAGCCAAGATAAGACATATTTTAAAAGGATAAATATGAGGTTATTCTCTTAAAGGCTTGAAATATGTGAAATGCCGCCTTGACTGTAGTCAAGATGAGGTTCTACCTAAAATCAATTATTGAACCGCTTGTGATGTATCTCCACCATCATAAGAACCTGATTAAGCCAAATATGAATTCTCAATAATAGGTGCCTGAAGGGAGATCTTTTAAGGACTTAGGTTAGGTGCTAGGAAAGCGCCTGAACTAAGATCTGTACAGTAAATGATCTCATTATAAAAGACATACGTATTCTTATTAAAGGACAAAATTTATTGTAACATGTGTTTCAGACAGCACTTGCTTATTATGACTGACATGAAAAATGAGTGAATTTATCCTTGATTCCTCATTGTGTAAATTCTATTAAAGTTTGTGTAAAACTTCTATTTATGTCATCTTTGACTATTCACTTTGTCTCAAAGCAATGAAGTGATGTTTGTATCATTAGTATGTCTTCTTTGGCTATGATAATGTGGCCTATAGGACATAACTATGCTATTGGTCATTTTTATTGATTATGGGATGAAACTGAGGCAGAAAGATCTAATAAATTTGATTTTGTTCCTATAGTTACTTGTCACGGCAATTTGCAATTTAGAATTGCAATTGCGATTATATGGAATATTGGAGGATCGAGCATGTTATGTTAAGAGATTAAATATACTCGATTAAATAAAATTCTACTACATCTAAGACATAATAAGAACAAATTTACAATCTCTTGTATAGTAATACAATTGAGATTTGAAAGACAAACCATGTTATCTATATTGTTGGTCATAGGTCACATGATATATTTACCTGTATGAATGCCTCAACGCCTTATCATAAAGGAGTTACTAGTATTTTCTTTATGATGTTTGACTCATCTTATGTGAATGAGAGATATTAGGTTATTAGGTTACGGGTCATGTCCACCCAAAATGACCCAAATCCTACCCAAGATCCAAATATGATTTGGATTAGAGTAAATAACTACTTGGTAGTTATGGGGAGTTATTATAAGATAACTACCTAGTTAGTGTTATAAAAGGACAGAAGGTTCTTTGTTTTTTCTTAATGAAAAAACAACCACACTCAAAATATACACATATAAAGAGAACAACAAATATAGAGCAAACACAAACAAAGAGAAAACAGTGAAAAGGCAAGGCAAATCAAACTGTGATTTGCAGTTCCTTTTCGTCATTGTGATTGAAATCCGACTAGTTGAACAATCCAGAGAATCTAGAAGAATGTTTTGCTATACGAAGCAAGTATGTTTTCAGTTTCATTTTATTGTTTTTGATGAATTCAAGTCCTACTATAATTGTTTTCACTAACAAAATGCTTCTTGCAACTTCATTTCCATCCTCTATCTACTTGTTTTGAGAATGAGACTCCATAGAGATGGCAAGGTGATGGTGGCGTAATGCGGATGCGATGACAATAAGACTGTAAGCCCTCGATCCTATTTTATGGTTTCCCTAATACTAGTCCCTAAGCGATATTTTAAGATCCTAAGTGACAAATGAAAGTGTCCATGAATGTAGAAAATTTTCAGAAATCGATTGAACCCAATTGGAGATTAAATAAGTAAATACAAGGGATTGATTTGTAAATGACCTTAAATGATTTATTAAATGTGATAAGGGACTAAAATAAAACAAGATTTTCTACTTAGGGTCAACTTAGAATTAAGCAAAATTGAGGGATGAAACCAAATTTTTCAAGGACATGTTTGTCATTTTTAAAATAGTTAGAGTATATAAGGTGAAGTGTTTCAACACTTAACACAAAAATTGAAACCATTTTCACGCCAAAGGGAGGGAAACGTGAGAGAGTGAGAAAGAAACGGGAAATTCGGCCAAGTGAGGAACCAAGGGGGAAACAAGTGATTTCAACCATTTTTGAGTTCCAAATCAAGATTTCAAGCCACCCCAAGCTAGAGGAACAAGTTGGAATCAAGAAATCAAGCAAACAAATGTTAGTTCATCACTTTTGAACCCATTTTCATAATGTTTGTGTTGGTGATTTGGTTGGATTTTTATGGGGTTTTTATGTATGATTGAAGTTGAGTTTTATGAGGTTTAAAGTAAGTACAAACTACTTGGAAACCATTAAGCTTGATAGGTTAAGGTTTTGATGGGAGAAACCTTAAGTTTGGTTGAGTTTGTTTTAAGTGAATTTTAATGTAGACTAAGTATTTGATGAAATGCCTAAGTGAAGTAAAATGAAAAATTTGAATGAAATGGACTTAGCATGTATTAGTCCATGTAAGACCATAGTGAGGAAAGTATGATACTAATGTCATTTGATTTTTTTAAGTATGATTCAATGTTGAAATTATGATAAGAAAAGCCTATAGAAATGTTAGAAACTAAATTAGACCACTTGTTTTTTATGGCCTCAAGTGAAGGGCATTGATGAGTATTATGTAATATCACCTTATGTATGCGTTTTAATGCATTAAATGAGTATGTTTAAGTATGTATGGCATTAAGGAAAAGAGAATTAAGATTTAGAATGAAAAATGTGAAAATTGCCTTGAAAAAGTGGTGAAAAAGTGAGATTTTTCCTAGGTTTCGCCACCCGATAGTTGAAATTTTTCAAAACCGTTTTACGGGTGACCTAAGTGCGAGTTAGGAAGATGAATGGAGCAAAAATGAAGTGAAGAGCAGCCCTAGGTTGAGCTGTGAATAGTGTTCGGCCAAAGGGGGTGCCAAAAATGTGACTTTTCGTTTCAGGCTCCAGAAAACTATTTCGGGCATATGAGGATATTTCTAAGTGAATATAAATAAGGTTTATGGAAAGAAATTAGAATTTTGGAGCTTTGGTTAAGTAGAAATCAAGTAGGGAAACATTTTAGTGAAAAGTGCTCTTTTATGGATTACTTGAGTTAGAAGTTAATTAATGAGTTTTGTGAAGTTGAATATTGTGTATTCTAAGTGAAAATATGATGTGTGGGTAAAGGGCAAGTAAGCGAAATGAGTGAAGGCTATCGAAGCTCCTAATACCAAGCTTGAATTGGGTAAGTGCTAAAATGATTTTACAAAGGTTATGGTTGTTTTTAATGTTTTAAAATTTTGTAAGATTGTTTGCCATTTTAGAACTTGATATGAGCAATGTTATTGATATCATGTTTTGTATGGAAAGGTGTAGCTTTTATGATGTTTTAAGCATGAATTCTATTTTGAAATGAAGTTTAAAGTTTTAAATTTTGTTATCAATTGAGATTATGTTTTATGTATATTTAAAGGAAAATGAGATTTGAAAGTTATAAGAAAGATTTCTATTGTGAATGTTTAAGTGATTTCATATATAAGTTTATACTTGTTTTAAGTGTTTAAATATTTTATAAGGTATGTTTGTCATTTTAGTAATTTAAATGAGCATTTTGATTTTATGACATTTTGTATGGAAAGGTGTCATTTATGATTTTATAAGTATGAGGTTGTTTAGAAATGAAATTTAAGTTTTAGTTTTAAGTTCTTTTTACAAATTAAGCTATGTTTTATGTTTAAGCAAATAAAAGTGAGATTTATGGATTTTAAAAGATAAGCTACTTTATGCTCTTTGCATTTAACGAAGTTATTTTCTGCTTATAGCACTAAGGAAATGAGTTTTGATGCTTTTTGCACTTAGAAAGATGAATTTTAGTGCTAAATGTACTCAGGATTAAGTTTTTGTGCTTATTGCATTCCAATAAAAGATTTTTCTACTTTTGCACTAAGTAAGAAAATAAAAAGAAGTTTTCAAAAGCCATAAGTATACCCACTTTTATAAGTTTAAGTTTTAGACCTGACTAGTATATCCCACATTAGTATGGCAAAGTTCTGGGGGGTGATGCGTCACTAACTTGGGGGAAAATTGAGTCTGTCGTGTCGCCTCTACTTGTGTGAGATATTATCTCGTGTTATATTTAGCGAAATAACATTCCACACATAACTGTGAGATATCTTTGTAAGTAAGTGTCACGGTTGGTGTTAGCTTGAAATTGCCACGTGACTCCACGTCGGTTAGCATTATCATAGCTATCGCGTGGTTGTAAGTATTGTGGGATACAAATGGTGTTTTTAGAAAATTAAGTAAGCATTTGAGATATTAAAAGTAAAGAAAGGTATTTTATATGCTTTAAGTATATTTTACAATTAAATGAGATTTAAGATTTAGGAAAGTTTAAGAAATGGAAATCCATTTTATATGCTTTATGATTCATAAGTTTTCTTTGATGTTTTATGAATGTATAAGTTTTACAGACTTCCTATTTTAAGCTATGTATTGACAAGAGATTAGAATTTTATATGTTTTCTACACTACAAGTTCTATTTGAAGCTTTATCTATGTGTAAGTTTAAATGCTATTCAAAGTTATAAGCTTTATATGAATTTTATGTCTATATGAGTTGTAGTTTTCATATGTATACTTTGTGATCTAAATAAGAGTTGTACTTTTAAGTTTTAAGTTTAAATGAAGTTTTTATGTATATATGAAGCTTTATGTATGTATAGGTTCAAAACGATATTTAATTTATAAGTTTTATATGAATTTTATGCACTTACGCATTTATAGTTTGTATATGTGTATTTTTCGATTTGAATAAAATTTATGCTTTAAAGATGTTAAGTTATATGGAGTTTTTATGTATGTTTAAGCTTTATATGCGTTTGGATGCCTTTACGGGTTTTATAATTTTATAAGCTTTATGTGAGATTTTATGTATATATGTATTTTATAGATTTTATGTCAAAGATGATGCGACACACTTCCCGCTAGCTCATTTGTGAAAAATGTGATCCATGAAAACCATCCTACTATTACTTTGAGAGGTGATGCACCTTGGACAATAAGTCTTCTGGTACCTTGGTTTCTTTCTTGAAATTGATAGAAAGAAAAAAAACATGGTTCTTTTGTAGGATGTGACAGTTAAAATAAGTTGTATCTTAATTTGATCACACATGATCCAAAGTTGGTCACAGATACAGACCTTGAAATGCTTGTCAAAACACATGGTAGGAATGAAATAAATTAACTTGGACTAGTTATATGTTAAATTTTCAAAATATTTAGTTTAATAAAACAATTCGTTAATCATGAGTATGGAGTGGAAAAATAGGCTAAACTGCAACAACTACCTATAATTTGATTGTCATAGAGGATTCATATTTGCTCAAACTTTTATTTAACTATCAAGTTCTGCAATTTGACGATTTTGCTATTTAGTGAGTGGTAATTTCCTCTTCTTCATTTCAATTCTATATGCTTAAGCATCCATTTTTTAACTTTGATTTTTCAAAAAGGTATAACAAGTTACAAGATTTGTTTAGTTTGAAACTTGGTAATGACTTGTATTTTTAATAGTAAAGAATACTAAAACTTGTAATATTTTTGATGTGATCATTGTAAAAATTAATTTTATATTCTCTAATACAGTAGATGAATATAACAGTTTTTCTTCTTAGGTTCATCCACGATTTTTATACACTTCACCGACATAAAACTTTGCACAATAAATAACAAAATTCCATGACAAACAGTAACATTATTTGTATTTGAAGAAACCATAGGTGATACTAAGACACCCCAGTCCGGACCGCCTTTAGTAACAGACCCCTTTCCCTAAACGATCTGCCGGCACCCTACGGTGACCCTCTACCTAGCCCTTACGCTCAGCTAAAGGGTTCCCGCAGAGTTAAGCCGTATTCTTTCTAAAACCTTTTCAACAATAGCGGAAACGCGGGGAAATTTTTTCATTTTTATTTCAAACCTTTACAAAACATTTTATAAAAATTTGGATAGCATCCTGTTTGTTTTTCGGACTTTGCCACCCTGCAAATTATAAAATTCAGCACTTCTAAAATATCACAAAATAATTTCCTCGAACTACGGAGCCTCAGGCTCTCATTTTTATCAATCCACAAGCAACCACAAACATGCATACGGTTTAGAAAATATATTAAATTGAATTCATAAGTCATGCATATCTTTATTTACATATCCCAAAAATTTATACATTTCAAAAATAACAGCACTATTTGCTCGACTCCTCTAATCACGATTCGGAGTTCCTACCATTGAAATGTCTGTACCTGTACCTGTGCTTGTGCCTGGGGAGATTTTTATTTACAAAATATAAAATAGGGTGAGCTTGATAGCCCAATGAGTGTCATATAATTTCCATTTAAAACTAGCTTATCAAATATCCTCCCAAAAATCTTTTTAAAACATTTTATACATAATCAAATACCATGATTGAATAATCGATATATCTGAAATTCATCATTCATTTAGAAACAATAGAAATCAATCGGAATTTTATAAAATTCATTTCATGCCAAATAAAGAACATTTAAATCCATAAGTTCCATGATTTTCATTTCTGTCAAAACATTTTAATAATGGTGGCAATAATAACTTTCAAAGAATTTATAAATATAAATAGGCCAACCATTATTAGCTTGCATCACATGGTACCCTCAAAGTAGAGCGGAATTTTTTATCGCTCAGGCCATCACGGAATTCCGCATCGATCAGGCCATCTATCCAGTTTTTACGTAGCGGAATTCCTCGTCACTACGGAGCGGAATTCTTCATCGCTCGGGTGGAAGCTAGCAAATAATATACCTCTTACGTGCATTGGGCGACTCACAGGACTAAACAGACATGGTCCCACCAGCTGTTAGTGACAGACTCTCCCAACATAACCAATGCACGCTTAAGGTACTCAACCCAAACTGGAGATATATAACATACAATCAGGTGTACCACTGGTTTTCAATATCATTTCAATTTAAATTTCATTTCTCATTAAATCACATTTCATATAAATCATTTCCATAATCCATACAACAATTTCAATTTGGAATTTATTTGATATTCAAATCAACGCGATAAATTTGGCATGCATTTAAAATCATAGTAAAAACATTTTTATAAAGACACTCACCTTAGCTATCACTTCCGAATAGCTCTCAGGAAGGCTCTAAATTGCTCCACCGACTTACTTGTCACCTACACAATATATATATATATATATACGTAAATTTGCGTTCTCGTCAACTTATGAAAACTTGAAATGATAAAAATTACATAATCGCCCTTAAGTGACCCGTTTTACTTGTAATCTTTCGTATTTCATTCCTTTATCGATTCTAAGGTTCCGAACTCAAATTTCTTCATCTGGAACCTATGTACTATCACTTAGGGTCGTTCTGGCACTAACGGAAACACATTCGAAGGTCCAAAATGAAAATTATCCGATTTCGACTCCTTTTGGCCGAACCTATTCCCTAACCCAATCGGATGATTTTTTTTTTTTTTCTTAGTTTCCTAAGCTCTCAATAACCATTAATTCATTTAGATTTCAACTTATTTTCACTCAAAACCAACCAACAAATAAACCATAACGAAACCCATTTCCAATCAACCTAGACACCAACAAAATCGTCAATTTCAAACTTAGATAACTCACCCATTTTTTTTTCTCTTCGCTTTGATTTCGTTTTGGGCTGATTTTGGGGTGGTTTCTGGACTGATTTGTTGACAGATCTGGGCTGGGTTTAGTTGGATCTTCTTCTCTTCTTCCTCATCTCTTTCTCTATCTCTCTTTCCCTCGGTTTCGCCACGACTTGCCGCGACTTTTGCCGTCGATCTGCTACTGGTTCGTGCGCGAGGAAGACTAGTCCAGCTTTGTCTCAGCTCGGTCTTGGCGAGCTTGGCGTCTGGTTCGGCTGGAGCAACTCGACGACGTCGATCTTACGCGGTTGAGGATCTGGTTCGAGTCAAGCTCTGCATCGGGTCTGGCGCATCAACAGCGGACCTGGTCGACTTTGATGCTGGTTCGCATTTGGTTCCGTGTCAGCTGCAAGCTCGATCGAGTGTGCGATGGCTTCAGGTCTGGTCGACGAACTTGGTCGACGCTAACGGCAAGCGGTAGCTCCTTCTTCTTCTTCTTCTTCTTTCTTCTTCTTTTTTTCTTTTTCTTCTCGCACGATTGATTGGTTCTGCTCAATGTTCTTCTTTCTTTTATTTTGGTGAGTCAACTCATTTTTGTGGCTTCTAATTTCCTCCCCAAACAAATCCTATAATACCAATTTCATCCCTTAAAAATTTCAATCTCTCCCTTGACTTTTAACTTAATCCTAATTTGACCACAATTATTAAAGCTTATCTTCAATTTAGTCCCTTATCACATAAATAATTACTCGATTTCATTCACCATTTTATCTTTCCGTTTAATCTCCAATCGAGTTTAAATCAATCCTTATGGGTTCTCTATAACCTTTAGTGTTTCCATAAACCATTTAGAGTCTCCAATAATTATCTAGGGACTATATCTGGAAAAATCCGTAAAATCAAATTCTAGGGCTTACACTTAGGCTCCTATCCGAAGGGTACTCCCGGGCATCCAAACGAATTCCTCTAAGCCCATCTTGATGGGGAAGAAAGCATTCGATGAGTGAACCCTCTTAACTTGAAACTTAACTTTAGCAGAAACTTAATCTTTTAAACCTTAAAGTTGAAATGGTTTGGGTTGGTTTGACACTATTCATTTAGTTATTTTTAAAGCTCAAAACCGACAGCATAACGATTGCAATTTGGATAAACCAAAAACCTGAAAAGTAATTTAGACACTTCGAACTATATTCACAATCCAACCTAACTTCTAGCAATCCAGTTTATCAACATAAACACAAAAATTTGAAACCTTCAAAGACAAAATATAAACATGCACTTTTAAATCCAACAAGCTTGATTTTACAAGCACAAAATGGTGTACTTTTACACAACTCTAAAGGTATAACTCTTTGAAAGTGCACTCACCTTAAGCTTGGGCTTAACTCGGATGAGCTTCAAAAGCCCTCTCGTGATCCGGTCGGATGCTCCTCACCTACACATGATAAGCACACTTAGAATGTGCTCAATAGGCAATGCAAAGATGCACTAAGATGCACCTAACTATACTAACTATACTAACTCTATAAAATTCTCTCTATATTAGTAGCTTTTCCTTTCAATTTCTCTTTGATCCATGCTCCAAATTCCCAATTTCTTTGCATGAATCATTCTTATATACCCCAAGGGATGTCCCCACATGCTTTCCATCATAATTTGAAACTTAGAAGTCAAAATGGTCATTTTAGACCCCTCAAACCCGAATGCAATGCACAGCCCAACCGTGCATGCTTTTGCTCCAATTCTTTCTCCCACACTCTTCTTATCTCCCAATGTGGTCACTCGTAAAATTTTGTCGAATTCCGATATCGTTTGATAGGTGTTTTGGGCTAAAAACACCAATTTACGATCACTTTTTAAGGGACTTTTTCACTCATTTCATTCTAAAACTTAACTCTCCCTTTCCTAGTGTTATACATACTCAAACCTATCTATACAATTCAATCGAACCCATAAAAGAAATGGTTTTCGATGACAACTCAATATGCCTTTCCTAGGTGCTTTACAATGCATTACAATGGAATAGCTTCCAATGCAATTCTAACATTTATATAAGTTTGTTTATCACTTAACCAACCTAAACTCATGCTTAAAGCACTTCCATTTCATTGGTTTCTCATACATTTTCATATGGCCTTACAAGCACTAACATACCATAGGTTCATTTCTTTCAAGTTTTACATACTAGTTCTTTTTATTATGTTATCCTACTTAACTTCAATGGAAATGACTATAATGTCCCTTCTTGAAACTTGTTCTAAAATCATATTCCATGACTTTTATCAAGTTCTCCATACAATTTAAAGGCTTAAATTTGGTATTAGTCACTTGTTTCTTAATCTCCTTCATCTCTTTATTGAACATGATAAAAGATTTGCTTATCTCACTCTATGCTCTTGACTTAACTTGGCTACTTCTACCTATCTAGTCATATATGTGAATGAGGTTTACAGATACAATTGAAATTCTACTGCATTCATTTGTATATTATACATCAATTGAAGACAAAATAAAGGAGAGAATGTTATGATGTGTTGAGTAACTTTTACAAAGAAGAGCTATTACATTCACTTTTACATCCTTGTTTTCTCCAATCTTTTCGCTACCCAAAAGTCTTTTGCGAGTATTGACTTATTCTGTACATTCAATTTCGTGTGGACGATGAGGTATTAACGGTTGACATCAATGTGAGAATTAAGGGGGCAAGAAATAACGCAATCAATCATAATTATAAAAGCATCTAAAAGCCAAAACTTGAAGCATATATATTGCAGGAAAAACAAAGTTGAACATTTGTTGTGAGATGAAAAAATAAAGAACAAAAATGAAAAACCTAATTTTTTTCTTAAAGAGGGGAAAAAAAAAAACCTAAATTTAAACTATAAGATAATAGTACTTTCATTAAGTTTGAATAAGCTTGCTCATTATCATTAGGTGGAAAAAAACCCTCATAAAAGTGTCCTTATATAAACAATACAGTGGAGGTTAATAATATAGTTAGAGCAAATTCAGTTTATATCCCCTTCAGAGTTCAAGACATAGGTGCAGCTAGACTCTCCACAAAAGCCAGCACTTAAATTGGAACAACACAGCCAAGAAGTTGCAAGAGAAAATAAATGTCTTGCTTGAACTTGGATGATCACCATAAGAGCATTTTCCTTGTGTAAAAATACTATTCGTTCTTGTAAATTCTAGTGGCCACACTTGTTTGCTTTCCAATATCTAGTTTGAAAAGATAACATCTTAAAGAATATGTTGTATCTTTTGCTATAGTGTACTCTAACCAAGGACAACATTTAGCAAACCAAATAAGGTTGAATCACCTGGACCTTTCTCCAAAGGTCTCATAAGAAAAGTGTGTTCTTGAGGTTGACAAGGACCTTTTAGCATATATGCTCTTCGGACTTGCTCATGAATATTTGAATCATAACCTCATCTTTTAGTTTGAAGCCTTGGAATGGTAGGAAGATCCGACAAAGTGATTTCAACACAATTTTTCTTTGAAGAAGATGAATCCAACTCAAGTGCTATGTTTTTTTTACCCCATATAACTCTCCATAATTGTTTCATAACGAATAAAAACATAATGAGAAAATTTTTAAAAAATAGCAATAATTTTATTAATACTCAAGTAGATATAATTTGGTATTATTTTACTTAAAAATTTATTAATTTAAATAAGACAAAAACCATAAATATTCATTAGAAAACATAATTTCAGTCTAATTTTACAATAAAAAATTATATTTATAATGAACAATAATAAATTTATATAATGAGAATAGATTGATATATATTATAAGCCATGTTTTGAATTTTTTAAACTGTTAATTTTATTAATTCTAAATAAAGTAAAACTATAAAATAAATATAGAAAAAACAAGTTCAATGATGCAAATATATGGACAATTTTAAAACAATGACTTAAAGTTTAAGATTCTAGGATTTATTGATGGGATATATTTTAAATTTAAATTATTAAAAAATAAGAAATTTTGAAAAAAAAAAAAAAATCAATTCAGTAGACTAAGCTAATAAGTGACAAGATGTTAAGTGAAGATAAAGAGATACCAAGTGAAGATGAAGAGAAAAAGAAAAGGGAAAAAAAAAAGGTTGTTTAGTAAAATTACAAATTGGCCATGGAGTTTGTATAGCACGCAAAAGGTGAAAGCAAGTAGTTCTTACATAGGAGAGAACATGCATTGACTAAATGGAAAAAATTGTAGAGAGGAAAACATTAATTAATTAGGAGTAGGAAAAATATTAGAATTATGAAAATTAGGTATAATAAAAGTAATAAAAAGATATGAAGCTAATTATATAAAAATAAAATAAAAGAGGAAGAATAAATGATATTGTTAAAAAAGAAAAAGAAATAGTAAACAATTAGAAAAGAAAAAATTAACATAAATAATAAACAATAATAGGAGGGAGGAGCAACTTTTTGTGTAAAAAATAAAAAATAAAAAACAGATGACGTGAATGGCCTTGAGCCCAATGTATTTATCAAGTCAAACAAATTCTTCTTTATTAATTATTACACTGTACAGAAGCTGCCCAATGCATTACAGTGTCAAATATCAAACCAAGACTCAAAGTCAAACCAATTTATTTTTTAATTTTTTTAAAAATCTTAGGAGAGCACATGGTCCACCTGACTTTATGGTGGATCCATCCCTGGTTTATACCCTTCAATAAAAAATAGGAACACGATAGTCTGTTCATGGATTTCAAATAATTTGGTATCGGACAAAGGAAAAAAAAAACATGGCTATACACACTTTTAACTCTACTGTTTTTTGGATGATATGTCATCATTTGACCACAAAGAAACACCTAATTCTAGCTAAATGTCTCTCCTTCAAAATGCATTTGGCTCATATTACTAATCAATATCCAGATAATAAAAGGGAGAGGTTTCCCACAATAGGATAAATTTTGAGTACTCTTGTAAAACTCGTTGAATGGGTCCAACTACTCGTTGAGAACTTGATCGGTGGGGTTTCGTTAATCGAAGAACCCCCCAAATCAATGGTTCTACTCACCGAAGGTGAGTAGTTGCCAAGTTGGCTGAGTATTTAGTCCAACTTGATCAACTCGATGAGTACTGTGCTAAAGTTGCTTTTGAGATTATATGGAATAAGTTTTATGATATTTTTATGGTCATATGATTGCATAAACCCTATAAAAAAATTTTATTTTTTTTTTATCAGATTTGACAATCGATCAACGAAATTATTGACTGATGGTTAAACTGAGTACTCGTCGAGTAGTCACTACTGGTTAAGTCGCTGACCGACTAGTGACTAACGAGTTCTTAACCATTAGTTTTAAGCCTGATATTGAGGGTATGTTGGACTCAAACATCATATTTATCTCTAACAGGTGCTTAGTGTGAAATAGAGATCGAAAAGGATGCTGTGCATTAAATTCACAAGATTTTCCATGAACCAAATTCTGATAAGACCGATTGGATGGAAGAAATTATAATTCAATCTAATCCAATCTTCTAGCAGTTTTTGATTCGATCCATTTATATTTAAATTATATCCAATCAAATTCATTTACAAACAATTGGGTATGATCAGTTCCAATGGATTTAATTCATATGAAAACCATTCTTAATAATAAAAGTTAAACCACTCCTAAAAGTAACTGGAACAAAATTAAATATTTCCTATTAGACTTCAAATAAAATTAACAAAGTAACAAATAAGTAACATAAGTATTGATTTTAAAGTTTAAAAATATTAAGCTAACTTAAGTTCCTTACTGCTAAACATAATTATAAACTAACAATATATAAATTAGGATAATATATATGGTAAATTGTGATTTTTCACAAGGAAAATCAACACCTCATCTAACTCATTCATTCGATCTCAACATTCTAGAATCCAATTTGATTTGATCCATTCTAGTGGATTTAATTCATATGAAACCTTTCTTAATAAAAGTTAAAACATTCCCTTTACCATGAACAAAATTAAATATTTCCTATTATACTTCAAATAAAATTAACAAAGTAACAAATAAGTAACATAACTATGGACTTTAAAGTTTACAAATATTTACCTAACTTAAGTTCCTCACTGCTAAACATAAACATAAACATAATTATCCTATGATTGTTTGGTTAGATTGACAATTAAGCCTCAATTACATGATAACTACGTAAAATAGACTAATAATATATAAAATAGGATAATATATATAGGAAATGGTGATTTTCACAAGGAAATTTAACATCTCATCTAACTCATTTGATCTCAACATTTTAGAATTCAATTTGAATCAATCATGTCCTCTAATTCAATCAAATCTAATGAATTTTATTGGATTCTACATACCCCTAACATACACTATCTGTACTATCAAGCTCTAACATAAATGAAACCCATATGAATGATGGGTTTTGACATATTTATACTTTTTCTAAGGTGAAAGATTTTGAAGACATTAAAGAGTTCTTAAAAATATAATAATTTTGTAAAATTTGAAAGTAATTAAATTATTAAATATTTTTATAATAAGTTTGACCATAATTTCAATTATGTTTTTATCTAATTTATAAACAAATTTACTTCACTCTTATTAAATTCTAAATTCAATTTCAATTTAATCTTAATACACTATATATGTAATAAGATAATATAATCCCATATGATGCAAAGTGATATTTAAAGTTTTAAACCCCCCATCACCCAGTAAATGAATAACCATGCAACCAAACGGTCTGGTAAGAAACCGACCCGAGCTCTTCCAGGTTCAAACCTGCAGTGCAATGTAATTATGTTCAAGAGAACATTTCACTTTAATCTCTATCTTTTGGTGAAACATTACGTTTTTACTTACTAACATAATTTTAATCCCTATCATCTTTAATATTTTAGAAATTCATCAATCTTATGCTTCTGTCAGTTGATCGTTAGTCAAACCTAATAATTAAAATGATATTTTAGTCTTTTAGTTTGATTAACTATTTAGATTTTTTGGGTTCGAATCGAACCTAAATGATGTTAATGCCTGAAGTGAAAAAAATAATATTTTGTCAAAAATTAGGAGTTAAATGAAATTTTTCCTTTATAAAAAGCAGAAGGGTGACGTGGCAAACCGTGGAAAAAATGGAGCCCACATTATTGTGATTGCGAGCATCTCCCTCGTAGAAAGCGGATAAGAGCTACTTGAAGTGAAAAAATGTTGACAGACGATCCAAAAAATGGCAGCTGCTGCTTCTCTGACGCCACTTTTCCCGATATTCTCATCTTCAACAAAATCACCAAAACAACCTTCACCTCAAACAACAACTCATCAGAACCGAAATGGGTTCGCTCTCAGAAGACAAATCTTGCAAGGACTCTCCATTTTGCCACTCACTACTCTGTTCCAACACCCTCTCTCTTCTCAAGCCAGAGAGGTCGAGGTTGGCTCCTATCTCCCTCCCTCTCCATCCGACCCTTCTTTTGTCCTCTTCAAAGCCTCTCCCATAGACACCCCAGCTCTTCGCGCAGGTGCTTTTTCATTGCTTCTTTTCTTTTTCTGCAACATTTCTATTTTTTTATCATTTCATTGGGTGATTTTTTAGCCAACCGCAATTTAATTACTTATATAGTAGTGGGATTTTTTCTTTTGTCTTTGATAATATATATATATATTCAGTTTCTCAGTTATTAATGGTTGGATTCAGCTTACATTAATTTGATTTTACTTAATACAAAATCAATTACCCATATACAATGCATTGACATGATTAATTTCAGTAAGTACTGAGGTAAAATTTATTATCTATATATATATAAGCACATTCTATAGTGCACTTGGGCATCGATGCATCTGATGAATGATTATATTCTAAAATTATCGATTGTATTTTATTATATCTGATTATGTATTATTATATGTAATTACAACTAAATGAGTCGGATCATATTTACAACAATTGGCCATGTTTAGTTGTAATTAGTAATGTTTAACTGTAATCAGATATAATAAAATATAATCAGTAATTTTAGAACGTAATCAATTCAATTGTATCAATAGCCAAATATATTGTAGACGTATGTGTGTATTATATATATATGTATATATGTATGTGTGTGTATATATATATGCAGTAGTGGCATGTAACGGATATTTTATATATGCATTTGATAAATGTAAACAATGTTTATGTCATACTTTGCCGGTACAATTAATTTAGGCAATTTATGAGTCATGTATTGATTTGGAACAACAGAGTTAATGTAATTGATTGTTTGGTGTCGATTGTATATATGCTGATGATACTTGGATTTTAGTTTCTTTCAGGAAATGTGCAGCCATACCAGTTTGTCCTCCCACCAACTTGGAAACAGGCACGAGTAGCGAACATATTATCTGGGAATTACTGCCAACCAAAATGCGCGGAGCCTTGGGTTGAGGTGAAGTTTGAAGATGAAAAGCAGGGGAAGATACAGGTAGTGGTTTCTCCTTTGATACGCCTTACCAACAAACCGAATGCAACCATTGAAGAAATTGGGAACCCTGAGAAAGTCATTGCTTCTCTTGGCCCTTTTGTCACTGGCAACTCATATGATCCTGACGAGCTCTTAGAATCGTCAGTGGAAAAGTTGGGGATCAAACGGTATGCTATTATTATTGACTCATCCTCCTTATATATATGTTTCCTTGTGTGTTTGTAGGTATACGTTTTGTTTCCATTGCATTTCGGCTTGTTAGAAGGGAATATAAAAACTAAAATCGAATAAATTGATATTTCTATGATTCCATGCCAAAATTTGTTAATAAACATAGACACAATGTTCATGAAGTTCCCTTGTCATTTAAGGTAATTTTTTGTACACATTGCCTATGTATCGATCAGATGTAAAAAGAGGTCTGAACGTCTTAATTAGTTAGCATGTGCTTAGAATCGGACAAATACAAACACAGAAACACCCACAAGAGAAATGAAAATTGAAAGGAGCAAAGAAGAAGAACAAGTGCTTCATCTTTTCATCCTGTTTTGTGAGGACTAATGCTGGTTTCCACTACTACTTGGGAACAACTGGGCGTGTGCAAGAATTAAAAGACTATATATTATGAGACCATGTGTGTCAAGGTGTTTTGGAATAGTTAGAGCAGAGTAAATACCTGGCACTTTATGATAATTGTTATTAGTTCTTTTTTTTCTTTTTCCTTTTATGTGCGGCTGCCTTCAATGAAAGAATTTCACTATATTCATTAATAGGAGACCAAATGGCAGTTTTGAAGCCATTGGAGTATTAACACAGGGAAACCCTTTATCCCCTTTTCTTTTTAATTTAGTGGTGGATAGTCTGAGTAGATCGATAGAGGAAAAAACTATTAAAGCTAGATTGAAGGCATTAAGGTGGGGAGGAATAAAATAGAGGTCTCCCTTCTGTGATCAGTTCTATTTGAAACTATAAAAAGTAAAATGTTGTTGATGAAAAATTCCTTGAATTGGAATTATCAATTCTGAAAAGATATGAAGGAGAGGGAGGTATAAGAATATACCTCTCTCACAGCTTTGCTAGAATGAGTCCTCCACCCTATTTAGGTGGAAGATGCCAGAAGGATATTGAAGGGGGCTGTACATGGTTGTATAGTTACACATATTCTTGTAAAGATACAGGTTTCTCCTTTTAAGTTTTAAGGTCCCCTTAGTGGACTGACTGTTAATTCATTTTCTTTTAATATATTTTTCATTTTCTTATAGGATAAAATAAATGTGTTAAGGAACGTTATTGTGACAGTACCTAGATATTTGACTAGCAGGTCTCAGTTCTATCAACTCTAGCTCCGCGAACAAGATTTAAACTTCATAATTTGTAATCCATTTTTCTTTCTAGATGCTTATTTGTTATTGCTGATCAATATTATTAGAATGTAGAATTCAGTTCTACTTGTATTTTCTTTAAAGAAAGAAATAGAAAGTTCTTCGCTGTAGTTGTTGCTAACTTTATTAAAAAATGTTGTTTGCAGTATTACAAATACGTGCTCGAGACACCTTTTGCTCTAACAGGGACGCACAATCTTGCGAAGGCGACTGCAAAAGGAAGCACTGTTGTACTGTTTGTGGCAAGTGCAAATGACAAACAGTGGCCGGAATCTCAAAAAGTTTTGAAAGCCATGCTTGATTCGTTTCAAGTATAGTACTTTTTCAACCGAAAAGTAGATTTACATATTCAATTCTTTGCATTTGATCTTTCCATAACAAAGTCTTAACTAATATGAAAATTTCACCGGCCTTTATTATTTGTTGGTTCATACAAGTTCAAATCACAGTTTTCATTTTATCTCTCTCATGTCTTGTAAGAAAAATATCGATCTTAGAACTTAATGCTTTTATTTGGGTCTATACCTATGAGTATAAATTTTCAGGTGTAGTGGTGGCTTACCTGGGGTATGGCCCTTGTAGTTTTCTCTTGTAGTTTTCTCAGGTTCATTGGTAATATACTTCTTCTAATTAGCCCAACAACAGACATTAGATAATAGCTAAACGTGTTCTTTTTATCATTGTTTTGCATACAATCTGGATGATTTGAATATTAACCTAAAGGCTAGAAGCAGTGTGAAACTCAGTCAGAACTAAATTTAAATAAGTTAATAATGTTCAACTCTGGTTAAGATTTACATTTCTAGATGCTTGTCTATGGGGTGAATAATTAGTTAGGGATCTTAAATAATTTCATTTCTATTTTATTCCGATGTGTTTGTATATGTATGGTCGCCTAGCACTTACTCGTCAATCCATCCATCTAAAACATGATCAATTTTACATTTTCATTCTTAAATAATGAGTTATAATGTGGTTTTATCTGATAAGATAAGGTTGATCTAGTGGTAGTCCTTCACACTTATCTCATGAAGGTTGTGAGTTGGAGCATCTTTCCCTCCCTCAAACCCTGAATTTAATGTAACCTTGAAAAATAAAAGGTGTTTTTGTCTAAATAAATCCAGCTATCCACTTATAACATAGGTCAACTGATTTATTTTTTGCAAGTGTTACTTCATTTATCTTCGTCCTTTTGCCTTCCCGTCATCCTCTAAACTGTCGAGTTAATTACTCCATTTAACTTTCTATTGAAAGCAACACAAATGCAACAACAAAGAAACTTATGTAAATTTGCAGGTGCTTCTTTTATTTTTACTTAATAAATATATATAAACTCACCAAAATTATATCTTCCATTGCTTATAAACATTTATGTGGTACTTTCTCGGCAATTGTTTATTTAGACTGATATTTGTCTATGTTGAGACTTGAGACATGATTTTTTTATTAATTATTTAGTGTTGATTAGGATGAAATCTGTAGTTATTTTTTGCATTTATACATGTCAAGTAACCATGAATTCTGTCTGGATTGGTTCCTCTTTATTGGATATTTGGTTTTGCTCCTGTATATTTTCTATTCTCTCTAATTTTTCATAGCAAATATACAACTATCTCTTTTTGAAAGTTTAGTCAACAAAACCTAACCAAGCTTTTTGTAGAATTAGTTCTTACTATTAATGGTTTTGTGAAAAGCATCAAACTTTCATGGAAATATACACCTCTCTCGTTTTGAAAGTTTAGTCAACAAAACCTAACCATGCTTTTTGTAGACTTAGCTCTCACTATTAATGGTTTTGTGAAAAACATCGAACTTTCATGGATCTATATATATATATATATATATATATTTGTTTATTTTCACTTCTAGAGGTGTTGGTATTCTAGAACTTATGAAGGCTTCTAAAACTTTTTGTTTTTTTTTTTTTTTCATGTGGGATAACAAGGGATTAGTTTTCATTCAAATTTTCTAATACGAAAATAATTTTTTCCAAATTTACCTTATCACTAAAATATTCCCTACTAGTGTTTTTACTATCTTTAAATTTATCATTTTTTCCTCATTAATCCTTTTGAATTTGTTTAAGGAAAAAATTTACATAATTAAGCATATACATATGCATATAAATATGTACATGGATATTTTGTTGTTCATAGTTAACTCTATAAAATTTGATCGAAAGAAAGTTTTTTACTTTGTGCTTATGCATATTTGGTAAGGCATTTGAAAAATGTTGAAGAAGGTTTATTTCAAGATTAATGTCTTCAACTGTTATTGAATTCAGTTAGCAACCCCTCCTCTCTTTTTCCTTTTCTAAGTTGTGTTGATCTCTTAACAAACACAAAAAGCTTTAAGATTAAAGAATTACATTGAGCACAATTAGCCTTGATGACAATGTTAACTTTGAATGTGATATATCTGAAACTACTAATTCATTTAAAATTTGAAGTTTTCATTCTAATCACTAGTTAAGTATTTAATATCTTTTAGGTTTGGTTTCCTTTTTATTTCAAATGAACTATAGTCCTTATCAATGTTAAAAGCTATAAATGAACACCCACCCACCATCTCCTTCCCCCCTCTCCTCCCTCCCCCCCCCCCCCGCCCCCGCCCTGCCAAAAAAAAAAAAAGAGAAATCTTTGGACATATTGGACAAGATCCCTTATAACATATAAAACTTTTATTACTTATTTTTATCAGTTTTACCATTAGGAACCTCAATTCCTAATACAATAAAGGTGGAGTAATTTATATGATTAACTTAGTGTCCCATTGTGAGGGGTGATTGGACCCTATTCGTGTTTGCTTATTAATTGTCATCTTCAAAAGATGAATGCTTGTGGTCAGGGGGTAGTACCCTATTATAGAGGGGGTTGGGCCCTATTGGTGTGTCTCTCTTGATTGTCATCTTTAAAGGATGAAATGGATTTGGTCCCCTTAAGGCTGCACTTCCCATGATGGGGGGTGATTAGGCTCTGTTGGTGCTTGCGTGTTGATTGTCATCTTCAAAGGATAAATGCTTGTGGTCAAGGGGTACCTTATTATGGAGGGGGTTGGGCCTTGTTGGTGTTTCTCTCTTGATTGCCATCTCTAAAGGATGAAATGGATTTGGTCTCTCTAAGGCCACACTTCCTATGATAGGAGGTGATTGAGATCTTAAGCTTGCAATTCTCGAATGTGATCAATGAGAACTGGTCAAACTTGGAATGTAGCTAGCAATGCTCCTAAATTTGTTACCATTAAGTTAACCTTCATAGATCTCAACTCAACTAATAACAGAAAATACACTGTCTTCAAATGTGCTATGGAACCCGTTGATCTTCGACTAAGGGCATCAGCTATCACATTTGTTTAACTAGGATGATACTCTATCGTATAATCATAATCTTTAATAAGCTTAATCCACCTTCTTTGCATCAAGTTTAACTCATTCTAGGTGAAAATATAATACGAACTCTTGTGGTCAGTGAAAATCTAATATGACTCCATATAAGTAATGTCTCCATATCTTTAGTGCAAACATAACTACAACAAACTTTAAATCATATGTTGGGTAGTTCAATTCATGTCTCTTTAATTGCCTAGAAGCATAAAACTATCAACCTTTCTATGTTGCATCAACACACAGCCCAAGCCCTGCCTAGAGGCATCACTGTAAACCGCAAACCCATCAGCACTCGATGGAAGTGCAATATTGGAGTGGAAGTTAACCTCTTTTTCAATTCTTTAAAACTCTATTGGCAAGCTTTTGACCAGACAAACTTCACATCTTTATGTGTTAACCTCGTCAATGGTGCAGCTATTTTAGATAATCCTTCTACAAACCTCTGATAATACCCTACTAAACCCAAGAAACTTCTAATTTTTGTCATACTAGTGGGCTGTTCCCAGTTTACTATAGCTTCAATTTTCTGAGGATCCATATAAATACTTTCAGCTGAAATCACATGCCCTAAAAATATAACTCTATCTAGCCAAAATTGGCATTTACTGTACTTGGCATAGAGTTGATTATCTTTCAGGGTTTGAAAGATGATTATGAGATGTTTTACTTGCTTCTCTTTACTACTAGAATATATCATAATATCATCAATAAACACAATCACTAATCCATCTAAATAGGGATGGAAGATCTTATTCATCGTATCCATAAAAGCCGCTAGAGCATTAGTTAACCCAAAATATAGAACAAGAAACTCATGATATCCATAACGAGTTCTAAAAGCAGTCTTAGGTATATCACAACTCTTGATCTTAAGCTGATGGTAACTTGAACACGAATCTATTTTGGAAAACACCTTTGCACCTTGAAATTGATCAATAAGTTATTAATATATGGAAGTAGGTACTTGTTACGCACTGTTGCACCTTGAAGTTGATCAAATAAGTTATTTATATATGGAAGTGGGTACTTGTTGTTGGAATGAAAAACAAAAATCAACAATTTGTTTTTTCATAAAATTAAGGATTTTGCGGAACATTGAGTTTCAAAATATTTTTAGAAAACTCAAGAATCCAAGATCTATAAAACAATGAAATAAAAATAATATAAAGAAATAAAAATCATATTTTTACCTTCTGTATTGATCTCTGTGGATTGCTCACCACCTTGCCTTCCTTGATATATCTCGAAACCAAGAAACAAGCGAGTGGGCACAATTATATAGAATTGTGCTCACTTACTTTTGATTTCTTTCTAAAAAAAATCAAATTAAATCAATAATTATAAGATGTGAGTATTTGATTTTGGTTATACAAAGAACAAAGACACAAATTCTTGTTCTTTGTATTTGTTGAAAAAAAACTTTTTCTTTTCTCTTGTTTTTTCTCAAAAACATAAACAACAACAAAAAACCTAGATATAGAAAAGAAACTTTTTCTTTTTATAGGCAAACAATTAGGGTTTTAATTAATCAATATTAATATTGACCCTAATCTTATTATAATTAAACTTTTGCCCCATATAATATAATTAATTCAAAATTAATTCATATTATATTTTGAAATAGAACTTGTAACTTTTAATAAATTAATTCATAATTAATTATACCAAAGTCACTAAGAATTGGATTCAAGACCTCTTATAAAATTAATTAAATAATTATTAATTCATGATTAATAATTAAATAATTTGAATAATCAATATTATTCAAATACTAAGTGAACACAAATTTTTGTTACTTATGTAACACCTGTAATTGGATGGTCCAATTACAATATTCTATATATACGTTTCTTATAGTAAAATGAGCTATCAAGGGGACCCGATGGACCTACAGTTTTGAGCTCCAATAATATTGGAATTATTAATTAAACTCTTTAATTAAATAATTCACTATTATTAATCTTAAAGTTACTCCACTAAAAACTTAAGATTGTACTCTCAAAATTGTAGATGTTTTTTATACAATTTGAAATTTTTTAGTGTCCATTGATTTAATCACTACATATGATTTGACCCTCCACAAATAGTTCATAATTAGAGCAAGGTCAAATGTCCGTTTTACCTCTTTAATTATTTCTTGATCCTTAAGTACCATTGATTCTCTAATGAACAATATATTCATAACAACTTATGAATTTATCTTTCTGTTTACATATAAACAGAAGGTTGAGCGCTCTTATTGTTCAAGACCTGAATCAACCCTTAAGGGAACTATTTTTCTACTTCTCGCAAGAAGGAGTGGATTCCACTATTGTATAGAATGTTCCCAGCTACTTACTAAATCATATCCCCAAAGTATGAAGTTATTGATCGGGTATCTACACCGATCTCACCCATGTAAATCAAAGGAAATAACTTAACAAGCAGGAGTTCATAATACACTCAGAATTAAGATCAATTCATATATGATCATCTGGTTGATAAATATAAATCTCTAAGGTTAACGGATATTATTTAGAGACTTATATTTATCGTGGTCCAGTCCTATATAATCTTTATTATATAAGGTGCCTCCATTTCCATGTCACCACATGAATAGTCTTGGATAAGACTATCGTATCAAATACGAAAGGGACCGCAGCTGTAGATTTACCACAAATGAAGTATCCAACTTCGTTTGTTTTCTACGGACTCTTTAAATTACTTATCTCAAACTAAATCCACCTGTATATAACAATTATACACTTAGTTTGAAATTACATCAGTAATCAATGATGTTTCTCATGATATATACGATTTTGCAAAATATATAAATTGAATGAAATGAATATGTTATTAAAAATTTATAAAACCGTTTACAATATTACAAGCTCTTAGGGCAGAAACCCCAACAATCTCTCACTTGCCCTAGAGCAGATGGGACATATCTCGTAATCCTAGACCCTCTAGATGATCTTCAAATACTTTAGCCGTTAAGGTCTTCGTAAACGGATCAGCAAGGTTGTCTTGTGATGCAATCTTCATCACTTTTACATCTCCCCTTCGTACGATCTCCCTAATGAGATGGTATTTCCTCTCTATATGCTTCCCTCGTTTATGGCTTCTTGGTTCTTTGGAATTGGCCACTGCACCACTATTGTCACAATAAAGGGTGAGTGGTTTATCCATGTCTGGAACAACTTCCAGATCAGCCAAGAATCTACGTAGCCATACCGCTTCTTTAGCTGCTTCACAAGCTGCTACATATTCGGCTTCCATAGTGGAGTCAGCAATGCATGATTGCTTAATACTCCTTCATGTAATGGCTCCACTACCAAGGGTAAATACTGATCCGGACGTAGATTTCCTAGAATCTTTGTCCGACTGAAAATCAGAATCTGTATATCCTAATGGGATCAAATCCTCTCCAGAATATACTAGCATATAGTTTCTCGTTCTCCGAAGATACTTGAGAATATGCTTTACAGCCACCCAATGATCAAATCCTGGATTAGATTGATAACGACTAACTATTCCCACTGAATAACATATATCCGGTCTCGTGCATAACATAGCATACATGAGACTGCCTACTGCAGAGGCATAGGGAATCCGTCTCATATCCTCAATTTGTTGAGGTGTCTTAGGACACTGTTCCTTAGACAAATGAACTCCATGACGATAAGGTAAATTACCTTTCTTAGAGTTCTGCATCGAAAATCGCATAAGAATCTTATCGATATATGATGCCTGAGACAACGCTAACAGTTTGTTCTTACGATCTCGTATTATTTGGATCCCAAGGACATAACTGGCCTCTCCCAAATCTTTCATTTGAAATTGGCTAGCGAGCCAGTTTTTTACGTCTGATAATATTCCTATATCATTCCCAATTAGTAAAATATCGTCAACGTAAAGTACAAAGAAAACCACTTTCTTATAGATAATCCATTTGTATACACAAGGCTCATCAATATTTTTCTCAAAACCATAAGACTTGATCGAAGTATCAAACCTTATGTTCCAAGATCGAGATGCTTGTTTAAGTCCATAAATGGACCTTTGCAACTTGCAAACCTTTTGCTCTTGACCTTGGGATACAAATCCCTCTGGTTGTACCATATAGATACTTTCATCAAGATTACCATTCAAAAATGCAGTCTTGACGTCCATTTGCCAAATCTCATAATCGAGACATGCAGCAATGGAGAGAAGAATCCGAATGGACTTAAATATAGCTACTGGCGAGAAAGTTTCCTCATAGTCAACTCCCTCTTTCTGAGTATAACCTTTTGCCACTAGTCTAGCTTTAAAGGTTTCTACCTTTCCATCCACTCCTTTCTTTCTTTTGTAGATCCACTTGCAACCTATGGGTTTTATCCCATTTGGTTGATCTACAAGTTCCCAGACAGAGTTGGAGTACATAGACTCCATCTCGAGATTCATTGCTTTAAGCCATTCTTCTTTATCAGAATCCTCCATTGCATCCTGGTATGTCAATGGATCATCTACACTCTCATCAGAGATAGCAATCTGTGCCTCTCCGATCTTTCTGTAGCGGACTGGTGGTCTAATAATCCTCCCACTACGACGAGGTGGTAGATGATTCTGATGAGAATTTGTCTAACGTTCAGACGTGGTTTGAATTATGTCTTTGTCAACAACTATTGTTGACGGGGTACTGGTCTAACCAGGAAGTAATTCCTCTAGTACAACTTTACTTCGAGGTTTGTACTCTTTCATATAGTTCTCTTCAAGAAACGTAGCGTTTGTCGATACAAACACTTTGTTTTCTTCAGGACTATAAAAGAGTCCACCCCTAGTCTCTCTAGGATAACCTACAAATAGGCAAACTTTTGAACGTGGTTCCAGCTTCCCAGTCTTGTTCTTCAGCACATGTGCTGGACAACCCCAAATGCGAAAATGTCGTAAACTAGCTTTGCGACCATTCCACAACTCCAGGGGTGTCTTTGGAACTGACTTAGATGGTACAACATTCAAAATATACATTGCAGTTTGCAATGCATATCCCAAAAATGAACTAGGTAATGATGAGAAACTAAACATAGATCTCATCATGTCCAAAAGGGTTCGATTTCTCCTTTCTGCAACACCGTTCTGCTGGGGTGTTCCAGGAGCAATCAGTTGGGATAGAATCCCATGCTCAAGTAAGTAATCCTCGAACTCTGTATCGAGATACTCACCTCCAGGATCCGATCGTAGAGTTTTCAATGTTTTACCTAATTGATTTTCAACTTCAGCTCGAAATTGTTTGAACTTTTCAAAAGTTTCTGACTTCCGTTGCATCAAGTAAACATACCCATATCTAGAATAATCATCAATAAAGGTGACGAAATATTCATAACCGCCTCTAGCTTTAACATTCATAGGACCGCAGACGTCCGAATGTATAAGCTCTAGTGGTTCCTTAGCTCTAACCCCTTTACTAGTAAAAGGTCTTTTGGTCATTTTACCTTCTAAACATGATTCACAAACAGGTAAAGTGTCGATCTTTAACTCACTTAAATGTCCGCTCTTTACCAGTCTATTTAATCTGTCAAGGTTAATATGACCAAGTCTTAGATGCCAAAGATATGTGTCATCATTTTGAGAAATCTTTTGTCGTTTTGTTTTTGGTTTTTCAACCTTAAACATTTCAGTATTAAACAGTGGGTTATGCATTAACGGTCTTAACACATATAAATTGTTTTCTTGTATCCCTGAACAAATTTTCAAACCATTTCTAGAAATAATAACTGATTTATTATAAAAAGAAACAGAATAATTAAATTCCAAAAGTTTGGATACAGAAATCAAATTTCTTTTAAAACCTGGAATATAATAAACATTGTTCAGTATGATAAAACAATTATTATTGAAATGAAGTCTAACTTCTCCCACTGCCTTTGCTGAAACGACTTCCCTAGTCCCGACTCGCATGTTGAACTCGCCCTCACCAAGCTGCCTATAAGAGTCAATCAGCTGCAAAGAAGAACAAACATGATTAGTGGCTCCTGAATCAATTATCCAAGTGGATGAATCATCCTCCACTAAACAAGATTCAATGACTAGTAAATCATATTTACCTTTCATCTTCTTCTCTTTGAGCTCATTGAGGTACTTAGGGCAATTCCTCTTCCAATGTCCATTCACACCACAATGAAAACATTTTCCTTTGGGCTTGGTGGCCTTGGAGCTCTTTTTGTTCTTCTTCTTGGGAGCTTGTGTTTTGGGCTTAGGTGTAGCCTTTTTGGTGTTTCTCTTCCTCTTGTTTTTAGCAGAAGAAGAAGACTCAGCAACGTTTGCTTCACCAGACTTACTCTTATCCTTATTCATTGACTCATAAGTAGTAAGCTCATTAAGTAATTGAGTAAGTGAGTAAGTCAACTTGTTCATAACATAGTTACTCTTGAATTGCATGAAACTCTTCGGAAGAGTTTCCAAGATCATACTCACTTGGCTACGTTCGTCTATTGCCCCTCCATGGCTTTCAGCTGTGTTAAAGTGGGTCATCATTTTCAAAACATGCTCTCGAACAGATATACCCTCCTTCATCTTAGCAGTCATCACATCACAAACAGCTTCGTGCCGTTGCTGCTCAGAAGGTTGCCCAAACATGCCCTGCAATGACTCTAGCATCTGAGTTGCTGTTGTCATTGACTCGTGCTTGGTAGCAAGCACCTCGGACATCCCTGCTAACAAGTAGCAGCGGGCCTTTTCATCAACTGTGACCCATTTCTGATGGGCCTCGCGCACAGCACGTCCAGCATTATCTGCTGGTTGAGGAGGACAAGGTTGAGTCGTGACAAATTTGAGGTCCTCACAGACCAGGACTGCGTTCATATTACTTTTCCATATAAACTTCGTACTTTGGAGATATGATTTAATAAGTGACTGGAAACATTCTACACAATAGTGGAGTCGTGACAAATTTGAGGTCCTCACAGACCAGGACTGCGTTCATATTACTTTTCCATATAAACTTCGTACTTTGGAGATATGATTTAATAAGTGACTGGAAACATTCTACACAATAGTGGAATCCACTCCTTGCGAGAAATAGATGAGTAATTCCCTTAAGTGTTGATTCGGGTCTTGAAATCTATAACAGTCTCATCCATGTAAATCAAAAAACATGATCCAATAAATAGGATTCCATAAAACCCTCAGGATTAAGATCAATCCATATATGATCATCTAGTCGATAAATAAAAATTTTGTTGTTTAACGGATATTAATAAGAAATTCATTTTATCGTGGTCCAGTCCTATATAATCTCTATTATATAAGTGCCTCAATTTTCATGTCACCACATGAACAATCATGGATAAGATCATCATATCAAATACAAAATGGACCATAAAGTATCCAACTTTGTTTGCTTTCTACGGACTCTTTAGATTACTAATCTCAGATTAAATCCTCTTGTATATAACACTTACAGACTTAATTTGAGACTACATAAGTAATCATGAATGTTACATGATATTCATATAAAGTAAACATTTCATAAATGCATATTAATTTGAATAAAATAAATTTTATTTATTTATTATTTATTTAAACGTTTACAAATTACAAGCTCTTAGGACACAGACCCTAACAACCTCTCACTTGCCCTAGAGAAACTAAGACGTGTCTCGTAATCCTAGATGACCGTCAAACACTTTAACTATTAAGGTCTCTGTAAACGGATCAGCATGATTGTCCTGTGAAGCTATTTTCATCACCAACACATCTCTTCTATGTACTATCTCTCTAATGAGATGATATTTTCTTTCTATATGCTTTCTATGCTTATGGCTTCTTGGTTTTTTGGAATTAGCCACTGCACCACTATTATCACAATAAAGTGTGATTGGCTTATCTATATTTGGAACAACTTCTAAATTTGTCAAGAACTTTTGAAGCCAAACTGCTTCTTTAGCTGCTTCAAAAGCTACTACATATTCTGCTTCCATGGTGGAGTCAGCGATATAAAATTGCTTAACACTCCTTCATACTATACCCCCACCACCTAGGGTGAATATTGACCCAGACGTAAAGAATCCTTATCCGACTGAAAATCAGAATCTATATATCCTGTTGGAATCAAATTCTCACCAGAACATACTAGCATATAGTTTCTCGTTCTTCGAAGATACTTGAGAATACATTTTCCTGCCACCCAATGATCCAATCCTGGGTTAGATTGATAACGATGACTACTCCTGTTGAACAGCATATGTCAGGTCTCGTGCATATCATAGCATACATGAGATTGCCTGCTGCAAAGGTATTGGGAATTCGTCTCATATCCTTAACTTCTTGAGGTGTCTTAGGACATTGTTCCTTAGACAAGTGGACTCCATACTGAGAAGGTAAATAACATTTCTTAGAATTCTGCATCGAATAACTTATAAGGATCTTATCAATGTATGATGTTTGAGACAATGCTAGTAGTTTGTTTTTACGATCTCATATTATTTGGATCCCAAGAACATAACTAACCTCACCCAAATCTTTCATTTGGAATTGGTTAGCAAGCCAGTTCTTTACATCAGATAATACTCCTACATCATTCTCAATTAATAGAATATTATTGACGTAAAGTACGAGGAAAACCACTTTCTTACCGATGATACGCTTGTATGCACAAGATTCATCGATATTTTGCTCAAAACCATAAGACTTGATCGAAATATCAAATCTAATGTTCTAAAATCGAGAAGCTTGCCTAAGTCCATAAATAGACCTTTGCAATTTGCAAACCTTTTGCTCTTGACCTTGGATCACGAATCCTTTTGGTTGCACCATATATGATAGGACCCAATCCGAATCTTACCATACTTACGTCCGGAGGGTCCCGTCTGACACCGCAATAGATCCCTCCTAACCTTACCTAATGGGCTAAGAGAAATTCGCAGAGCGAATCCTTAAAATCTTTTCTTAGTTACAAAACTAGAATGGGCTGGATTTTTTTTTTTTTTTTTTTTAAAAAAATCAGCAGCATAACGACTACATTTTTGATATTTCCAAAATACTTGCAAGGGAAATTACACTTCTAAGTACTTTCATGTTCCAACCCAACTTCTTTCACAAACATATATATTTGAAATCATAAATCTATTTTGTTAAAATTCATAAGCAGAAAATCAAAATCAAGCTGGATTACATGTCACAACATGATTTAAAACTAAAACTTTTGTATCGTAATTAAATATGGACTACTCATTTATAACTTAAAATATGTATATACATAATTTCTTTCAAATACAAAGTATGCAATGTATTTATATAGAAAAAATGTCATGTCCGTGCCCACCTACTTTTCTGGAGGAATTCTTCCGTCTTCGTCACCCACTTTTATCCCTGAGGAGGTTTTTATCATAAAAACAAAACTATGAGCTATGAAAGCTCAATGAGTGCAGATATTTCCTTTTTAACTTAAAATATTTTATTTGTAACACCCCCTACCTGCCCTTTCACCAGACGACTCTAAGGGGCGCTACAGTCATATCCCCTTTTACAACATATTTAATTATAAAACCATATATTCTTTTTATTCACATTGAGATACGAAATTTCAAAATCAGTTTACAAAACCTTTAAAACCTTTTATTTCAACGCCGAAAAACTAACAAGGTTTCCCCTGAAATTCGGACTTTCCCAACCTGTTACAAATCAACATATTCATTTCCAACACAAAATTTCCCACAAACATATTCAATAGCTAGAACCAAACTCCATTTGGTTCATCATTTTCCATATACACAACATTATCCCAAAATATTTACACAACTTGATTTTCTTTACCAAAATGCACCATTTAAAATCCAAATACATACATATATGCGCACAAATACAAATTGAAACTTTTATATACAAAACCAAAGATAATATATATATACCCAAAAATAAATATGGAAGGATAGATGTGACTATATCAGCTCACTGTAGATGTGCTTTCTCTTCAATTTTCGCCCTCCTGACGCAATCTACTACCTATGTAGGGAAATTCCAACACGCTAAACATATTTGCTTAGTAGGTATACACCAAAGTCAATATTTATATTTTCACATAATCAATTTATAAATTTAGTAACAAAATATCACAATTTTTCAATAATTCATTAAATATCCAAAAGAAATTAAAAACAATACATTAATCAAAATAATTCTCATAATAACTTTCAATGCCCCTAGTAAACACAAGCACGATACCATGGACTAGCAGACGGGTTTTCCGGCATCGGACACTCGGTGACTACCCGCCGGACTATCAGATAAGCATATATATTCGGGACTGGACACTCGGTGTCTCTCATAACCCCTGAATTAATATTCAAATTCAGAATCAATCGGTGTAGTACTATTAAATGACCCTAATGGCATGCCACTCACCAATCCTTACCTATCTGTGTCAAAGCTTACTAGGGCTTGAATAACAATTTATTTTCAAAATTCATTAGGTTGGTTTCGTTTAAACTTTCGGTTTCTAATTATTTTTCAAACAAAAATCCGGCAGCATAACAGCTGCATTTTAGGGTTTCCAGAAAACTTGAAAATATGAATTAACACTTCTAAATATCTCGTCAATCCAACCCAACTTCGTTTTCCCATAATCACACAAATTAATTTTCAAATTCACCATTTCGTTTTTGTCACAACCATATAAATCCCATCAATTATCACAATTCAAACTAATATATTTCACCATACACACATCAAAATACTCACAAACAATATTCAAAGCATCAAAGCATTCAAAAATCGATAATATTCCATTTATAAAAACAAATTGAATAAAGTGTACACCAACTTTTTTACCACTTTCTTTTTCGATTTATTCTCCAACGGAAACTCACACTTTCTCCTCACCTTTTCCTTGGCTTCCTAAGCTCCCTATCAACATCAATTCACTTATTTTTCAATACATTTTTACTCAAAACCAATCAACAATTAAATCAAAATAAAATTCATCTCGAACTAATTTAATCACCAACAAAAATCATTAATCTTAAACTCAAATAACTCACCTCTATTCCTTTTCGCGTTAACGTGGTTTTGAACTAGTTTTGTGGTGGTTTTGGACTGATTTTAGTAACAGATCTGGGCTAGGTTCGGACTATTTTTCTTCCTCTTTCTTCTCTCTTCCTCTCTCTCTTTCTCACTCGGTTCCACAGAAATTTGCAGTTGGTTTCGCCGCCGTTCTATCGCCAGTTCACGCGAGTGGAGAGCTGAAATCGAGCTCGATTAAAGCTAAAACTGGCGTGGATCGAGCGGGTGTCACACGCGGGTTCTGCAGGTGGTCGGATGGTCAGCTGGTCGACGTCATTTTACTCGGTCGGCGATCTGTTCGGGTTGAGTTCTACTTCGGGTCTGGTTTGCGTCAACGACAAACCTGCTCGTCATTTTTGCCATCGCTCGATCGCATCTGGCTCACATGCAGTTCTGTTCGGTTGGCGATGGTGCGGCTGGTCGGTCGGTCGGTCGACGGTACTGCTCCGGTGTCACGCGACAGCGTCTTCTTCTTCTTCTTCTTCTTTTTCTTTCTTTTCTTCTTTCTTTTTTTCTTTCATGGTTCACAACAATAACTTGGACTCAACTTTTGTGAGTCAAACTAACTCTTTGGCTTCTATTGTCCTCCCTAATAAATTTTAAAAATGACGGTCATGCCCAGAAAAATATCGGTCTCCTCCCTTAGTTTTTAACTAAATTTTACTTTGACCACAATTATTAAAACTTATCTTCAATTTATTTCGAAACTTATCGTACTTACATACGGAGGGCCCTGCCTAGCACCCCAACGGATCTCTCCTAACCCTACTTATTCGTCTAAGGGGAATTCACGGAGCGAACCCTTAAATCTTTTCTTACTTATAAAATTAGAATAGGTTGGGTTGATTTTTTTTTTTTTCTCTCAAATAAAAAATTCAACAGTATAACAGCTGCATTTTAGCTTAACCAAAATAACCTGCAAAGAAAATACATTTCCATATACTTCCAT
Organism: Nephelium lappaceum; assembly: GCA_021234005.1. NCBI lineage: Eukaryota > Viridiplantae > Streptophyta > Magnoliopsida > Sapindales > Sapindaceae > Nephelium > Nephelium lappaceum. The sequence continues at coordinate 14,817,019 of CM038005.1, read as the reverse complement.
TTTCCAACCCAACTTCTTCCACAAACATACTTAAAATGGCATAAATCAAATTTCCATTTTGTTAATAATCAAAAACATAAAATCATAAATCAAATACTTTGAAATTTCACACCATAGTTCGAAACTTAAAATTTTCATATCTTAATTAGATCTGGACCACTCATTTAATGTTAAACATATATATATTTATATATGATTTTCTTCACATACAAAATATGAGAAATGTATTTATGTAGGAACACTGTCGCATCATTGCCTAACTTACTCTTCTGGAGGAGCCCTTCCATCTTAGTCACCCATATCCGTACCTAAGGAAGTTTTTAACATAAAAACAGAAAATAATGGGCTATGGGAGCTTAACGACTGTAGGTATTTCTTTTTCGCTTAAAATATTTTATTTCATAAAAATACCTCCTTGAAACCTTTTTAAGATTTCATTTCTTATTCTTAAAATTTCTCATAAATTCCAAAACTTATTTCATGGTAAAGTGTGAGTATTAAATCTATAAAATACATACGTACATAAAATCTCATACATAGTTTATAAAACTTATATATGTACATAAAATCTCATATAACATAAAATTCTTAAACATAAATTTTTATTTAAATCTCAAAGCATATATATATGTATGAAAATTATAATCGTGTAAATACCGACAAATTGATATGGGACTTATAAATTACGTATCAACTTAAACTCATTCGTACATAAAACTTTATATACATATAAAACTCAATTTATGTTAGAACTTATGAAATTCAAATCTTAATTAGGATATAAATTGTACATATGAAAATTTCAACTCATATATGCATAAAATTCATATAAGCTTATGAAATTATATATCCTTTAAACTTGCACATACATAAAGATTCATATAGGACTTGTAGGTTATAGATGTATAAAATTTAAATCAATTTAAATGCATAGCTCAAAATGATAAATCCGTAAAACTTAAATATATTCGTAAAACTTCACAGAAAACTCATAATTTAAAAAACGTATGAAATAAATTTTCATTTCTTAAACCCTTTTAAAAACTTAAATCTTATTTAGTCGTAAAAACATACTTTAAGCATATAAAATACATTTCTTTGCGTTTAACACTTTAAATACTTATTTAATTTTCGAAAAGCACCATTCGTACCTTATAATATTTACAACCACGCGGAAGCCGTAATAACGCTAACCGACATTGAGTCACGTGGCGTTTTTATATACACCAATTGTGACACTTACTTACAAAGACATCTCATAGTTATGTGCGGAATATTACATCGCTAACGATAACATAAGATAATATCCCACAAAAGTAGAGGCGACATGACAGACTTAAATCCCTCCTGAGTTAGTGACGCATCCCCCCTGGACTTGCCATACTATTATGGGATATACTGGCCATGTCTAAAACTTATAAAGGTGGGTATACTTATGGCCTTTGAAAACTTATTTTATTTTTCTTACTTAGTGCGAAAGCACAAAATCTTATTTTGAGTTTAACCATATATATAAAATCTCATATATACACATAAAACTTCATATGAAACTTAAAATTTAATAACCATATAAATGGCTAATAAAACTTCATATAAAACATATAAGTATAATAAGAATTCATGAAATTTCATAATTGCATAGATCTCATATAAACATATAACTTGCAAGCTTATAAAGTACTAACACTTAAAGTCACTTATAGTGAAATCATAAAAAAATTAGTCCCTTGCATAACATAAAACATAACTCTATTTATAAAAGGAATTTAAAACTTAAATCTTAAAACTTAAATTTTATTTCATACAAACTCATACTTATAAAATTGTAAATAATAACCTTCCATACAAAATGTCAAAAATCAAAACATTCATTTTGAATACTTAAAATAACAATACGTATACAAAACACTTACCACTTAAAACAAACGTAAACATATATATAGCTTACTTGATAAATCACTTAGGAAATTTTCTTATAATTTAATTTCTTAAAAAAAAAAAACTTATAAATCCATCTCAACCATTTCAAAACCATATATAGTACTTGTAATAAAATATATTCTTATAACTTCCAAATCCAATTTCAAAAGCTTCAAAATCAAGTGTAGCATTCACCTTGGTTCAAGTTTCCTTAGGTGGGCTCCCAAGGCCTCATTTGGTTCCGTTTCCTCCTTTTTTTTTTCCTACACATCACACATTCGTTAAGAATAGGCTAAACTTAACCACCCAAAATTCATTACATAACTTAAAACTCAATTAGTTCACTTGAACACTATTCTACCAACTTACTTCCCTATTCGATTCCAACTTAACCGAAGTCTTAAAATTTCATTTTCTTTGCATGAATCCTACTCATTCGTACCTAGGAACACCTCCATACATCCGAAACCATCATTCGAAACCTAGAAAAAAAAAAAGACCATTTTCAACCCACCTTGGCTAAATATGGTGCAGCTCCTTACTTAGGGCTGCTTTTCATTTCTTTCTTGCTCCACACATCTTCTTGACTCGCATTTAGATCACCCGTAAAATGGCTCTGAAAAATTCCAACAAACAGGTGGCGAAAACTAGGAAAAATCACATTTTTTCATCACTTTTTCAATGCCATTTTCACCATTTTCATTCTAAAATCTTACTTCTACTTTCCTTAATGCCATACATAATCAAACATACTTATTCAATGCATGAAAACATATACGTGAGATGATATTGCATAATGTCCATCAATGCCCTTCACCTAAAGTCATAAAAAGGCAAGTTACTTAAATTGATTTCTACTATTCTTATAAGCTTTTTATAGGTTTTCTTATCACATTTTTAACATGAAATCATGCTTAATAACGTCATGTGGCCTTAGTTCCATACTTCCCTCAATATGCTTTTACATGGCCTATCACTTAAACAATTCATTTAATTTTTGTTTTTCTTCACTTAGGTATTTTATCAAACACTTAGTGGGCACTTTTTCATTCAAACAATTTCCATACAACTTCATTGATTCTCCCACCAAAACCTAGCTCATCAAACTTAGTGATTTCCATGAGATTTATATTTAGTTTTTGTCTCATAAAATTCAACTTAGATCAGACATACAAACCCATATCAAAAACCCCACCAAAACATCACACAAACACCATAACAACATCATTGAAACAACTTCCAAAAACCATAAAACTAACCTTGTTTTGCTTGGATCTTGTTCCAAGTTTGTTTTTCTAGCTTAAGATGGCTTGATCACTTGATTTGAACTTGAAAGTTGTATGAAAATCACTTGATTACCCATTTGGATTGCATGGCCGAACCTTCTCCCCCATTTCTCTCTTGCTCTCGGCTTTTGGTGTGTGTTTGTGTGTGCTTGTGTATTTTGGCAAGAAAATGGAGCAAAATTGACTAAGTCCACCTATTTATGCATTTAACAATTCCATAATGACCATCATGACCCTTAAATAATTAAACTTTGGCCCTTAGCTTTGCTTATTCCATTATGGCCCATTCATGTAAACTTATCTCCATTTGATCCTTATTTCACCTTCTCTTAATCCCACTTTGACCATAAGTAGGAAAAACTTATTTCGTTTTAGTCCTTTGTCATACTTACCATTCACTAAATATTATTTACAATTCATTTTGAAATAATTCCAAATTAATTCTATGATTACCTATTCATCAATTGACTTTACAATACTCTAATTAGATCTCTTAAGACTTAATCCATGGCTTCGAAAAATATTTAAACGGAGTTTAGGTCAACCGTATTCACAATCCTGTCCATAAAAGCGTTTCTATCGGGTAACTTCCAGAACCTTTAGAAACTACCCAAACGAACTCATTTTTACTCCGTTTTAGTTTTATGGGGTCCTACTAATCATTCTAAACATTTTCAATTTTCCAGAGTCCATCTCAAAATTTCACTATTCATCGAATACTATTCATCGGGAAATACTATTCACCCAAAAATCTATTCATCCGTAAATAAGGTCGAGGGCTTACATTCACACATTTCAACTAAGAGTTATAAAAAATTATTTTCTTTATACATTTCAAATCATAAAAAAAAAAAAAAAAACTTATATTCATTTATACAAATCACAAAACCATAGGGAATTTATGCAATTATCAACACATTAAAATCTCACGAATAGTCACATTAAAATCTTATAATCACAAGCGACTCACGCACACGGTCCGTCTAGTCCTGGGTAGGAGTCCTTGCTACCGAATCACTCATACTTGTACATGTGCCTGGGGAGGTTTGTATTTATAAAACACAAAACAATAGGTGAGCAACACAAGCCTAGTGAGTGTCATGGGTTACCTATCAAAAACATTATATAAAATTTTCTCACTAAAATCATTTGAAATACTTTTATAAGCTTTTAAATGCCATGATTCAAAAGTTGGTTTTTCTAAAAATCACATTTCAATTCAATGCATGGGTAAACATTTATCATAAATAAAATTTATGCATGGTAAAATTGAATTATAAAACAATATGTTGTAAGTTTCTAGTTTTCTATTAAAACATTTAAATAGTGGTGACGATAATACTCTTAAAACTTTCTGAGTAAAATAGGCCAACCACTGATTATCCATACCACATGGTATCCGAGGTATGGAGTGAAATTTTGCATCTTTGGGGCCATTCTTGAATTTTTTTCTCGTTCAGGCCGTCAACCCGGTTTTAGTGTAGCAGAATTGTGCCTTGCTACAGAGCAGCGTTTTTCCTCGCTCAGGTAGAAGCTACCTAATAGTGTACCCTGTATGTGAATTGGATGACTCACAGAACTAAACTGACCTATATAACCTCCCACGGGCACCCCCTGCTGTTAGATTGGTTAGTGACAAACTGACACACCTAACTCTGCCAATGCAAGCTTAGGGTACTTGGCCTCTACCGAAGATATTTGTAATACCTAGAGGCATACCATAGGTTTTCAAACTCATTTCATTTCCTCTTTCCGTTTTTGTTTAAAAATCACATTTCATATAACAATTTGTAAACACATTTCTTACCTCATGTCAATGCAAACTATTTTCATATAAGATTTATTCAATTCAAAAATTAAATTCACCACATATCTCATATAAAAATCTATATAAACCATGCATTATTTTCATATAAGGTTCATTGGTTTAAAATTCATTTCATTATATATATCATGGCATGAATTTACTAAAATCATAACAAAACACTTAAAATAGACACTCACTAATTTTAATTCACTTCCGAGCATGATTACGAATCCCTCATTTTCGCTTTATCTACACATATCCGTATCCTAATTTCAATAACATCTCAATTAATCTAAATTGGTACAGAACACACACTTCATTGGCATGCACCATTGCACAACTACTTGGTTGTCAAATAATCTCCAATTATCCTTGTTCTTTTACATTCTAACCACTCCATTTATTCACCATTCTTTCCATAAAATTCATTCATGATACTCAAGCATAGAAAACACTTTGAATACACTTGTAGGGTATTACATGTTAATGTTGGCCAAATGCCTTCCTTATGCCACCCATTGAATTTCATTTTCCATCCACATCAATTCCATCATTAACCTAGCTTATTTAACCATCCAAAAACATTCAAAAACACACAAATCATTCAAAGACCAGCAACTAACACAATTACCAAGTCTTGGCCGAATACATAGCATCATAAATATCTCAATTGCCTTTTTCATTTCAACATCATCCTATGATTTTTTTTTATCACCTTTTCATGCTTAAAAGCTACTCAAACACATCAAATTCAAATTGAATCATCAAACCTCAGCTTGGCCGTGTGTTGCATGGGATATCACATCCACACTTCTTCGAGTTTCACACTAAATTTTACATCAAAATCACTTCAAATCTCATGGAAAAACAATCAACAATCCATTCAATCTCAATCCATGTTTAAATCAAATTTTCATGTCTACTAATATGCTTATCAATTTGTCTTCAACCTCTAGCCTTGCTTCCTCACAAGATTGAAGCTTCAAAACTCTAAAATCGTGCACAAAAATCTGATTAGAACCATCCATAACTCACTAGACAGCATCCATCAACTTTTTCACACAAGAAAATTGTGAAAACTCAATCCTTGCCTCTCCAAATTATCTTGATTTGTTGGAAAATCTTCCTAGACTTGTTTTTCACCTTTTAGGGGCTTGAAATCCACTAAAAATGGCTTGGAAAGAGGTGAAGATCAGGTACTGTTCTACTGGTTCTTCTCCTGGACGAATTGTTCTGTTTTTGGTTTCCAACAACTTCTCCTCTATTTATACTCTCCAAGTTGTTCACTAATTGCCCTACAAGTTTGTCATTTAATTACAATGCATGTCATTAGTTTATTTTGACAATTTTGCCCTTTATTTCAATGTATTTCTATACTTTTTATGTATCCAAAAATTTTTCTTGCATATATCTCCAACCAATTGAGTTACTAATGTTATTTCTTTAAACTTTCATCAACCCCATTTATATCATGCACTTTAATCAACAATCATGCCATTTTTAAATCCGAAATCAATTCCGTGAACTCAATTTCACATGTGTCCTTATATAATCTCTAGTTAATTCACTTAATCATACTCTTTGATAAAACTTTATTTATCACTAATTCTCATCATATACTTTAACAAATCATCATATTGTTGTTCGGATTCAAATATATTTCCGGTCCATTTTGAAATTTCCACTAGAATGTGATTTACATATCTAAAAAACTAAATCGGTTTCGTTATTCTAATAAATAAGGGCATACTGGTACAATGTATTTAAAATACTTATACTTTATACTTCCTCTACAATACTAAGATTAGGAGGGTGTATTACAATAAGTGTGGAATCTGACTGAATGGTTAAACCGTTTTTTAGAGGATATTCTAATGCAGCCAAAGCCAATTCCTATAATTTGCATCCACTGTGATATCCAATTTCCAACAGGAATGGCTTAGAGCAATATGAATATGGTAAGTCTAAACATATACGTCGATACGTCGTAGACATAATACCGTGAGATAACTACTCTCAATTGGGGTTATTTTTATTGACTATGTAAAGTCAAAAGATAACATTGCAGATCCGCTAACCAAAAGGTTAAATAGAGAATTAGTTGATAATCATTAAGAGGAATGAGACTAAAGCCCATGAAATAATAAGTCATTACAAAGGAAACCCAACCTATGTGATTGGAGATCCCAAGATCTAGGTTCAATGGGACAACCTAACTGTAAAGACTTGGTTGTATCACTATAGAGGATATCTTCTTATCCATTTGAGAGGTTGTAAAGACTTGGTTGTCTATTCCTATGATCAAATAGTGATGCCCGTAAGAGTTAGGATAATATATGCTTTTAATGATCCTTATGCATCGGGAATCCGAGTGGGGTAATGCGGGTTACTCTAAATAAAAGGTCACCTATGTGAGAGAGAAGTGGGGCCGCTTTTAATGAGAATTGTGGGGACTCAATTCTTTAGAAACTCTTGCAGAACCAGGGAGTTGTTCATGGCCAAAACGAACATAACAATGAGAACTGAATTGTATTAGGAAAGATTTCCGTGTGAGATATATAATCATTTACACAAACAGCAGAACAGTTTAAGGACATTACCTCTATAGATCAGCCAGTAAAAAAAATATATGTTCAAAAGGGAAGATTCAAAGGCCAAAACTTACATATCCTATGCAAAATCTAACCTTTAAACTCTATCACCAAGTTATAAGCGTTCTTTGAGTTATAGCTTTTGTTTCCCCTTTCAATTTCAGTCATGTGGGGGATTGTTGGAAAATAGGATAAACACTATAACACCCCTTACCCGTCTTTTCACCAGACGACTTTAAGGGGCGCTACATTCATATCCCTTTTATGAAATCTTTAATTATAAAACCATATATTCATTTTATTCACATCAAAATACAAAATTTCAAAAATTTTACAAATAATACAAAACTCTTTTATTTCAAACGGAAAAGCTACAAGAGTTTTCCCTAAAATTTGAACTTTTCCAACCTGTTACAAATTCAATATTTTCATTTCCAACACAATATTTTCCACAATCATATTCAACAATTGGAATCAAACTCTGTTTGGCTCATTATTATCCATATACGTAAAATTTAACAAACTATATATGTAAACTCATTTTCTTTACAAAAATTCCCATTTTAAAACTAAATACATACATTCATGCACATTTATACAAATAGAAACTTTTGTATACAAAACCAAATGTGATATATACCTAAAATAATATGGAAAGATGGATGTAACTATATCGACTCGCTGCAGATATTTCTTCTCTTCAATCTTCACCCTCTTGGCACAATCTCCTACCTATACGCAGAAATTCCAACACGCTAAGCATAATTGCTTCGCGGGTGTACACTAAATTTGAAAATATAATTTTTTAAATACATAAATATCATATAGTAAAAATAACAAACATTCCAATTCAAATAATTGTAACTACTCATTATACATTTTCAAAAACCGATTCTAGCCTACAAATTCCATAACTTATCAAAAACAAATTTCGTTGCCCTTTTGTAAACACTAGTATGATACCATGGACTGGAAAATGGGTTATGCAGCATCGGACACTCGGTGTCTACTCGCCAGATTGTATTACACATATATAAAATCAATCATTTGGAACCGGACACTCAGTGCCTCTCAAGGTTCTTAAATGAATGATTTTCATTTTATTTCAAGCACAACAGAACAGTACTACTATAATAACCCTATTGGCGTGCCAAACTCCAATCCGCACCTACCAATACTCAGGTTTATTAGGGCTCATACTATATTTCAAATAAATGCATTATCATAATCACCATTTCTTTTCAATTAAATGATTTCCAAAATCATTCCAACCAATTTCATTTGATATCCAATTTCATATTTAAATCACATAGTCATTCAAAAACACACATATTCAAGCATAGTTAACAAATCGATTTGATTAAACCATTCAAATCAAAACATTTTAAAATAGATTTATTCATATAATTGAAAACAAATTTCAAATGAAATGTACACCAACCTTTGGCCTCTTTTCTTGATTTATTTCAAGTTCCAATGAAAGCTCACACTTTTTTATTTCCTTTTCCTTGGCTTCTTTGAGCTACCTCTTTTCTTGGATTTTCAGGAACACATAGATATTCAATAAAAGCTCATTCCATAATTTAAAATGCATGATTTGTTAATCCTAAATGATCCAAATATTTCCAAATCTCATCAAACTCCATTAAAACCCATTTGACCTTCTAACTTCTCTTCTAGTTTTCTACTTAACGAATGCTTTAAACTTTTGTTTTCTTTTCATGAATCTCACTTATTTTCACCTAAGAACACACCAATATACCTTAAATAATTTTCTGAGGCTCAAAACAAAAAATGCCCAAATTAGACCCCCTTTGGCTGAATGCTTTCCACCTCTCATCCCATTGATTTTCTTTCATCAATTCTTGCTCCATTCATCTCTCTGAGTCTCATTTAGATCACCCATAAAGCGGTTCTATAAAATTCCAACTATCGGATGACGAAACCTAGGAAAAATCTCATTTTTTTTACACTAATTTCGGTGCACTTTTCACATTTTCCACTTCTAATTTCAATTCTTCTTTTCCTAATGTTATTCACACTCAATTATACTCATTCAATCAATTAAACACATAAAAGAAGTGACATTACATGATAACCAACATTGCCCTTCATATAGTCTTTATAATGAAAATGGTCTAAATTGATTTCCAACTTGCTTATAGGTTTTTCTAACATATTTTCAACATAGAATCATGGTTAAAGGACTCAAATTTCATAGGATTCCTAAACCTCTCACTATAGTCTTTCGTGGCATAACACACCCTAAGTCCATTTCTCTCAAATTTTTTATGGAAATTCATTAAGGCATTTCATCAAACACCTAACATACAACCTTTTCATTCAAAACAAGCTCAAACCAAAATCATAGAATTTCCAACACAACCCAAACTCATCAAACATCGTGGCTCTACATGATTTAAGCTTGGTTTTGGTCTCCAAATACTCAAGTCATGTCACAAACAAAAACCCACATCAAAAACCCAACTCAAACATCACACAAACATCATTCCAACACCATTCCACCAAAGTGAAAAACATGAAAACTAACCTTGATTTGCTTGATTTCTTGCTCTAGACTTGATTATCCACCTTAGATTGACTTAAAGACTTGATTTGGATGATGAAATTTGATTGGAACCACTCTGATCACCATTCTCCATGCTTGGCCGAACCTCTCACGTTTTCTCTCTTTTCCTCTCTTGGTTTCACGTTTTGTTCTTGTGTTTGTGTTTAAGTGTTGAAAAATTCAACTTTTTATACTAAAAAATTCTCTAAATACCAAGTGTGTCCTTGCAAAATTTGGTTTATAACCTTCAACTTTGCTTAATTCCATCATGACCTCAAATATGATTGATTTGTTTCAAATTGATCCCTTATCACTTTAATAATCTCCTAAATCATTTACCATTTTACCCTCCTATTTATTCTCCAATTGGGTTCAATCAATCTCTAGAGATTCCCTACATTCTTTAGGCACTTCGATGAACCATTTAGGGTCCCAAACTATCACTTAGGAACTATTACTAGGGAATCCATAAATAAAACTGAGGCTTAATATATATATATATATATATTCACACTTCATCTACTTTTACATGTCAAATCTCAATTCATAAATGATATACATGCTTAAAATATTTGGGGTGTTACAAACACCCATTTTGAGGATGCATTTTTTATTAGGTAGAGATCTTGATTAAGATGAATCAAAATTAATTCATGGAAAAAATGGTACTTGGATGAATGAAAATTGAATTGAAGATTTAATTTTCAAAATGTAACTGAAAGATTAAGTAACATGAATGTAACTATTGAATTTGAAAAATGTAATTGCAAAATTCAATTGTAGATTTAATTTTTTTAAATTGTAACTACAAGCATTAACTATATAATTGAATTACAGTTTTAATTACCATAAATTACGAAATTGAATATTTAAATTATAATCGTTTGTGTTAAATGAAAATTTGAATTTTCAAACGTAACCATTATTGGTTTAATGGTTGATTTAAAATCATTTTTGTACCCACTCACATGGAAACTATAAATTGACATCCTTTCTAGTTGTGAAAGACAATTGAGAATCCATTTTTGTTTTCAGTTTATTTTCTCTCAAACACTATTCCTAGTCATAAGATTCCAGAGTGATAGAGATTTAGAAATAATTCAGTTCACCCGACGATATTTGATTGGTGTTGTTGTATCCTGGGAGGCAAACACTAAGCAACTTAGAGAATGTGCAGCGAATTTGTTTTAAAGACATCGTAGTTATTATGTGCCTCAACACAAATAATTTGATTTATCATTTTTTCCCCTATTGCAAAGTTGTAATCTGGTGAGTTTCCAGAATTTTGATATTTTGATTGTCATATGTTCTTCTTATTATGAATTTTTCTAACACTTCTCTTGGCCCTTTTGTCATTGACAATTCATCAGATCTTGATGAGCTCTTAGAATAGTCAGTGGAAAAAGTTGGGGATCAAACGGTATGCTATTATTATTGACTCATCCTCCTTATACATGTTTCCTAGTATATCAGTATAGGTGATAGGCATCTAGCGCCTAGCACCATTTATAACATTTCTAAAAGCTCTACTTGATGAAACTCTTGCAAACAATATGATATGGGTATCACTATATAGTAGCTAAAAGGCTTTTTCAATACAACAAGAAAATATGGGTAATAGATGATTTCTATTTTTTTTTAAAAAGCAATCTACACTACAAGAAATTAGGTATACGACAACATGTGAAATGTGTTGCTAAGCCTTTCACAACACGCGCCCTTTCGTTACGAACGAGCATGCTCCCTTTAAAGGTGGGCTTGTAGTGGAGCTGATATGACCCTTAAAGAGCGAAACCACAAGTGTCATTTAAAAAAGCAGAGAACTTTCCTGTTGGAATGGATAGTCAAGAGAAAAAAAAAAGGTATGAAATCTATGAAATCTTTAGGGTCGAACAAGATTTTAGTTAAGCTTTTTTATTTATACTATTAAAAAGAGTGGAGATATTTCTGCCTCTCAAAAATTGTTTGTACACCTCTTTTGTCATAAAAAATTTAATTTTTTTAAAGTTTGCTTTTGAACTTCACTTAATACGAAATATACCTTTTTTCTCTTACTTTTACATACTATATTTTTATAAGTACACCTCATTTTATTATACTATATTTTTATAAGGAATGAGAACATATCTAACTAATTACAAACTTTGATTGAATTCTCAAAACAAAAATAAAACCTAATGATCACAAAAACCAATATATACAAACACAATGCAACCCGAATCCAAAGAAAACCAACCAATCATCCTTAACATACTACTACTCCCATGCCAATCATTTCAAATATGTTTCAAAGGCCTTGGTTCATAATTCTGAAAAAGAATTAAATTTGAACAATCATTGATTATCATATCAAAAGCCAACACAAATCCTAAACTTACTAAATGATTGTTAAAAAAATGCAGAAAATGGATTATTGTTTTCTAGCTCCAACTTGATATATTAAAAAGTATATGACAGAGGTCTTTCTTAAATGTATGATGATCACCATGGATTCTTGATTTTAATTTTAAGTTTTTGACTACAAGATTAATGAAATAGATCAATAGCAAAACTAACATACAAACCTTCAAAAAATATATTTAAATTTTTCTTCAACTATGGCAAAACAAAGATGGAGCTTTTGTTTTAATTAACAACATATTTTGAATAATATATTGGTAAGTTTAGGGTATATTAGTTTTAGATAGTAATTTCTAATATGATAGTCAATGGTGGTTGAAATTTAAATCTTTTTATAAGGAATGTGTTATCATTCCTTAAAAAAGTATAGTGTAATAAAATGTGGTGTACATATGCCATAATAAAATTAAGAGAAAATGGTATATTCTTGGTATTAGTTGGAATTTAAAAACAAATTATTAAAATGCTAAATTTTTATGGCAAAAGGGGTGTACAAACAATTTTTTAGGGAAGAAAATATCGTCACTTTTAAAAAATCCATCAAAATCCATTATAATCCAATTCTTAGAAAATCATTGATTTTTTAATACATCTAGATTTATTTATATCTTTAATAGTTTATATTGAATACACCCAAATTTAATTAGAATTTTTACAAATCTGGATTGAATACATCCATATTTTAATTAGGCTTAGCAAAATGAATAGGGTCTACAGACCTTGTCCATACCCATAAGGATGTGGTTCGAGTATAGACCCGCACCACTCTTTAAAAAACCCTTAAAAGAACCGGATCCAAAAAAACCCACATAATTGCGGGTAGAATATGGTTCTACCCGCGGGTCTCTATCAGACCTGCAAAATACCCATGATTTATATAACCCCCTGCTCGGTTCATTTTCAAAAACAAACCCTAACAAAACTCTCAACTCTCTTGACTCTCTCTCTTTCTCGACTCCTTCACTATCGTTCAACTACGCCTCCCTTTCTCTCCATCGCCGCTGTTCAACTGCACTTCCCTTTCTCTCCATCGTTCGATTGTGCCTCCCTCTCTCTCCATCATTGCCGTTCGACTGCGTGCCAGTTTTGCTTTGAGTTTCTCAGGTACATCGACCACTTGAACATCGCCGTCGTCTCTCATCACCAGAACTTCACCGTCGTCTCTCTCTTAGGTACATTAACTTTTGATTGATTATTTTGGTGGATTTGTTTGGTTCTTGTTCTTTTGAATTTGATGAATGAAATTGGCTTTTTTAAGAAGATATGATTTTGGGTAGTCCGTGTTTGAAAACTTAGTAGATCTGATGCTGTTTTTGGTTAAATGGCTGTCATATGATTTGTCGAAACAGTTATTTGACCATCATTTGCATGCTTTATTATTACCATAAGGCTCTGTGTTTATGCTTTAGAAAATGATGGTAAGTGTTGTTGATCTAAATGTGTATTGTTCTTCAAATTTTATTTGATCAGTATATATCCCACAAAACCATATCCCATTTTTGTGCTTGATTTATTATCTCCATCGTTTGGATGACTCGATTATTGTCAACTACACTGTCTTATGTTGTTTTATGTGATGTTGATGTCTTAATAATGCTCAGATGCAAGTTAGTTGGAAATGGTTCTATTTTACTTACTCTGTTTGTTTAATTTATTTTATGTGATTCTGTGATAGAATTTATTGTTGTTCGAGTGGTCTGTTGGTATTTGATACAACACTTCAATAACCCCATTCTTTAGTTTCCAAGACTCATCAAAACAAGTCAGATCAAATACCAGTTATCTCTTCTCAACAATCCTAAACTCCTAAAGCAATATAAATTTGATGTTCTTTGGCTAACTCAATAAAATACATGCCATACTACTAACATCAATCCATGTAGAACAGTATAATTAACACAACATCATCAACATGACAAACTCACCACCAAAACCAAAAGATTAGTACCCTGAAGAAGAAATTGTCCTACATTGGTTTATATTCACTAATGATATCAACACTTGTACTACGGTTAGACACCCACATATGAACTAAAAGTTTATGGGTTTTGAGTAAAAGAACCCACATCCAAAAAGCCACTATTATTCAAGATATATTAAAAAGGAATCAAATTTAGGCACTGAATTTTGTTGTATGTATGTTTGTATAGTTAGGCACTCTCCTAGTGTGAATAGATATTGCATGTGAGTATTTTTAAGGGTTGATATCAAGAGCATTAATGGCACACTCTCTATTTTGAGCAATAGAAATCAACATTTACTTCAATTTTTGAGTTCTAGAATCATTACATTTCTCTGCAGTGAACCAACAAATTCTTATTTTTTTGGATCAATATATGGGAATGAAGTTTGAATTTTTTGATGTTTGCATGGTTGGGAAAAATTATTATTGTTGTGGGATATAAGCTGAATGCATGTTGTTTTAGCTATGATCCAATTATAGTACCTTTATTTAATGCTAAATGGGTGAACAGTATATAGTTGGAAACCAATAACTTCAACTTACTTGCATCTAATGGCAGTAGTTGAAATCTCTGGTGTAACAACACACGTACTTTCACCAGTACAAAATATTTTTAATTTTGAAACATTATGTATATTATTCATAATCATTAATTTAAATTTTAATTTTTCACTTAATTTGTTCTATTAGGTGGCGTTCCAGAAGCAGAAATATATCATAAACAAGATGAAGAAGAGTCATCATCGTCTTGATTTTATTTTTTATATTTATGTTTATAATTTTTTGTTATTTTAGAATGTAAATTAAGGATAAATTTTAACTTTAAATTTTAGTTGTTGTTTAATTTTGATTATGACATGTATTTTGTAAAATCTAACAAGATAATTATGGACTAGATTATGTGATATGAAATTAGTTTAATTTGATTTAGTAAAAATGATTTTTTTTTTTTCAAAAATCAGGTTGGGATCTTCGATCGATTGAATTTAATAGTCCATAAATATTTTTTTAGAAAAGTTTGAATTTTTTTTTTAAAAAAAAAAAATCGGGTCAACCCGATGAAATTTGGATCTGACCCATTGACCTAGATCTGACCCCGTCAAGTGCGGGTCTGACAAGGTTCTGAAGAGACCAGTAAAATGTGCGGGTCGGGTCTGGAATCATACCCTCAAATTAATTTGAGGGTATGGGTAGGGTCTGGACCCTAAAAAAAATATGAGGGTCTAATACAGGTCTGGGCCTAGTACGGGTCCAGACCTGTATTTTGCCAACCTTAATTTTAATGGACTTCTAAAAAATCTAGATTAAATGTACCCAAATTTTTAAAATATTTTAAATTTCAATAAATTTCTAAGTTGAATACACCCCCCTAAATATACTTTTTATAATAGGTATTGGAAAGTTATCACAATATTGGAAAATCCAGACAATTTTATAATCTAGACAAGTCATCATAATGAATAAGAATATCTCAATAAGATTCAAATAGTAAAAGAAAGATATCTAGAATGTCTACTATTGGAAAGTACTTTGTGTTGCATATACTTAGAGAGATGTAATCCATTTAAGATTTCATGGAATTTGAAAGGTTTTAAAAGCTTGGGTATATTCAAAGAATCTATCAAAATGTAGATTTATTCAATTTTATTATAAATAGAGTACTTGTTTTGCATCCTATTTCATATTTATAGTTCTTTGTGAGTAACTCTAATCTTAAGTTCAATTTCATGGCTCTCAGAGTTTTACAATTGCTTTTGTTTATCGTCTTTTTAACAAAAATGGCAGAAAGTGCGGCCTTAGGGGGACTAAATCCATTTCATCCTTTAAAGATGACAATCAAGGCAAAAACACCAACAGGGCCTCACCCTCTTCATAATAGGGTACCCCCTCACCATATGCATTCATCCTTTGAAGACAACAATCAAGAGGCAAGCACCAACAGGGCCCAATCACCCCCCATCATGGGAAGTAGGGCCTTAGGGGGACTAAATCCATTTCATCCTTTGAAGACGACAATCAAGAGGCAAGCACCAACAGGGCCTAACCCTCTTCATAATTAGCTACCCCCTCACTATAAGCATTTATCATTTGAAGACGACAATCAAGAGGCAAGCACCAATAGGGCCCAATCACCCCCCATCATGGGAAGTAAGTGTTAGGGTCTGTGCCTTAAGAGCTTGTATTTTGTAATTGTTTAAATAAATAATAAATAAATAAAGTTTATTTTATTCAAAATTAATGTGCATTTATGAAATGTTTACTTCATACGAATATCATGTAACTTCCATGATTATTTATGTAGTCTCAAATTAAGTATGTAAGTGTTATAAACAAAACGATTTAGTTTGAGATTAGTAATCTAAAGAGTCCATACAAAGCAAACAAAGCTGGGTACTTTGTTTGTGGTAAATCTACAGCTGCGATCCATTTCGTATTTGATACGATGATCTTATCCGGGATTGTTCATATGGTGATATGAAAATGGAGGCACTTATATAATAGAGATTATATAGGATTGAACCACGATAAAATAAATTTTTTATTAATATCCGTTAAACAAAGAAATTCTTGTTTATCAATTAGATGATTATATATGGATTGATATTAATCCTGACTGTTTAATAGACTCATATTTGTTGGGTCATGTCTTTTGATTTACATGGGTGAAACTGTTATAGATTTATGGTCAGTAAGCTTCGTACTTTGGAGATGTAATTTAATAAGTGGCTAGGAACATTTTACACAATAGTGGAATCCACTCCTTCTTGCAAGAAGTAGATGAGTAGCTCCCTTAAATGTTGATTCAAGTCTTGAACAATAAGAGTGCTCGATTTTCTGTTTACGAGTAAACGAAAAGATAAATTCATGAGTTGTTATGGATATATTGTTCATTAGAGAATCAATGGTACTTAATGGAACAAGATATAATTAGATAGGTATAACGGATTTTAATAACCTAGCTCTAATTATGAACTACTCGTGGAGGATCGAATCATATGAAATGATTAAATCGATGGACACTGAAATTTCAGATTGTGTAAAACATCTACAATTTTGAGAGTGCAACCTTAAGTTTTTGTGGAGTAACTCTAAGGTTAATAATAGTGAATCATTAATTAAAGAGTTTAATTAATAATTCTGATATTATTAAAGTTCAAATTGTAGGTCCATTTGGTCCTCTTGCTAGCTCACAAACACATAAAGAAACAAATTGAAGAATATAATTGGATTGTCCAATTATAAGTGTACATATAAATTTATGTACACGTTCACAAATTATTTAAATAATTTGATTATTTAAATATTTTTAATTATTTAATTAATAGTTAATTATTTAATTATTTGTAGAGGTCATAGGTTCAATTCTAAATGGTGTCATTAAATTAATTATGATTTAGAATCATTTAATTTAATGAAAAATCATTTAAATAATTAATGAAAATAATAATTTTAATTGGAATTAGATTCCACATTAAAATTATATTAAAATAGTTTTAATTTAATATGAATTAGATTCCATATTAAATTAAAAGAATAGAATTCTAATCCAATAAGGAATTTGATTACATATTGGATATGAATTAAGTTTTTCAATTTATATAGGAATTTAAATTCCTTATTAGAATTGAAGAACCCTAATTTATCATTATAAAAAGATATTTTATGAATGGTAATAATAAAAAAAAAAAAAAAAAAAGAGAAAAATTTATGACTACTGGAACCAAAAAATTTTCATTGATTAATCACCATATAACCATCTACTTCAAGAGAGTCTTCAAAAGATTGTGCCCACACACGGTTTCTTTTATAAAAAGTCATAGTAAAGAAGATCAAGTGGTGAAGAATCTGCAAATCAAAAGGGATCAATTCAATTTTAATGTTCGATCTTATTATTATAATTATTGAATTGTTATTACTAGTATCGATTGGACACGTTTTTTGTTTGAAAAGTTTTTGAAATCCACGTTTCCGCATTAGTATTATAATCGATTTTTCCCTTCAATTGGTCTTGTGCGGCTGCTGTGTGCACTGGTGCGGTTGCTGTGCTTGTGCGGCTGGTGTTGAATGGCTGGTGCATCTGGTGCGTTGGACTGCTGCGTTGAAGGTCTGGTTCGGCTGGACAGTAACGCACATGGTTGATGCGCTGCTGCACATCTGGTTCGGCTGAGTGGCTGCGTATGGGGACTGGTGTGCGTGGACTGGTTTTGAACCAGTCCCCAGTCCACTGATGCCGCTGTGGACTGGCTATGAACCAGTTTGGCTATGGATGAAGGGCTGTTGATGCGTTGAAATCGCTGCAGTTGAACCAGAACAGATGCGTTGCATTTGATGCGATGATGCAGGTCTGGAACAGCTGGGCAGTTGTGCATTCGACTGGGTTGGATGACTGTGTGCAGGACTGTTTTTGAATCAGCATGCAGTGTGTTTGATGATTGGTTTATGAACCAGTTGAAATCGTACCAACAAGATGAAAACAAAGTTTGCATGTGATGTACAACCAGATGGCATGCACAAAGTGTGCATGTGCGATGCACACCAAGTGCAGTAGCCTGCATGCACCACGTGACATGAGGCTACTGCCACTTGGCAGCCAATAAGCTACAGCCATATGGCAGGAGCTGGGCTGTTTCCAGGCAACCCAAATGCGGTCTGGTTTTGATTTTTCTTGAATTTCGGGTTCCCTTTTTTCACTGTAAAATTATTTAAAATTGTCCTCCTTTGATAATTTTACTTGGGCCCTAAAATCAAGAAATGGGCTTGTAGCCCAATCCATTTTGATGGAGATTTTAATAATTAAATTAAATTTAATTATGAGCCCAAGATAACCTAACAAGACTTTGAAGACCATAAAGTTCTGAAAAACTACAAGTGAAAGCCAAGCAATGCCTTGGTTAATTTTGTAATATTTAAATTAGTTTTAGGTTGTTAAAGCCAAATACCTCGGTTAATCACATGTTATTTATTTAAATTGTTTATCATGTGATGATTGAATAATTTATTGATACATGATCATGCATAAAATACGTCATATAGAATAGGGAGTGCCTACTCGTGCATTATAACATGACATACATACATGTATTATTATTTATTTTTCCTATATAAATAGTTTATTACTTAAAATAAAGATAATAATACATTAAATACCAATTTCATAATTTGTTAGGATTTTAGTTGAAAATCCTAGGTTCACAAATTAGAAATATATAATTAGTTTTAATGTGATTAAAATATATATATATATATTTCATATAATTGGTATTTATAATGTGGATTAGATTTTAAGAGTTAAAATTGGGTAATCTCACATTAATCTAATCTTTATAATTAAAGAGTTTAGATTATCTAGATTTGATCTTTTATAATAAGTTAGATATTTAAGAGTTAAAAATCTGATAATTTATTAGGTGTTAATAGGATGATGATTGTAGTAACATATTAATTTCTAGTAACTTAGATTATACTTGTTAGCCATTAATAATCTAAGATGATAACTAAGAATATTAAAATAGAAAACCCTAATCCTCAAATAGTGAGTGGGAGAGAGATATATGACAATATATCCCACGGTATCCATCGTTAGTTCAACACCGTGAGTATTGAATGACGCCTCGAGACGGCTTTGTTTTCGTCCCCTTAAGGGTGGTGTCCATTTGGGTCAATACCAATGTTGACTTCCTAACGGATATGATGTCTTGATGTAATTTGGGATTGACCTACCCTAAGGCTGGCAATTCTCAAGTTAAGTTCGAGAGATCTGAAATGATGGGGTTACACTCACAAAGGAAAAAAATTAATTAGTTAGTTTATTCCTTGGCCAAAATAAGCAGTAATTAGATAATATAAGAATAAGAGTTATTCTGTTATATTATTTGACTGAGATTTTTTCAATCTAACATACAAATATTTGACCTACCCTAAGGTGGCATTTATTTGTGGTATGTTAGATTATCGTGGCATAGTAATTCTTTTTAGGGTATTTCTGATTCATTATTCATGTATCATTCATCATGTTTAATTTTATGCTAAAACTTATGATATTCATATGAAGCAATTTTGAATAAAATATTTTGTTTATTTATTTCAGCAATGCCGTCACCTTTAATTACTATACTTGCCAATGATAAACCGAATAAGGATAACTATGTTAAATGGAAAAATAATATGAACGTCATTTTGATCTGTGAGGATCTAAAATTTGTCCTGGTGGAGGAGTGTCCTCCTATATTACCTGCAAATGCTTTGCGTAATGTACGCGAAACCTACCAAAATTGGGTTAAAGCTAATGAAAAGGCCTATTGCTACCTGTTAGCAGGAATGTCCGATGTGCTTGCTAAGAAGCACGAGGTAAAGACAACATCATCTCAGATGATGGAGTCATTACAAGGGATGTTTGGGCAACCTTCTGAGCAGCAGTGATATGAAGTTGTTTGTGTTGCTATGACTGCTAAGATTAAGGAAGGGATATCAATTCGAGAGCATGTCTTGAACATGATTACCTATTTTAACACAGTCGAAACTCATGGTGGGGGTGATTGATGAGCCTAGCCAAGTGAGCATGATACTGCAAACTTTCGCAAAGAGTTTTATGCAGTTCAAGAGCAGTTATGTTATGAACAAGTTGCAGTATAATATACTCAATTGCTCAATGAACTCACTACTTATGAGTCCATGAATAAGGATAAGATTTAGTACGGTGAAGCAAATGTTGATGAACCTTCCACCTTTAATAAGAAAAAGAGGAAAAATGACCACCAGTAAGGCTAAGGCAAAACCTAAGAAGCAGGTTTACCCACAAGAAAAAGCAAAAGAGCTCTAAGGCTTCTAAACCCAAAGGAAAATATTTTCATTGTGACATGGAAGGTCACTGGAAGAGGAATTGTCCAAAGTACCTCAAAGAGCTCAGAACAAAAAGAAATGAAAGGTAAATATGATTTACTTGTATTGAATCTTGTTTAGTGGAGAATGATTTTTTCACCTGGATAATCGATTCAGGAGCTACTAATCATGTTTGTTATTCTTTACAGTTGATTGATTCTTAGAGAGAGCTTGATGAAGGCGGTTTACACATGCCAGCCAGTTGGCACTGGGGATATCATTTCTGTTAGAGCAATGAGAGAAGTTAGACTTCAATTTTCAAATAGTTGTTTTATTGTTTTGAATAATGTTTATTATATTCCGAATTTTAGAAAAATTTGATTTCGGTTTCTAGATTATGGAACATAATTATTCAATTTCTTTTAGTAATAAAGATTTTATTATTTCTAGAAATGGTTTGAATATTTGTTTCGGAATATTAGAAAACAACATTTACATGTTAGAACGTTAACACGTAATTCACTACTAAATGTTGAATTATTTAAAGTTAAAAAACCTAAAGCAAAGCGATAAAAGATTTCTCCCAATGATAATACCTATCTTTGGCATCTAAGACTTGGACATATTAATCTTGACAGAATAGATAGACTAGTAAAGAGCGAACTTTAAGTGAGTTAAAGATCGACACTTTACCTGTTTGTGAATCCTATTTAGAAGGTAAAATGACTAAGAGACCTTTTAAGACAAAAGGTTATAGAGCCAAAGAACTGCTAGAGCTTATATATTCGGATGTTTGTGGTCCAATGAATGTTAAAGCTAGAGGTGGTTATGAATATTTCATCACTTTCATGGACGCTTATTCTAGATATGGGTATGTTTACCTAATGCAATGAAAGTTTGAAACTTTTGAAAAGTTCAAAGAATTTAAAGCTGAAGTTGAAATCAATTAGGTAAAACATTGAAAGCTCTACTATCAGATCGTGGAGGAGAGTACCTTAATACAGAATTCGATGATTACTTGAATAAGAATAAGATTATATCCCAACTCACGGCTTATAGAACACCACAGCAAATTGGTGTTGCAGAAAAGAGAAATCGTACCCTACAGGATATGATAAGATCTATGATTAGTTTCTCATCTTTAAATAATTCTTTTTGGGGATATGCATTGCAAACTGCAGCATATATCCTGAATGTAGTTCCTTCCAAGTCTGTTCCTAAAACACCTTTAGAGTTGTGGAATGGTCGCAAAGTTAGTTTGCAACATTTTCCCATATGGGGGTATCCAGCACATTTGCTGAAAAATAAGACTGGAAAGCTGGAACCACGTTCACAAGTTTGCCTATTTGTAGGCTACTCCAGAGAAACTAAAGGCGGATTCTTTATGATCCTCAAGATAACAAAGTGATTGGATCGACAAATGCTACGTTTCTTGAAGATAATTACATAAAAGAATATAAACCTCGAAGTAAGATTATACTAGAGGAGTTATTGCCTGGTTCGACCAGTATCCAATCAATAATAGTTATTGATATAACATAGTTAAAACCACATTTGAGCGTCAGATAAACTTCCATCAAAATCATCTACCACATCGTTGTAGTGGAAGGGTTATTAGACCACCAATTTGTTACAGAAAAATCGAAGAGGCACAGATTGCTATCTCTGATGAGTGTGTAGATGATCCATTGACATATCATGATGCAATGGAAGATTCTGATAAGGAAGAATGGCTTAAAGCTATGAATCTCGAGATGAAGTCTATGTACTCAAACTCAGTTTGGAAACTTGTGGATCAACCAGATGGGATAAAACCTATAGGTTGTAAATGGATCTACAAGAGGAAGAGAGGAGTGGATGGGAAGGTAGAGACCTTCAAAGCTAGGCTAATAGCAAAAGGTTATACTAAAAAAGAGGGAGTCGACTATGAAGAAACTTTCTCACCAGTAG
This sequence comes from Nephelium lappaceum, assembly GCA_021234005.1. Lineage (NCBI taxonomy): Eukaryota > Viridiplantae > Streptophyta > Magnoliopsida > Sapindales > Sapindaceae > Nephelium > Nephelium lappaceum. The sequence goes on along the minus strand of CM038005.1, from coordinate 14,793,714 downwards.
CCATGCTTAAGTCCATTCGTATTCTTCTATCCATAGCTGCATGTCTCGATTACGAGATATGACAAATAGATGTCAAGACTGCGTTCTTGAATGACAATCTTGATGAAATTATCTATATGGTACAACCAAAGGGATTCGTGATCCAAGGTCAAGAGCAAAAGGTTTGCAAGTTGCAAAGGTCTATTTATGAACTTGAGCAAGCTTCTCGATCTTGGAACATTAGATTTGATACTTCGATCAAGTCTTATGGTTTTAAGCAAAATGTCGATGAACCTTGTGTATACAAGCGTATCATCGATAAGAAAGTGGTTTTCTTCGTACTTTACATTGATGATATTATACTAATTGGGAATGATTTAGGAGCATTATCTGATGTAAAGAACTGACTTGCTAACCAATTCCAAATGAAAGATTTGGGAGAGGCTAGTTATGTTCTTGGGATCCAAATCACACGAGATCGTAAGAACAAGCTGTTAGCATTGTCTCAAGCATCATACATTGATAAGATCTTTGTACATTATTCGATGCAAAATTCCAAGAAAGGTTATTTACCTTCTCAGCATAGAGTTCACTTATCTAAGGAATAATGTCCTCAGACACCTCATGAAGTTGAGTATATGAGATGAATTTTCTATGCCTCTGCAGTAGGCAGTCTTATGTATGCTATGTTATGCATGAGACCTGACATATGCTATTTAGTGGGAGTAGTCAGTCGTTATCAATCTAACCCAGGATTGAATCATTAGATGGTAGTAAAATGTATTCTTAAGTATTTTCGGAGAACGAGAAACTATATGCTAGTATATTCTAGTGAGAATTTGATTCTAACAGGATATACATGTAACACCCCCTACCCGTCCTTTTACCAGACGACTCCAAGAGGCGCTACAGTCATATCTTTTTTTACAAAATCTTTAATATAAAACCATATATTCATTTATTCCACATTAAAATATGAAATTTCAAAATCAATTTACAAACAATACAAAATCCTTTTATTTCAAACGGAAAAATTGACAGAGTTTCCTCTGAAATTCGGACTTTTACGACCTGTTACAAATCAACATATTCATATCCAAAACATTTCTTCCACAAACATATTCATCAACTGGAACCAAACTCCATTTGGCTCATCATTTTCCATATCTATCACATGTATCAACATATTACACAACTTAACTTTTCTTTATCAAAAACACTATTTTAAAATCCAAATACATATATATATATATATGCGCACAAATACAATTTGAAACTTTTATATACAAAACCAAAGATAATGTATATGCATACCCAAAATAAATATGGAATGATAGATGTGAATGTCTCAGCTCACTACAGATGCTTTCTTTTCAATCTTCGCCCTCCTTATGCAATCTACTACCTACGTGCGGAAATTCCAACGCGTTAAGTATATTTGCTAAGTGGGTGTACACAAACTCAATATTTATATTGTCACACAATCAGTTTATAAAATCAATAACAAATATCACAATTTATCAATAACTCAATTTAATATCCAAAAGAAATTTAAAAACGATACATTGATCAAAATAATTGTCATAATAACTTTTCATGCCCCTAGTAAACACAAGCACGATACCATGGACTGGTAGTCGGGTAGTCCAGCATCGGACGCTCGGGTGACGACCCGCCGAACTATCATATAATCATGTATATTCAGGGCCGGACATTAGGTGCCTCTCACAACCTCCGAATTCACTGTAACTTTTCACTATAGTTGGTATAGAATCAAACAGCGCAGTACTACTCTTGTGACCCATTAATGGCATGCCACTCCAATCCCCACCTATTTGTGTCAAGGCTTACTGGGCTTGAATAACAATTTATTTTCAAAAATCATTGGGTTGGTTTCATTTAAACTTTCGATTTCTACTCATTTTTCAAACAAAATCTGGCAGCATAACGGCTGCATTTCAGAGATTACCAGAAAACTTGAAAATATGCAATAACACTTCTAAATATCTCATCAATCCAACCCAACTATGTTTTCCCACAATCACACAAATCAATTTCCAAATTCATCATTTCATTTTTGTCACAATCATATAAATCTCATCAATTTTCACAATTCAAAATAATATATTTCATCAGACATATATCAAAATGTTCACAAACAATATTTCAAAGCATTAAAGTATTCAAAAATCGATAATATACTATTATGAAAACGAATTGAATAAAGTGTACACCGACCTTTTTACCCAACGGAAGCTCACACTTTTTCCTTTCCTTATCTCTGGCTTCCTTAAGCTACCCCCTCTCTTGGATTTTCAAGATCACATAAATACTTAATAAAAGCTCATTCCATAAGTCTAAATGCATGATCTACTCTTGTTTTAGATCGCTAAATACTTAATTCATTTTACACATGAAAACTCCCATCAATTACTCACCAAAATATCAACACTAACCATTATTCAAATGAGTTCCAAGGTTGTAAAACTAACCTCCTTTAGCTTAGTTTCTTGCTTCTAACTCGATTATCTAACTGGGATTGACTTGAAGACTTGGATTGGATGTTGAAAATCACATAAAATCACTTAATTCCTATTTATTTCCACCTTGGCCGAACACTTCCTATTTTTCTCTCTCACTCTTGGCTTTGGCTATGCTTGTCTCGGTTTTGAATTGTTTTGCTCTCGGTTTTTGGCTTTTGTTTGATCTCGGGTTAGTTTGCTTCTCTTGTTTGTTTTCTCTCTTTTTGCTCTCGGCTTGATTACTTCTCTTTGTTATTTTTTTTCTTTTCAATGAACGACTTCAATTTGCTTGATTCTCTTTGAATTGTCATCTATATATACTTTGCATTAGAAAGGGAAATTGCCATTGATTTTCTATTTATTCACCAAATTGCCACTCTTGCATGTGTGACACTTGTCACACATGCATCCATTGCATGACAAATGTCATGCATGCATCTTGTCCTCATGCCACGTGTCATTCATGCTTATCTTTTCGTATTTTCGTTTAATATGAGCTTTCCAAAAACATCCCTAACAGGTTACTCCGAGATCTCTTCGAAACTTCCTTTAAATTTTTTGGGGCCTATATTCAAATTTCTCTTGTCCTTCTTGTAGTCTCTGAAACTCCTAAAAGTCATTCCATGCCCTAATTTGGGTGTCCATAATCTCATAGTTAACTTTAAAACGCTTATTGATATAAATCTGATTCAAAATCCGAATTTCTTATTCGAAAGCATCTTTTAGGATTCTAAAATATCTTTTAAACTTTTGGATATTCACTAGGGATCTCGATCAAACCATTATTAATATCTAGAATCCTTTGGTAATTCCAACGAGATCCTAAAATATTTCTACTCAACCCATGATTCAACAATTATAAACTTATACACGTAATAATAATAAAAATGATATTCATGCTAAATAATTCGGGGTGTTACAATACAGATTCTGATTTTCAGTCGGATAACGATTCTCAAAAATCCACGTCAGGCTCAGTATTCAACCTAGGTGGTGGGGCCGTAGTATGGAGGAGTGTTAAGCAATCTTGTATCGCTGACTCCACCATGGAAGCAGAATATGTAGCAGCTAAAGAAGCAGTTTGGCTTCATAAATTCTTAACAGATTTAGAAATTATTCCAAATATGGATAAGCCAATCACACTTTGTTGTGATAATAGTAGTGCAGTGGCTAATTCCAAAGAACCAAGAAGTCATATAGAAAGAAAATATCCTCTCATCAGAGAGATAGTACATAGAGGAGATGTGTCGGTGATGAAAATAGCTTCGCAGGACAACCATGTTGATCCGTTTACAAAGACTTTAACGGCTAAAGTGTTTGATGGTCATCTAGAGGGTCTAGGATTACGAGATATGTCTCATTTGCTCTAGGGAAAGTGAGAGATTGTTAGGGTTTGTGCCTTAAGAGCTTGTATTTTGTAAACGTTTAAATAAATAATAAATAAATAAAGTTTATTTTATTCAAAATTAATGTGCATTTATGAAATGTTTGCTTCATACGAATATCATGTAACATTCTTAATTACTTATGTAGTCTCAAATTAAGTATGTAAGTGTTATATACAAGAGGATTTAGTTTGAGATTAGTAATCTAAAGAGTTCATAGAAAGCAAACGAAGTTGGGTATTTTGTTTGTGGTAAATCTACAGTTGCGGTCCATTTCATATTTGATATGATGATCTTATCTGGGATTGTTCATATGGCGATATGAAAATGGAGGCACTTATATAATAGAGATTATATAGGACTAGACCACGATAAAATGAAATTTTTATTAATATCCGTTACACAAAGAAATTCTTATTTATCGATTAGATTATCATATATGGATTGATCTTAATCATAAGTGTTTAATGGACTCCTATTTGTTGGGTCATGTCTTTTGATTTACATGGGTGAGACTGTTATAGATTTACGGTCAATAAACTTCGTACTTTAGAGATGTGATTTAATAAGTGGCCGGGAACATTCTATACAATAGTGGAATTCACTCCTTCTTGCAAGAAGTAGATGAGTAGTTCCCTTAAGTGTTGATTCAGGTATAAGAACACTCGATTTTCTGTTTACAAGTAAACGAAAAGATAAATTCATAAGTTGTTATGGATATATTGTTCATACTAAAAATTCAAATTGTGTAAAACATCTACAATTTTGAGAGTGCAACCTTAAGTTTTTCGTGGAGTAACTCTAAGGTTAATAATAGTGAATTATTAATTAAAGAGTTTAATTAATAATTCTGATATTATTGGAGCTCAAATTGTAGGTCCATTTGGTCTTCTTACTAGCTTACAAACACATAAAGAAACAAATTGAAGAATATAATTGGATTGTCCAATTATAAGTGTACATATAAATTTATGTACACGTTCACAAATTATTTAAATAATTTGATTATTTAAATATTTGTAATTATTTAATTAATAGTTAATTATTTAATTATTTGTAGAGGTCATAGGTTCAATTCTAAATGGTGTCATTAAATTAATTATGATTTAGAATCATTTAATTTAATGAAAAATCATTTAAATGATTAATGAAAATAATAATTTTAATTGGAATTAGATTCCACATTAAAATTAAATTAAAATAGTTTTAATTTAATATGAATTAGATTCCATATTAAATTAAATGAATAGAATTTTAATCCAATAAGGAATTTGATTCCATATTAGATATAAATTAAGTTTTTCAATTTATATAGGAATTTAAATTCTTTGTTAGAATTGAAGAACTCTAGTTTATCATTATAAAATGATGTTTTATGAATGGTAGTAATTAAAAAAAAAAAAAAAAAAGGAGACAAAATTTTTAACTACTGGAACCAAAAAATTTCTATAAAAAATTTCTATTGATTAGTCATCATATAACCATCTACTTCAAGAGAGTCTTTAAAAGATTGTGCCCACACACAGTTTCTTTTATGAAGAGTCGTAGTAAAGAAGATCATGTTGAGAAGAATCTGCGAATCAAAAGGGATCAATTCAATTTTAATGCAAGATAAGATTCTATCTTATTATTATAATGATTGAATTGTTATTACTAGCATCGATCAGGTATGTTTTTTGTTTGAAAAATTTTTGAAATCCACGTTTCCGCATTAGTATTATAATTGATTTTTCCCTTCAATTGGTCTCGTGCGGCTGCTGTATGCACTGGTGCGGTTGTTGTGCACGTGCGGCTGGCGTTGAATGGCAGGTGCATCTAGTGCGTTGGACTGCTGCGTTGAAGGTCTTGTTCGGCTGGATATTAACGCACATGGTTGATGCGCTGCTGCACATCTGGTTCGGCTGAGTGGCTGCGTATGGGGACTGGTGTGCGTTTGCGATTTTCTGGGCAGCAAACGGACTGGTTTTGAACCAGTCACCAGTCCACTATGCCGTTGTGCGTGTGACTGGTCATGAACCAGTTTGCCTGCGGATGAAGGGCTGTTGATGCGTTGAAATCGCTGCAGTTGAACCAGAACAGATGCGTTGCATTTGATGCGATAATGCAGGTCTGGAACAGCTGGGCAGTTGTGCATTCAACTGGGTTGGATGACTGTGTGCAGGACTGTTTTTGAATCAGCATGCAGTGTGTTTGATGACTGGTTTATGAACCAGTTGAAATCGTACCAACAAGATGAAAACAAAGTGTGCATGTGATGTACAACCAGATGGCATGCACAAAGTGTGCATGTGCGATGCACACCAAGTGCAGTAGCCTGCATGCACCACGTGACATGAGGCTACTGCCACTTGGCAGCCAATAAGCTACTGCCATATGGCAGGAGCTGGGCTGTTTCCAGGCAACCCAAATGCGGTCTGGTTTTGATTTTTCCAGAATTTCGGGTTTCCTTTTTTCACTGTAAAATTATTTTAAATTTTCCTCCTTTGATAATTTTACTTGGGCCCTAAAATCAAGAAATGGGCTTGTAGCCCAATCCATTTTGATGGAGATTTTTAATAATTAAATTGGATTTAATTATGAGCCCAAGATAGCCCAACAAGACTTTGAAGACCAAGAAGTTCTGGAAGACTACAAATGAAGGTCAAGGAATTTCTTGATTAATTTTATAATATTTAAATTAGTTTTAGGTTGTTAAAGTCAAAGAACCCGATCAATCACATGTTATTTATTTAAATTGTTTGCCATGTGATGATTGAATAATTTGTTGATAACATGATCATGTATAAAATATGTCATATAGAATAAGGAAAGCCTACTCATGCATTATAACATGACATATATACATGTATTATTATTTATTTTTCCTATTAAATAGTTTATTAGTTAAAATAAAGATAATAATACTTTAAATACCAATTTCATAATTTGTTAGGATTTTAGTTGAAAATCCTAGGTTCACAAATTAGAAATATATAATTAGTTTTAATGCGATTAAAAAATATATATATTTCATATAATTGGTATTTATAATGTGAATTAGATTTTAAGAGTTAAAATTGGGTAATCTCACATTAAATCTAATCTTTATGATTAAAGAGTTTAGATTACCTAGATTAGATCTTTGATAATAAATTAAATTTATAAGAGTTAAAAATCTGGTAATTTATTAGGTGTTAATAGGATGATGATTTTAGTAGCATGCTGATTTCTAGTAACTTAGATTATACTTGTTAGCCATTAATAATCTAAGATGATAATTAGGAATATTAAAATAGAAAACCCTAATCCTAAAATAGTGAGTGAGAGAGGGATATATGACAATATATCCCACGGTATCTATCGTTTGTTCAACACCGTGAGATTTGAATGGTGCCTCGAAACGGTTTTGTTTTCGTCCCTTTAAGGGTGGTGTCCATTTCGGTCAATACCAATGTTGACTTCCTAACGGATAGGATTTATTGATGTATTTTGGGATTGACCTACCCTAACGCTGGCAATTCTCAAGTTAAGTCTGAGAGATCTGAAATGATGGGTTACACTCACAAAGGAAAAAATTAATTAATTAGTTTATTCCTTGACTAAAATAAGCGGTAGTCAGATACTATAAGAATAAGGATTATTTTGTTATATTATTTGACTAAGATTTTCTCAATCTAAAATATAAATATTTGACCTACCCTACGGTGGCATTTATTTGTGGTATGTTAGATTATCATGGCATAGTAATTCTTTTTAGGATATTTCTGATTCATTATTCATGTATCATGCATCATGTTTAATTTTATGTTAAAACTTATGATATTCATATGAAGCAATTTTGAATAAAATATTTTGTTTATTTATTTCAGCAATGTCGTCACCTTTAATTACTATACTTGTCAATGATAAACTGAATGGGGATAACTATGTTAAATGGAAAAATAATATGAACGTCATTCTGGTCTGTGAGGATCTAAAATTTGTCCTGATGGAGGAGTGTCCTCCTATGCCACATGCAAATGCTATGCGTAATGTATGTGAAACCTACCAAAATTGGGTTAAGGCTGATGAAAAGGCCTGTTGCTACCTGTTAGCAGGAATGTCCAACGTGCTTGCTAAGAAGCACGAGGCAATGACAACAGCATCTCAGATGATGGAGTCATTCAAGGGATGTTTAGGCAACCTTCTAAGTAGCAAGGACATGAAGCTGTTTGTGCTGCTATGACTGGTAAGATGAAGGAAGGGACATCAGTTCAAGAGCATGTCTTGAACATGATGACCTATTTTAACACAGTTGAAACTCATGGTGGGGTGATTGATGAGCCTAGCCAAGTGAGCATGATACTGCAAACTCTCACAAAGAGTTTTATGCAGTTCAAGATGCGTCACTAACTCAGGGGGGATTTAAGTCTGTCGTGTCGCCTTTACTTTTGTGGGATATTATCTCGTGTTATGGTTAGCAATGTAATATTTCACACATAAGTACAAGATATCTTTATAAGTAAGTAAGTATCACAGTTAGTGTCTGTTAAAAACGCCACGTGACTCCATGTCGGTTAGCGTTATCATAGCTTCCGCATGATTGTAAGTATTATGGGGTACGAATGGTGCTTTTCGAAAATTAAGTAAGTATCTAAAGTCTTGAAAACAAAGAAAGATGTTTTACATGTTTTAAACTTGTTTTATGATCAAATGATATTAAGTTTTGAGAAAAAATTTAAGAGATGGAAATTCATCCTATGCATTTTATAACCCCTAAGTTTTCTATGGAACTTTATAAGTATATATAAGTTTTATGGAATTTCTATTGTAAGTTACGTATGGAAATGAAATTGAGAATTTGTATGTTTTATAGTTTATAAGTTTTTCATGAAGTTGTATGAATATACATAAGTTTATGGATTTCCAATTTTAAGCTATGCATTGAAAGAAAATCTAAATTTTATATGATTTATAAGCTACAAGTTTTACATGAATCTTTATGGACGTGTAAGTTCAAATATTATTCCATTTTTTTTATAAGCTTTATATTAATTTTAAGTATATAAATAAGTTGTAGTTTCATACATATGTTCAATGATTTAAATAAGATTTGTATTTATTTTTAAGTTTTAAATTAAATGAATGTTATATATATATATATATATATGAAGTTTTAAGTATATATAAGTTAACGTTATATTCAATTAATAAGTTCATATGAATTTTATGTACGTGTGCGCTTATAATTTTCATAAGCATGCTTTGTAAGTCAAGAAAAATTTATGTTTGAAAATTTTTAAGTTATATGGAAATTTTATGCATATATGAGTTATATATATATTTTGTTGCCTTTATGAGTTTTATGGTTTTATAAATCATATATGAGATTTTATGCAATTATGTATTTTAAAAATTCAGCATGCACACTATACAACGAAATAAGTTTTGAAATTTATGGGAACTTTAAGAAACGGAAATGTATTTTGAATTGTGTTATAAGGTGGTATTTTAATAAAACTAAATCTTTTAAGTTAAAAGAAACATCAGCACACACTGAGCTCTCATAGCTCATTATTTCCTATTTTTATGCTAAAAACCTCCTCAGGTACGGATGTGGGTGACAGAGATGGAATGGCTCTTCAAGAAGTATAAATGGGCAATGATGCGACAGTGTTTACGTATAAATACTTTGCATACTTTGTATCTGAAAAGAATTGTATATATATATTTATTTTAAGTTATATATGAGTGGTCTAGAATTATTTATGACATGAAATTCTTAGTTTTAAATCATTGCATAAATTACAAAGTATTTGAATTACGATTTCATGTTTTTTATTTTTACGAAATGAATTTATGATTCGAAATATATGGTTGTGGAAGAAGTTGGGTTGGAAAATGAAAGTATATAGAAGTGTGATTTTCCTTGCAGGTATTTTGGAAATGTCAAAAATACAACCGTTATGCTGCTGAATTTTCAAACCAAAAAAAAAATCCAACCCATTCTTGTTTTATAAATAAGAAAAGATTTTAAGGGTTCGCTTCGCAAATTTCTCTTAGCCTATCAAGTAAAGTTAGGAGGGATCCGTTGGGATGTCAGGTGGGGCCCTCCGTATGTAAGAACGATAAATTTCGGAAGGGATCCTAGCACCCTCACTCTGGCTCGAAAGGGTCTTGTGGAAGTACCGCTCTCACTTAAAATTTCTTTTCTTACAGAAACAGATGTAATTTTTTTTTTTCCTTTTTAGTGTACGTTTCAAAACCGGGTTATAAAAATTTTGACAGCACAATGACTATTTTTCTAAAAATTCCACCTTGCAAAAATTTAGAAAATATGTACACTTCTATAACAACTAAATTCTCAACTTCTGGGCCACAGACCCTCTTTTCCTTTTTCCACAAAATAAACCACAAACATGTTTCCAATTTAAAATAAAACTTGAAAATCATTTTATTTACACAAAAGTGTACTATACATGTCTGTAAGCCCTCAAATGTAATTTTACGGATCTTTCCGGAAACAGTCCCTAAATAATTATTAGAAATCCTAAATGATCCATGGAAGCGACTAAGGGTATAGGGAACCCTTAGAGATCGATTTAGAGATTAAACGGAAGGATAAGGTGGTAAATGAAATCGAGTAATTATTTAAGGTGACAATGGACTAAATTGAAGATAAGTTTTAATAATTGTGGTCAAACTAGGATTAAGCTAAAAGTCAAGGGAGGTGACTGAAATTTTTAAGGGACGTGACCGTCATTTTTAGAGTTGTTTGGGGAGGAAAACATGAAGACAAAATGTAAAATTGAATCACAAAAATCAAACCAAAGACAGTCAACAAAGCTGAACCAGAAAGAAGAATGAGAGAAAGAAAAAGAAGAAGAAGAAGAAGAAGAAGAAGAAGAAGAAGACCTCGTCAGTCGACCATTCAAGCTCGCCGTCCAGCTTAGCCCGACGCTGTGAAGCGACCGAAAACCAGACCACTCACGTTCGCAAAATCGAGCAAACCCGAAGACGACCTAAACCCGACTAAAGCAGAGCGAAAAACGTGTAGAACCGCATACGAGGAGCTACTCCAGTCGAACCTGACACCGATCTAGCTCATCCAGCCGCAAGATGAAGAAGAACCAGACCTTGCCTAGCTAGCCTCACCTCGTCCCGAATTGAGTAGCTCGAAGACCAACCCAACGCTGACGTGGAGGAGCTACCGACGCGCACTATCTACAAAACCCAATTCAAGCTCGTCGACCAGTCGCCACCACGTGCAAAATCGAGCAGACCCGAAGCTGACCAAAACCAGCAGAACGAGGTAGATTGAGCTAGGGAGAGCGAGAGAGGAAGAGAAGAGAAAGAGGATGAGAAGACCGGCGCAACCAGCTCGAACCCGACCTGAAACCAGCTGCAAAATGGGACCAAAACTCGCCGAAACAATGATGAAGTGTGACCGAAGCTGAAGCAGAATAGAGGCGGTAGATCGGAGAAGAAGAGGAGAGAATCCAGCTGGGGAAGAAGAGCTCGTGCGGAGGAGGAAAAGGAGGAGGAAGTTAGCCCGAACCAGTCCCATTTTCGTCGCCAAAACCAGCCCCCAAATCGAGCTCAACGTAAGGAGGAAGAAAGTGATTCCGTGGGGAAGAAATTGGATGAGTGTTTAAGTTGAAATTGATGATTTCGTCGGTGATTGAGTTAAATTTGAAGTGGGTTTTGATGCGATTCGTTGTTGGTTGGTTTTGAGTAAAAATGAGTTGATAAATAAGTGGATTAATGCACATTGGAAGCTTAGGGAACCAAAAGAATAGTGAAAACTTAAAGATAAAATGAATCACGCGATAAACTAGATTGAGGGGCGATTGCGTAATTTGACAATTTCGAGTTTCCAGAATTTGACGTGAACGAAAATTTACGTTTCCATATGTTGATTAGGTGACGAGAGCGCTCGAGGATCTAGGCGAAAGGAGTAGGGGCTTCGCACACACCATTTTCAGTCATCGGTTTTTTGAGTGAGTTTTATTTAAAGATTTTAAAGTATTTCAAATTATTAAATTTTATTTAATAAGTAACTGCTTGAATTTATTTTAAATGCATTGATATGAGCATGAATTTAGAGCTTGAAATGATGCTATTTTGTGCTTTTGCACTTACCAAAGATATTTTAGTGTTTAATGCACTCAAAAAATGAGTTTTAATGCTTATTGCACTTGGAAATCAGATTTTGGTGCTTTATGGACCCAAAAAAGATATTTGTGCTTTTGCACTAGAAAGTTAAAGTAAAAAGAAAAGTGTTTTCAAAACCATAAGTATACCCTCAGAGACTTTCAAAGATTTCAGATCGGATTAGACCCAGCAGATCTATCCTACATAAGTTGGCACAGTCCTAAGTAGAGATAAGTCACTAACCTAGGGGAATAAGTGTTCAAGTCTGTTAGTCAAGTCGCCATTACTAATGTGGGGTAGTATTTCGCGTGCTACGGTTAGCGTTGGGAAATTCGACACATAGCCACGAGATGTCTCGAAGCAAGCAAGCTATGGTTGGCGCTGGGAAATTCCGCACATAGCCGCAAGAGCATAGATTTAGGGATACTATGGTAATTTTGAAAGATATCAGGAAACAGTTTTAAAAAGAAAAATAGATTTGAGACAAAAGAAATTTTATAAATATTGTTGAAGTTATTTATGATTTTCAGTTACAAGTTTTGAATTTAAAAGCATGTCTGTGTTTACATATAAATTCTCTTATTTAAGTTGAGGTTTAAGAGATTTAAGTTTGAAATGCTTAGAAACAAAGAATAGTTTTCAAACGTTTTTCGATGAGGGTGTTTAGAAAATAAGATTTTCAAAGAAAAGAAAAATTATCACTCACTGAGCTTCTAGCTCATTATTTTTTGTTTTACATAAAAACCTCCTCAGGTACTCTCAGCAGGTAGCCGAGCAGTAGCATTACCTCCAGCGGGCTAGCCAACGCGACACGACATCATTTGAGCAGCTCATTTTTACATAAGTTATATTTTCATGTAAATCTCTTTTGACGTGTATAAATAATTCGTAATTGTAAATATTCGTTAGTAATTGTTTTTAAATTGTTTTTGATTAAATATGGTTTATTCAATTGCGTTTGAAAGTTAGTAAGTTGATTTGAAAATTGAATGCATGTTTGAGGCCTACGGGCAACCAGAAGATGGGTTGGTGATAAATTTTAGTCAAAGTGTTGTTTTTTTTTTTATAAACAGGTTTTTACGGAACGTCAAAAATGCAGTCGTTATGCTGTCGAAATTTTGTTAGAAAAATGAGTTTAGAAAAAAAAAAAAAAAATTCCTACGTATTTTCAATTTTTAAAGAAAACCAACCCAACAATGTTTTAAAAAGTATAAGAGAGTTTAGGGTTCGCTCCACGGGTTTCGCTTAGCCCGACGAGTTGGGTCTGAGAGGGATCCGTTGAGGTGTCTGGCTTGACTTATCGGATTAGAGCAAGAGGTATCCGGATCGGGTCACGTCAAGGTGGTATCAGAGCGAGGTTTTGGAAAGTTTTGGAAAGTCTTGGGGAGTGTTGAAAAGTTTTGAGAATGTCATTTTTAAAGAGTTTTAAGGAAATTTTAGTACGTTTTAAATCATTTTAAAGCAAAACATTGCATGATTTCTAAAATTCATTTTTATGCATTTCATCATTATAGATATAGAGCGTTGTGGTCGCGGTCACTTGAGGATTCGAAGGACAGCTGAGGTACCTACAAGAGAGGAGAAGCATGTTGGCGCATCAGTAAATGTGCCGGTGCCTCAAGTAGAGCCGCAACAGCCCGCAGGGCCAGTAGGGGTGCAAATGGATATAGAACAGATGGCTCAGATGTTAGCAGCAGCTTTGCATCAGCCTTGAGAGACGGGAGCATCTATAAAGCGTGCGCGAAAATTGGGCACGAGATCGTATGATGGCACGGGAGAGCCAGAGGGTGCGTTATCCTGGTTGGAGGCCAGTGAGGAGATATTTCAGGTCATGGGCTGTACCGATGATCAGATGGTCACTTTCTCCGCTTTCCTAATAAAGGACAGAGCTAAAGATTGGTGGAAGGCACTACAGTGGAGACACCCAAATAAGGTAGCCTGGGCGGTATTCAGACTAGAGTTTCTCGAGAAGTTCTACCCCTCCAGCTACAGAGAGTCCAGGATCGCGGAGTTTTAGAGGTTGGAGCAGAGCATCCTATTAGTAGCGGATTACGAGAAGAGATTTTTAGAGCTGGGCGATCTTGTTCCTTCAGTGACAGATGACGAGACACAGAAGATTAGCAAGTTCAGATCTGGTCTAAGTCCCAGAATCAGAACGTATGTGGCCTCAAACGTCTATGTGAGGTACGGGGATGTGGTAGAGGCAGCTATACGAATGGAAAAGAGCATGGAGATCATTCCCTGATCGTCAAAGTTTAGGCAGAAGTGCACCTGGACCAAGAGCACTAGCCACTATGAAGCATTTAGTAAAGCTGTGAAGAGTGGTGATCGATCTTCCGGATCCCAGAACAAGGAGTAGAGTCAGGGGTCTCAGGGCAGTCATAGTTTAGTGAGATCTTCAGTGGGATTCCCGAGTTTCGGAGGCGGATTCAGATTACGGTCTCCTTGCAGCACGTGCGGTAGGAGCCATCCAGGCGAGCGTTTTGTTGGTAGCACCAGATGCTACAAGTGTGGACAATAAGGACATTTCATGAAAGACTGCTTCGGCATTGCAACGTCGAATAGACCAGAGGGTAGGACTACCAAACCAAGGCAGAGTAGTGAGGGTCGTAGACCAGAGAGGAGAGGCCTCCAAATTAGAGCAGCTGTAGATCCTGAGCAGATTAGTGGTGGATCCAGTAGGGGAGGAGCACCCAGAGGACAGCCTGGGAGACCTCGCAGTTAGGCTAAAGTATTTGCGGCCATGCAGCTGATGCTGATCAAGAAGAGGACACAGGTAATGATTCTTAAATTGATAATTATGTTTAAGTATTGAGTGATTAGAGTGATCATGGTGTTAGTTCTAATTGATGTAACTCGTTATAGCGATTATCGTCAGAGTTAGATAAGTCATAAAGAGATTATTCAGAAATTTTGAGGACGAAATTTTTATAAGGAGGGGATAAATTGTAAGCCTTCAAATGTAATTTTATGGATCTCCCCGGGAGCAGTCCCTAAACAATTATTAGAGACCCGAAATGGTCCATGGAAGTGCCTAAGGGTATAGGGAACCCTTAGAGATCGATTTAGACTCGATTCGAGATTAAATGGAAGGATAAAGTGGTAAATGAAATCGAATAATTATTTAAGGTGACAAGGGACTAAATTGAATATAAGTTTTAATAACTGTAGTCAAACTAGGATTAAGCTAAAAGTCAAGGGATGAGACTGAAATTTTTAAGGGATGTGACCGTCATTTTTAGAGTTGTTTGGGGAGGAAAACATGAAGACAAAATGTAAAATTGAATCACAAAAATCAAACCAAAGACAGTCAACGAAGCTGAATCAAAAAGAAGAATGAGAGAAATAAGAAGAAGAATAAGAAAAGAAGAAGAAAAAGAAGAAGACCTCGTTAGCCGATCGTCCAAGCTCGCCGACCAGCTCAGCTCAACTTCGTGAAGTGACCGAAAACCAGACCACTCATGTGCACAAAATCGAGCAGACCTGAAGATGACCTAAATCCGACCGAAGCGGAGCGAAAAAACGTGTAGAACCGCCGGCGAGGAGCTGCTCCAGTCGAACCTGACGTCGATCTAGCTCATCCAGCCGCAAGACGAAGAAGAACCAGACCTCGTAGAACTAGGCGCACCTCGCTGTGAACTGAACAGCTCAAGCTCGATTTGGAGGAGCTGCCGACGCGCACGATATGCAGAACCCAGCTCAAGCTCGCCAACCAGCCGCCACCATGCGCAAAATCAAGCAGACCCGAAGCTGACCTAAACCAACAAAACGAGGTAGATCGAGCTAGAGAGAGCGAGAGAGGAAGAGAAGAGAAAGAGGATGAGAAGACCGGTGCAACCAGCTCGAACCCGACCTAAAACCAGCTGCAAAATGTGACCAAAACTCGTCGGAATAATGATGAAGTGTGACCGAAGCTGAAGCAGAACAGAAGCGGCAGATCGAAGAAGAAGAAGAGAGAATCCGACGGAGGAAGAAGAGCTCATACAGAGGAGAAGAAGGAGGAGGAAGTTAGCCCGAGCCAGTCCCATTTTCGTCACCAAAACCAGCCCCCAAATCGAGCTCAACGCGAGGAGGAAGAAAGTGATTCCATGGGGAAGAAATCGGGTGAGTGTTTAAGTTGAAATTGATGATTTCGTTGGTGATTGAGTTAAATTTGAAGTGGGTTTTAATGCGATTCGTTGTTGGTTGGTTTTGAGTAAAAATGAGTTGATAAATAAGTGGATTAATGCACATTGGAAGCTTAGGGAACCAAAAGAATAGTGAAAACTTAAAGATAAAATGAATCACGCAATAAACTAGATTGAGGGGCGATTGCGTAATTTGACAATTTCGAGTTTCCAGAATTTGACGTAAACGAAAATTTACGTTTCCATATGTTGATTAGGTGACGAGAGCGCTCGAGGATCTAGGCGAAAGGAGTAGGGGCTTCGCACACACCATTTTCAGTCATCGGTTTTTTGAGTGAGTTTTATTTAAAGATTTTAAAGTATTTCAAATTATTAAATTTTATTTAATAAGCAACTACTTGAATTTATTTTAAATGCATTGATATGAGCATGAATTTAGAGCTTGAAATGATGCTATTTTGTGCTTTTGCACTTACCAAAGATATTTTAGTGTTTAATGCACTCAGAAAATGAGTTTTAGTGTTTATTGCACTCGGAAATCAGATTTTGGTGATTTATGCACTGAGAAAAGAGATTTGTGCTTTTGCACCAGAAAGTTAAAGTAAAAAGAAAAGTGTTTTCAAAACCATAAGTATACCCTCAGAGATTTTCAGAGATTCCAAATCAGATTAGACCCAGCCGGTCTATCCTACATCAGTTGACACAGTCTTGGGTAGGGGTAAGTCACTAACCTGGGGGGATAAGTGTTCAAGTCTATCAGTAGAGTCGTCATTACTGATGTGAGGTAGTATTTTGCATGTTATGGTTAGCGCTAGGAAATTCTGCACATAACCGCAAGAGCACAGATTTAGGGATACTATAATAATTTTGAAAGATATCAAGAAACAATTTTAAAAAGAAAAGCATATTTGAGAGAAAAGAAATTTTATAAATATTATTAAAGTTATTTATAGTTTTCAGTTACAAGTTTTGAATTTAAAAGCATGTCTGTGTTTACATATAAATTCTCTTATTTAAGTTGAGGTTTAAGAGATTTAAGTTTGAAATGCTTTAGAAACAAAAAATAGTTTTCAAACGTGTTTCAAAGAGGGCATTTAGAAAATTAGATTTTCAAAGAAAAGAAAAATTATCACTCACTGAGCTTCTAGTTCATTATTTTCTGTTTTATATAAAAACCTCCTCAGGTACTCTTAGCAGGTAGCCGAGCAGTAGTATTACCTCCAACGGGCGAGCCAGCGTG
This sequence comes from Nephelium lappaceum, assembly GCA_021234005.1. Classification (NCBI taxonomy): domain Eukaryota; kingdom Viridiplantae; phylum Streptophyta; class Magnoliopsida; order Sapindales; family Sapindaceae; genus Nephelium; species Nephelium lappaceum. The sequence continues at coordinate 14,776,349 of CM038005.1, read as the reverse complement.
ACACAACATTATTTGAGCAACTCATTTTTATATCAGTTATATTTTCATGTAAATCTCTTTTTGACGTGTATAAATAATTCGTAATTGTAAATATTCGTTCATAATTGTTTTTAAATTATATTTGATTAAATATGGTTTATTCAATTGCGTTTGAAAGTTAGTGAGTTGATTTGAAAATTGAATGCATGTTTGAGGCCTATGGGCAACCAGAAGTTGGGTTGGTGATAAATTTTAGTCGAAGTGTTGTCTTTTTTTGTAAACAGGTTTTTACGGAACGTCAAAAATGCAGCCGTTATACTGCCGAAATTTTGTTAGAAAAATGAGTTTAGAAAAAAAAAAAACAAAATTCCTACGCATTTTCAGTTTTTAAAGAAAACGAACCTAACGATGTTTTAGAAAGTATAAGAGAGTTTAGGGTTCGCTCCACGGGTTTCACTTAGCACGACGAGTCGGGTCTGAGAGGGATCCTTTGGGGTGCTCGACGTGACCAACCAGATTAGAGCAAGAGCTATCCGGATCGGGTCGCGTCATGTCAAAATATAATATTTACGAAATATATATCAAATCATGATTAGTTATGCATGAACATGATATCTCAAAATAAACAAGTGCAGTGGCATCGTGTTTTCAACCCACCTGTATGTCCTATGGAGCCTCTCCTGATTGAAGGCTCATACTTGTACCTGGGGAGGATTTTTGAAAAACATGAAAAGTATGGTAAATATTTAACTCAGTGAGTGGATAAACTTTTTAAGCTATAATATTTGCTTTGTAAATATATATCCTCCCAAAATAATTTGAAATACTAATAATTTTTTCATAACTCTTATAAAACTGTAAAACTAGCATAAAGCATGTAAATATTATTTTACTGCTCGAAAACTAGTAATAACTTTTATAAAGTGTAAACTTTCTTGTTTTCTAACTTCACGTCTAATGACGTGCGTTTTCCTTTTAAAACTTACCAAGACAACCCAAGGAAACTTGTCCTTACGTGATGGTACGTATACACGTCACTATGACTAGGGAATGCTACCATGTGTAGTCACAGATGTGGGAAACTCTAGAGTTGCGATTTACCCCCAACATTAGACAGATCTAGACTACCATATACATGCAAAGAGCGACACACTAACTCAAACCTCCAAGTTAGTGACTCTCCCAACCATCTTGCCATACACGTATACAGTACTCGGGCCGGATATATTGAGGATTAGAGTAAACTAAAGGCATCTATAAATCCATTCAATATATTTTAAAAATCTCACTTGCACTATGCATAAAAGTATATTGATTTAACTATCAAATATCCTTTTTTTTCTAGTATATGGTTTACAACCATAATACTATCTTTTTAAGGCAAGAGCCTAAAATTTTATAAATTCCTTTAGCATATCTCTTTTATGCATGTATTTTACTCAAGCATATTAAATTGCTTTACTACTAAAATATATATACACTTACAACATAAATTTAAAAACTTACATGTGTTATTAGAAAATACTAAAATGCTAAAAGTTTAATCAATTCAACAATTATAAGTTGGATATATAATCAACATTTGCAAACATAAATTATCAACTAGTAAAACTCATAGAACTTTTAAAATAACCATACTCACAACTGGCTTTCCAAACTAGCAAACCACTTCTTCAAGTTGTTTCTTTGCTCTTCACTCCTCATACACTTAATTGTTGGTTAATTTTTCAATAAACCAAATTTATTAAAACCTTGCAAGTGCACAAATCGTTTGACTGAGTATAGCGACAAGCAAGGGTCGATCCCACAAGGAGTTTCAACTTATTTTAATTTTAAATTTATTTAAGACCTAAACTAGAGCAATTAAAATAAATGAAAAGAGCTTTTGGAATTAAATTGAGACTAATGCATAAAATTAAATAACAGAAAATCAATTAATAAAAGCTTAGTTAGAACATCCTATCCACCACTAAACAATTCCTCAATTTACTAAAAAGATTAATAAAGCAAATTCATGATAATGCATGATGAAGATATTCACGACAAAGTATGATTAACTCATGTTGTATAAATTTTTCCTTAATTAGTATACAAATCGCAAGATGTCTACATAGATGCGTGTATTCCTAATTATAATCTAGCATGATGTCTACTTAGGTTTAATAATTGGAACCCATTAAGCACTAGAAGAATATGAATATCACACAAATCCTAGAACATGATGTCTATTCTAGGTATCTATGAATTAATGTCCCTCAATTGGTTCGTAAGCAATTGATTGTTGCAAATAAAGAATATGCCCGTATGATGTGCGGTTTGTATTCTTATAACATAATTCTAAAAATATGTTTCTAAGGTGATCAATCAAAGAAACAAAATAAATAGAATAAAATTAAACTAGAGACATTAATTTCATCATGCAAAATATAAATCCTTATTGAAAAGATAAACAAATTGAGTTCATGTTTAGGGCTTTAAGTTAGCTCTAACTAATAAACTAACTAAATAAAAATAAAGAAAAGAAAATATGAAACCGAAGCCTTTAGCCTTGCTCTTTTGCTTCTCTCTCTGTCTTCCGATCTCTGTCTTCTCGATCTCCCCCTCTAATTGAATGGTGAAAGCACCTATTTATAGGCACCCAATCCTTGAGAGACAAGATTTCCTCAATTGAGAAGGAATCCACTTCCAACTTTGATTTAGAATTAAGTTTTGATTTGCAATGTGACTCCTTTTTATTTTTGGACTAAAACTCTTCCTAATTGCTTGACTCATTTAATTAGGATATTTCAAGGTTTAGGAAATTGATTAGGAATGCTAAAAGAGGAAATTCGAATTTCCTATATTTTCCCGTAGCTATCAGGTCTCGTGACAGCCTGACCTTCAGGTACTAAATCAGTCATTACTTTCTCTAGAAGATTCCAATTGATGAACCGTCAGTGGCTATGAAAACTAGACATTCGGGGCTTTGATTTGATAGGTTATTGCTCACACAACTCAAACTGTGCACTTCGTAAGAGCTCCCGCAAGTCACGCCACGTTTCTGCCCAAAATTCTGCAATTTCCTTCTAAAACATTCTCTCATTCCTTGAGCTGCAATTAATCTTCAAAAATCCTTCGATTCCATCATTTTTCTTCTCAAAACCTAATTCAAAGCATAAAAACATAAAACAAATTAAAAGTACCAATTCCACACAAAAACATAGCATAAATAATAAGCAATATGGGCATAAAATAATGATAATTAATGACTCAACATTAATCCAAGCATAATTTTTATTTAGAACTCATACATGCATCAAACTAATAAACTCAATTTATTATTTGAATCATAACCCTTTAACTTGGCCAATTGAAATTGATATATACACATGACTTTCTTTTTCATTTCTCTTGATTCCAACAAGCTTAACACGTATAAATAAGTGTAAAACTATCCATCAAAATCATCAAACATAAATGGAATCAAGAGATGTACACAAAGCTGAAATTTTTCACTCAATAGAATATCATCCATTTTCTTTTGTTTTTTTAGCACCTATTAACTTAATCAATGTCAAAACATCATACAATTTTATCAAAGCATCAAAATCACTTCAAACACACATAAACCCCAATCTATCCAAATATGCTAGTATGCATCTATCAATCATTCATTTCATTTTCTTTCCACAAATCAACTTAAAATCATATGAAATCTCATATAATTTCATCAAACATAAAAAAATCAATCCAATTATATCATCAAATTCCTCTTGGCCATACATGTATGCCCACACATTCAAATCATTTTCTTTCATTTCCATGATCATCAATCACATCAAAATTCATCCCACAATCATCTAATATCTAAAACTAAAACCAACTAAATTTTATTAGGAGGATTACTCAAAACCCTAACTCTTACCTTACTAATAACCTTGACCAACTCTTGCTTTAACTTCCTTCCACTTTCAAGCTTGATTTGAAGATAATCAACCTTTATTCATGTCAAAAATTCTATCAATAACTCATCCTATCAACACCCATGAAAACTACCATCAAACTAACCATGAAAATAATTCAATTTTTCTCTCCTAATTCACTTCACTTATTCTTGAATGATTCTTGATTAAAGCAAGGTGAAAAGATTGATGGAAGCACCTTGGAACCTCTTCTTCTTCTTCTTCTTCTTCTTCCTTTCTCATGGCCTTCTTTCTCTTTTTTTTTTTTTTTTTTTGTTTTTGTTTCTTTCAGTTTCTTGCTTGTTAACCGAATGCCTCACTTCTTTCATGCATTTCATGGTTCAATTTATATATATAACCCTTCAAATGACCATTTTGCCCTTACTTATTTCCTACAATATCAATCATGACCTTATATTACAATTGTTTGCATTTTATTGGTCCATATGTTAATTAATCACTTTTAATTAATTTAAAAATTTTCTTAACCACACATTTAGTCATCACATTGACCCTAAGGTGTCATTCCCTCATTGGTCCATTCACAATCACATGGATTGTGCTTCTTTGGTCACTAATCTGTTTATAAAATTTCATTTAATCATTTACCTTATACGTTTAAGGGTTATTATCAATTACCCCCTGAAATTGAAAATAATGTCAAACTACCACTGGTTTTGAAAAATTAGCTAAAAAGGCTCGACCATCAAGTGGAATAGGAAAACAGTCAAAAAAGTAACGGTTCCGTGAATTCTCAAGGTAAAACGGTCATTGGACTTGATGATAGTGATGGAACACAACTAGAAAATACTATGTAATTTTTTAATTGAAAAAAATAAAAACTATTTAAAAACAAATTAAAACCAAAAAGAAAATACAAAACAAATTAAAAAACAACACCCACACAACTCTCTCTCTTTCGGTCACTAACCTCTTTCTTCCTCTTTGTCACTCACTATCTCCTTCACTTCCATCTCTCTTTCTCACCGCTTCTTCCATCTCCTTCACTTCTTTGAAGACCAATCAAAGACCCATACAACACCCACACAAATTTCTTATAGATCTAATCCAACACCGCTTCTTCTGTCTCATTTTCTCACCACCACTCGCTCTCTCTCTCTCTCTCTTTCTCTCCATTGTCAACATCTTACTCCGTCACAGCTTCTTAGACTAGTGCCAGCCGACCCCTTATGCCGCCGGTGACCAGTCAGTAATAAACCAGTACGGACTAGTGTAAGATGAAAGCAGAAGAAGAGGAGATGCAGAGGACTCGATCAAAGGAGGAAGTCGATGATGGACTAGTGCGGACTAGTGGGCGATGGAAGCGAAAAAAGCTCATGCCTCACCTCCGGGTTTGACACTCTGGTGGCTTTGTTTTTTTTTTTTTTCTTAATTTCGTAGTTATGATGATTGGTTTGTTGGTTAGAAAAAACACAAAAATCAACAATTTTTTTTCATAAAATTAAAGATTTTGCGGAACATTGAGTTTCAAAAACTTTTTAGAAAACTCAAAAACCCAAGATTCATAAAACAATGAAATAAAATAATATAAATAAATAAAAATCAGATTTTAATCTTTTGTATTGATCTCTGTGAATTACTCACCACCTTGCCTTCATTGATATATCTCGAAACCAAGAAACAAGTGAATGGACACAATTATATAGAATTGTGCTCACTTACTTTTTGATTTCTTTCTAAAAAAATCAAATTAAATCAATGATTATAAGAGATGAGTGTTTGATTTTTGGTTATACAAAGAACAAAGACACAAATTCTTGTTCTTTTGTATTTGTTGAAAAAAAAAAACTTCTTTTTCTTTTCTCTTATTGTTTTTCAAAAACATAAACAACAACCAAAAAACCTTAATGTAGAAAATAAACTTTTTCTTTTTATAGGCAAACAATGAAGGTTTTAATTAATCAATATTAATATTGACCCTAATCTTATTATAATTAAACTTTTGCCCCATATAATATAATTAATTCAAAATTAATTCATATTATATTTTGAAATAGAACTTGTAACTTTTAATAAATTAATTCATAATTAATTTATATCAAAGTCACTAAGAATCGGATTCAAGACCTCTTATAAAATTAATTAAATAATTATTAATTCATAATTAATAATTAAATAATTTGAATAACTAATATTATTCAAATACCAAGTGAACACAAATTTTTGTTACTTATGTAACACCTGTAATTGGACAATCCAATTACAATATTCTATATACATGTTTCTTATAGTAAAATGAGCTATCAAGGGGACCCGATGGACCTACAGTTTTGAGCTCCAATAATATTGAAATTATTAATTAAACTCTTTAATTAAATAATTCACTATTATTAATCTTAAAGTTACTCCACTAAAAACTTAAGATTGCACTCTCAAAATTGTAGATATTTTTTATACAATCTGAAATTTTTCAGTGTCCATTGATTTAATCATTATATATGATTTGATCTTCTACAAATAGTTCATAACTAGAGTAAGGTCAAATGTCCGTTTTACCTCTCTAATTATTTCTTGATCCTTAAGTACCATTGATTCTCTAATGAACAATATATTCATAACAACTTATGAATTTATTTTTCTGTTTACATATAAATAGAAAGTTGGGCGCTCTTATTGTTCAAGACCTGAATCAACCCTTAAGGGAACTATTTTTCTACTTCTCGTAAGAAGGAGTGGATTCCACTATTGTATAGAATGTTCCCAGCTACTTACTAAATCATATCCCCAAAGTACGAAGTTATTGATCGAGTATCTACACCGATCTCACCCATGTAAATCAAAGGAAATAACTTAACAAGCAAGAGTTCATAATACACTCAGAATTAAGATCAATTCATATATGATCATCTGGTTGATAAATATAAATCTCTAAGATTAACGGATATTATTTAGAGACTTAGATTTATCATGGCCCAATCCTATATAATCTTTATTATATAAGGTGCCTCCATTTCCATGTCACTGCATGAACAGTCTTGGATAAGACTATCGTATCAAATACGAAGGGACCGCAGATGTAGATTTACCACAAATGAAGTACCCAACTTCGTTTGTTTTCTACGGACTCTTTAAATTACTTATCTCAAACTAAATCCACCTGTATATAACACTTATACACTTAGTTTGAACTTACATCAATAATCAAGGATGTTTCTCATGATATATACGATTTTTGCAAAATATATAAATTGAATGAAATGAATATTTTATTAAAATTTATAAAACCGTTTACAATATTACAAGCTCTTAGGGAAGAAAGCCCAACATGGTTTTGTTTGGTGTCTTGAAAGATTCTTCAAGTGTCTTGAATATTTGTTTTGGTGTCTTGAAGATGGATTTGAGTCTGGTTTTTGAGGGAGTCGATGGTGAGGAGGATAGAGAGCTTGAAATGGATTCTGGGTCTGGGTTTTGGTTTTGGTTGATGTTTCTATTGTTAGTGATTTTGGAAGTTTTTAAGTTTTCTAATGTGAAGGATAAATGTAGTTGTGAGCCTTCAACGTTTATTTCTGATTTCCTTAATAACAAACTCTAAGTGAGGTATGAAATCCTAAAAGGTTAGTAAGTGATGTTTTGAGACCCTAAGGGACCAAAGGAAGCGTTGAAAAATGAGAGAGATTAATTGAGCCTCACTTGTAGATTAAGTTGATATAAGGGTAAAGTGGTCATGGTCATTGGAATTGTAAGAGCTACTATGGCCTATGGATTAAATTGTAATAAGTGAACAAGTTAGGGGTCAAGATAAGATAACCATTAGTTAAGTGCCAAAATCCAATTTTTAATAAATTATAAGTATAAAAGGCAACACTTAGTCATTTTTGAAGTGTTTCACGCCAAGAAACACAAAGAACCGAGAGCAAACACAAAGAGAAAAGAGAGAGGCGAGAAAGAAGGGTGCGTTGGTTCGGCCAAAGGAGAGAAAAGAGTGATTAAGCTAGTTTCAATCAAGTTTTGACATCCCAATCCATCAAGCAAACTTCCCTAAGCTAGGAAATCAAACTTGAAGCATCAAACAAAGCCAATCAAAGGTTAGTTCATCCATTTTAAGCTTGTTGTGGTGATGATTGTGTTGGTTATTTTGATGATGTTTGTTGGTTTTGATGGGAGGTTTTTAACTATGTTGAGAGAGGATTTATTTGAGATTGGAAAGCTTGTGTAGATGGCATGAAAGCCTACTAAGATGGATGAGCTAGGGTTGGCTTGAGATAGATTTTAAGTAGATTTTGGATTTGAAATCAATGGAATGACATGTAGACTAAGTGTATAACAAAATGCCTAAAAGAACCAACATGTGAAACTTGAAAGAAATTAACCTAGGGTATGTTAGTGATTGTAAGGCCATATGAAGAGGTATGAGAAAACAATGGAATTGAAGTGTTTTAAGCATGAATTTAGGTTGGCTAAGTAACAAATAAACTTATAAAAATGCTAGAATTGCACTGAAAGTTATTCCATTGTAATGCATTGTAAGACACCTAGGAAAGGTATATTGAGTTGTCATCGAAAACCACTTCTTTCATGGGTTTGATTGAATTGTATGAATAGCTTAGAGTGTGTATAACACTAGGAAAGAAAGAATTAAGTTTTAGGATGAAACATGAGAAAAAGCCCCGTAAAAACGGATGAAAAAGTGAGGTTTTTCTTAGATTTTGATATCCAAACAATATCAAAATTCAAAAAAATTTTACCGGTGACCACATTGGGAGATAAGAAGAGTGTGGGAGAAAGAATTGGAGCAAAATCATGCACAGTTTGGGCTGTGCATTCAATTCGGGTTTAAGGGGTCTAAAACGACCATTTTGACTTCCAAGCTTCAATTTATGATGGGAAGCATATGGGGACGCTACTTAGGGTACATAAGAAGGATTCATGCAAAGAAATTGAGAATTGGGAGCATGGATCAAAGAGAAATTGAAAGGAGAAGCTACTAGTGTAGAGAGAATTTTATAGAGTTAGTATAATTAGGTGCATCTTAGTGCATCTTTGCATTGTCTATTGAGCACATTCTAAGTGTGCTTATCATGTGTAGGTGAAGGAGAGGCTAGCGGAGCCGGAGAGGACCATTGAGCCACTAGGGAAGTTGGTAAGAAAAGGTGAGTGCTTAATTAGTTTTTACTAATTTTGAATGTGTTTCAATGTTTTAATCTTTTATAAGTTGAATTTGTCATGTTAAAGTTTGATATAAACTTTGTTTGGATTTCATGTTTGGTATGAGAAAGTGAAATTTTCATGACTTTATGAGAATGAATTGTATTTGAAGTGAAGTTTAACGTTATAAGCTTTATTGGCAATTGAATTAATGTTTTATGGTCGTTTTATTAAAATGAGGTTGAAATTTAAGTGTTTGGTTTCAAATATATTATATGTATAAATATGTTTTCAAAGGCCAATTGTCTACCCATCATTTGTAAGTTTTATAGACCCCGCCGGTATGTCTCACATGTGTATGGTAAAGTATGGGAGGGATCGCGTCACTAACTTTAGGGGGAAAGAGTCCATAGTATCGCTTTTATGTGTGTGGGATGTTGTCTTGCACTACATATTGCGACGTAATATTCCGCACGTGGTGTTTGGATATCTTCGTAAGTGTCACGAATGGTGTTTGTGGCTAAATCGTCTCGTGACTCCACGTTATCGTGGGTGTAAGTTTAAAGGGTAATGTTGGTGCATTTTAAAACGCAAGCCTAAGTTTGAAAGTAAACTATTTTATGTGATCTATATTTATGCTTCGAAAGGAATTTTATAGCCGAATTTAATGGTATAATGCTATGGCTTACTAAGTTTATTGAAAATTTTATGCATCTTTCATTTTGGCGATTGTATGATTTTATTATGTTAAGCATGAACATTTATGAAATTTAGATTAAGTGATCTTGAAATGAAACTTTGTTTTTAATGTTTTTAAGGAAGTATTTTACAAACGAATATGATAATGAATTATAAATTACGTGCACTCACAGAGCTTCAATAAACTCACTTTTCCTTTGTTTTCTTCAAAAACCTCCTCAGATGCGAGCGCGGGTGACCGAAGCACGAGACTCCCTCTGTTGAAATAGGTGGGCACCGACTCGATGAATGCTTCCCTTGCATGATCATTTTGCATAGCATGGAAAAGTTATCACCACTTGTTTTGTTGCATTTTATCTTATATTTTGGTGGCTTTTGAAATGAATATTTGGATTTCTATATCTTTTGATGTGCATAAAGTTCAATGAATTTCATTAAGGTTATGGGAATTATGTATTTTCCTAAGTAATTTCTTACGAGCTTTAATGATGGCCTTTGGCCTAAAGTTATGGTTTTGTATGGTTTATAAATCAAGTGGTTTATATGGCATTAGTAATTAATTATGCTTTGAATTTTATATGATTGCGCTTTTGTATAAATGGAAAATTAACCTTTGAAAGAAGTTGGGTTGGATATTGAAAATAGTCGAAGTGTATTTTGACTTTACAGGTATTTGGAACCTTAAAAATACAGACGTTATATTGTCGAATTTTCATTTGAAAAAAATAAAACAAAATCAACCCAATCTTGTTTATAAGTAAGGAAATATTTTAAAGGTTCGCTCCACGGATCCCTTTTAGGCCAGATGGAAGGGTTTAGGAGGATTCCGTAGGGGTGCCAGGCAGGGCCCTCCGGATACGGGTACGGTATAGTTCAGATTGGGTCCTGTTAGTAGTTGTTTGAAGCAACAGGTGTATCATCGTCACCATTGTTCATGGGTGGTGAATTTGGAATTGGATCAAAGTTGGTAGTGTTTTGGTTTGTATGGGATTGGTTTGGCTTGTTGAAATTTTTGTGGACTTAATGCTATGCTATACATGTTTTTGGAGAATTTTAATTTTGTAAGGTAAAGGGTTGTCGCTGTTTGGAGCATAGGTGATGATCTCGATTGAATATGCAAACCTTTGTGACCTAGTTCGTCCTTCAACCAACACAATTGTCTGGGTTTGTTCTTTATTTTTTATTTTTAATTTGTAAAAGTTTTTATTTTTAATTTATTTAATTTTTTTGAAAGAATTTTTTTATTTTTTTAAAATCAATCTCTACCATCTATCTTAAGATAGATAGTAGAGAGTTGATGGATTTTTTAAAATTTAATTTATTTAATTTTAATTTAATAATAATTATTATTTTAATTATTTTAAATAGTAATTTATTTATTTTAATTTTAAATTCTAAAAATTTTTATTTTTTATTTTGGTTATCAAAGGGTAGTTGGTAATTGAATAATTTTTGTTTTTTATTTTTTAATTTTTTAATGTAGGAAGGGTATTTTGGTCTTTTACTATTTTTATCATAAAACCACCAAAAATCTTGATGGAAACCACTTTTAGCAAAGAATATGGGGTTTTTTGACTAATATATTCAAAATGTGGGGTAAACTGATGTTATTTTTGTTTTCAATGGGCGTTTTGGATTTTTCCCTACATTTAATTCATTCACCTCTAAATAAATTCCAAAAATATTTCATGATCATCTAACCATCAAATTAACCATACAATAAATTAACCATATTCATGGTCATCTATCTCAATTCCAAGCTTTGAAAAAAAAATTAATTGGATTTAAAATCATGCATACCATTATTCCTCCAACAAAGGTATTTTTGTCCGACTATCTTCGGAACTCTTAAAATCTACTCAAACGGACTCATTTATACTCTGTTTCGGTTTCATTAGACTCCATTACTCATTCTACAAATTTTTGATTCTCTGGGGTCTATCTCACAAAATCACTATTCATAATCTTACTATTCATTAGAAAAATTTAATTTTCCTAAAAAAAAGGAATTCTGAGTTATACAATTCACCCTTCTTTATAAAAAAATTTTGTCCTTGAAATTTTGAAAACTTACTTGTCTCAAAAAGGTATGGATACTGACTGCACATCTTCTCCTCATGCTCCTATGTAGCCTCCTCCACTGTATGGTTCCTCCGCAACACTTTCACCAATGGAATAACCTTATTGCGTAAAACCTGCTCTCTCCTATCCAAGATCTGAACTAGTACCTCTTCATACATCAGGTTCTCTTTGAGTTTCATTAGCTGTTCTATCAAAATATGTGAAGGATCAATTAATTACTTGCGGCGCATCAAGACATGGAATATATTGTGTATTTGGAGAGTTCTACTGGCAACTCAAGTCGATACGCCACTTTGCCTACTCTGCCAATCACTTCATAGGGACCAATGTAACATGGACTTAACTTACTACGTCGTCCAAAACGGATTATCCCTTTCCATGGTGATATCCTTAAAAATACCTTGTCCCCGACCTGGAACTTCAAATCCTTCCTACGCTTATCTACGTAGCTTTTCTGTCAATCTTGGGCGACTTTTAATCTATCATGGATAATCTTGATCTTATCTGTAGTCATCTGCACAAGCTCAGGCTCAATTAATTTTCTCTCACTCATCTCATCCCAACATATCGACATCCTACACCGTCTTTTGTAAAGCGCGTTATATGGTGCCATGCCAATACTGGCCTGATAACTATTATTGTAGGCAAACTCGATCAACAACAAGTGAGTATCCTAACTCCCTTCGAATTCCATCACGCAGGATCTATGCATATCTTCTAAAGTTTGAATAGTACGCTCCGACTGTCCATTTGTCTGCGGATGAAATGTTATGCTAAAATGCAATCGAGTGCCTAAAGCTCTTTGTACACTTGGCCAAAACTGGGATGTAAATCTTGGATTTCTATCTGACACAATCGACACTAGAGCCTCATGTAGCCATACAATTTCATCTACATATAGCTTGGCTAATCTGTTAAGGGAATATGTACTCCGGATGGGTAGGAAATGAGTAGACTTCATAAGTCGATCCACTATCACCCATATGCTATCATATCCGTTTCGGCTCCGTAGAAATCCTACCACAAAATCCATTGTAATATGCTCACATTTCCATTAGAGAATAGGGAGTGGCTAAAGGAGTTCTGCTGGTTTTTGGTGTTCTGCCTTAACCTGTTGACATATCAAGCACCTCGACACATACTCAACTATCTCCCTCTTTATACATTTCCACCAATAATGCTCTTTCAAGGTATGGTACATCTTCGTGCTTCTTGGATGCATAGCATACGCTGAAGAGTAGGCTTCATTTAGAATCTCTTTCTTAAGTTCAACCATGTCTGGTACGCACAATCTCTGACCTATCACCAAGGTACCATAATCTCTCAATGAAAAGTCTTCCCGTTGACCTGACTCTACCTTCTGTTTTATCTCAACCAATTGAGAATCCTATATCTGTTACTCTCGGACTCGATCTACCAATACCGGTCGAACCTAAAATATAGCTAGCAATGCGCATGTATCTATTGTTTCCAATTTGACTCCCAAAGATCTCATCTCTTCTAATAACAGAATGTACCCTACTTTTAAGTATGCCATTAAGCTTATAGGTCTTCTGCTCAATGTATCAGCTACTACATTTGCTTTTCCTGGGTGATACTCTATGGTACAATCATAGTCATTGATCAATTACCAACCATCTTATTTGCCTCATGTTTAATTCTTTCTAAGTAAATAAATATTGAAGGCTCTTATGATAAGTGAATATCTGACATGGAGCTCAATACAAATAATGTCTCTAGATCCTCAGTGCAAACACCACAACGGCTAACTCTAAATCATAGGTTAGGTAATTCTGCTCATGCTTCTTTAACTGTCTAGAAGCATAAGCTATCACCTTTCTATTTTGCATCAAGATGCAACCCAAACCTTGTTTCGAGGCATCACTGTACACTACAAAGCCCTCATTCCTTGAAGAGAGTGTAAGTATGGGAGCTATAGTTAATCTTGCCTTCAATTCATCAAAACTCCTCTGATAGGCATCTGATCACTCAAACTTAGTTTATTTTCTTGTGAGTTTCGTCAATGAGATAGCAATCTTGGAAAATCCCTCAACAAACTTTCTGTAATACCCTGCCAACCCTAGAAACTCCTAATTTTTGTTACGGTGGTCAACTGTTTCCAATTTACTATCGCTTCTATCTTTTGAGAGTCAACACTGATACCATTTGACGAAACAATATATCTAAAAAATGTGACTTTATCCAACCAAAATTGACACTTGCTAAACTTGACATAAAGTCGCTGCTCCCTCAACTTCTGTAAAACTGATCTCAGCTGCTCAGCATGCTACTCTTTACTGCTTGAGTACACCAAAATGTCATCTATGAACACTATAACAAACCTGTCTAAAAAATCATGGAATACTCGATTCATGAAATCTATAATGCTACCGGGGCATTGGTTAGCCCGAAAGGCATAACCAAAAACTCAGTGTCCATAGCGTGTCCTAAAAGTGGTTTTGGGAATATCATCGCCTTTAATTTTCAACTGATGGTATCCTGACCTCATATCTATCTTGGAGAACACCTTTGCTTCTTGAAGCTGATCAAACAAGTCATCAATTCTCGAGAGTGGGTATTGATTCCGTACAGTTGCCTTATTCAACTTTCGATAATCAATACACAACCTCATACTCTCGTCATTTTTCCTGACAAACAGTACTGGTGCTCCCTAGGGAGATACACTCGGTCAAACGAAACCTTTATCTACCAATTCTTCTAATTGAACCTTCAATTCTTTCAACTCGGTGGGTGCCATTCAGTAAAGTACTCTAGAAATGGGCACTATTCCCGGAATCAAATTAATTTTCAAATTCAATCTTCCTATCTAGGGGTAAGCCAAGACCATCCTTAGAGAATACATCTGAAAACTCCTTAACCATCGGAATATCCTCAATCTACGCCTCCCTCTTTATCGTATCTATCACATAAACCAAATAACTTGCATACTATTTTCTCAACATCCTTCTAGTTGTCATAACTGACATGATACGAGATGAAAACATTATGCGCTCTCCGGAACACTACATCCGACTCCTCCGGTGTATTAAGTCTGACTTCCTTGTAGAAACAATTCACGGTGGCATGATGCATAGCTAGCCAATCCATTCCTACTATGATATCAAAATCATATATATCCAACATAATTAGATTAACTGGAAAAGCTCTACTCCCAATCATGATATCACTATCCCTATAAACAATCTACGCAACTAACTTGCCTCAAGTTGGCCTATAACCATTCTCTCTCCCTCTCTCTCTCTCTCTCTATATATACATATATATATATATGTTAGAGTGATTTTTATCATCAGTGTCTCTTAACTTTAAAAGATTAAAACGAACTAATCAAATTCATTCATTGCATTTGAATTAAATAGGAGAAAAAATGCAATGGATGAATTTAATTGGATTATCTTAACTTTTTAAAGTTATGAGACACTAATGGTAAAATCATTATATATATTGATATAGTTCATTGGTCGATGCGTTTGAACTTTTAAATTGTTAGGGCTACGAATAAAATTCATTTTTTGTTTAAGGGACGGAAAGATGCTCCAATCACAGCTTTTAGGATATAAGTGTGAGAGACTACCACTTGATATGAAAAAGGAAAATTGATCACGCGTTAGATAGATGGATTGACCGGTAAGTTCTAGGTGACTACATATTTTATCCATATACAAACACGATGGAGTGATCATAACTCATTATTTAAGAATGAAAAAGTAAAATTGATTGCGCGTTAGATGGATGGATTGACTGGTACGTGCTAGGTGGCTATGTATTTTGTCCATAGACAAACACGATTGGAGTGACATAGAAATGAAATGATTAAGATCTCTAATAATTATTCACCCCATAAACATGCATTTAGAAATGTAAATCTTAACTAGACTTGAACATTATTAAGTTATCTAAAATTAGTTCTAACTGAGTTTCAGACTGCTTCTAGCATCTAGGTTAATATTCAAATCATCTAGACTTTATGCAAAACAATGATATACCCTACTGGTTACACTTTTTGTACAGCCAGACGGCTTAATAGTTTGATCCAACAAGTTCTATTACAACAAAGCTCATTGACCAAAAGGAAGAACCCGTTTAGCTGTTATCTAATTTCTTTTTGGGCTAATTAAAAGAATATATTACCAATGAACCTGAGAAAACTACAAGGGGCATACCCCAAGTAAGTAAAACTAAACTGAAAATATATTCTCACAGGTATAGACCAATAATAGCATTAAGTTCTAAATCAATATTTTTCTTTTAAGACGTAAGTAGATAAAGTGAAACTGTGATTGAACTTGTATGAACTACCCACAACAAAAAAAGCTGATGAATTTTCATCTTAGTTCGACTTGTTATGGAAAGATCAAATGTAAAGAATTGATATGTAAATCGTTTTTTCGGTTGAGAAAGTACTATACTTAAACGAATCAAGCATGATTTCAAAACCTTTCGATATAGGTGGCCATTGTTTGCCAGTTGCACTAGCACAAACAGTACCAACGGTGCTTCCTTTTGCATCGCCTTCGCGAGATTGTGCGTCCCTGTTGAGGCAATTGGTGTCGCGAGCACTTACGGTATTTGTCATACTGCATACAACATTTAAATAAAGTTAGCAACAACTAAAGTGAAAAAAACTTTCTATTTCTTTTCTTTAAAGAAAATACACAGTAGAATTGAATTCTATAATTTAATAATATTGATCAGCAATATCAATAAGCATCTAGGTACTGTCAAATAGCTACATATTTGTTCGCGGAACCAGATTTGATGGAACTGAGACCAGCTAGTCAAATACCGAGGTACTGTCACAATCACATTCCTCAACACATTTGTTTTATCTTATAAGAAATTGAAAACGTATATTAAAGAAAATGAATTAACGGTCAGTCTACTAAGGGGACCATTACAACTTACAAGGAGAAACCGTTATCTTTACAAGAACATGTGTAACTATGAAACCATGCACAGCCCCCTTCCATAGCCTTCTATAATTATCATAAAGTGCCATGTATTTAATCTGCTCTAACTATTCCAAAACACCTTGACACACATGGTCTCATATATAGTCTTTTAATTCTGGCATGCGCCCAGTTGTTCCCAAGTACTAGTCAAAACCATCATTAGTCCCTCACAAAACTCGACGAAAAGATGAAGCACTTTGACAGGCCCCAATCTCAAAGCGACCTGTCGGCAACCTTATGGTAGCCCTCCAGTAGATATCTAATTCGGCTGGAAAGTTTCCATGAAGCTAAGTCGTCTACTTTTCTAAATTTTTTTTATACTTTAATAAACTTTCTTTGAACTACGAAAACATGAGAAAAATTTTTCTTTTTAAATCTAACACTTCTACAAAACAGTTTTATAAAAATTCGGACAGCATAACAGTTGTTTTCTAAACATGCTACCCTGCAAAAGTTTCAAAATAATTTTATACACTTCTATACATCCAACCACAAACATACTTTTAATTATTATAAACTCAAAATAATTTTATTGAGACTAAAATTTCGATATAAATTTTAAAACATTATTTATAATATATATACATTAAAATTCTTTATAATTATATACATTCATAAAACTAATATCTCAATAAGCATCATGTTGAAGTTAGCCCACCTAATCCCGTGTAGGAGATCTGACACTACGGTTACTTGATCCTGCACCTGAGGAGGTTTTTCAAAAACAAAGTGAAAAATGTGAGCTAATGAAGCTCAATGAGTGGTGAGTAATCTTTTATTGATAAAATTTGCTTTCTAAAATCTTGCCTCCCAAAAACATTTAAAATGAATTCTTTAAATATTTTTCTAAAATCTGTAAATCTTAAACTTCTAATAAATAACCTTATAAAAATAATATAAATACATAAACAATATGATATACTAAAATGATTATAAAATCTTCCATAAAGATTTAAAATCACTTATTTTAAATCTTTTCATTTCTAAATGAGATTTTCAAGTACTGAACATTCTATTTTTTTTCAGATCATAAAATCTATAATTTACTAAAATTTAGTAAACTTTCTATATTGTTCCCAAGCATAAAAATATAAAACTTTATTATATTGTAAAGAAATATCTAAAATATATAATATACATTATCATCAAACTTTAAAATCTTTTGCTGCTTTTACTTGATTTCTTTTCTAAATGCACCAAATGGAACCCAGTAAAGCTATTGACCCACATAGCGACTAAACTGGCTTGAGTGAAAATCTGGTCACATGCCTGACTAAACTAGCGTCGTGCAATGTGACGTCACGTGGCAACTAAACTAGCGCCGCTCACCGTGACTCTAAAAGACCTGCCACCACCACAAAGCGGAATGTTATATCGTATAAGTGGTGTGAGATATCACCCTACATGTGTGAGGGCGACTCGATAGACTCAACCCAACTCTAACAAACTCTGGGTGGAACAAGTCATTCATTCCCCCAATACTACTGACACACCCTCAATACTTGGTCATACACACATAGGGCCTCTACGGCCGAGTCTTTAACTTTCTTTTCTATCTTTTCCGTCATTCCATCTTTTCTATCATGGGTGGCCCATTGGCCTTTGAAAAACTTTCTTTTTCTTTTTGAAATGCTAAATCATTTTCTTTCGCTTGAAAATACTAAAAACTTCTGCTTTTGCTTTTGAAAATACTAAAATCATTTTCTTTACTTTCGAAATACTCAAATCTCATCAAATAAGCTCATAAACTTTAAAAGTTCTCAACTCATAGTAATATATTATGAAAACTTAATAAGAAATTAAATTGAAATAAAACTAAAACTTCCGCTCAAAGAATAATACTTGAATGAATACTTAATGGCAATATACTAAAATTCTCCATTCATCAAGTAAATTAATCAAATATCATCGATAAAACTTATAAAAATATCTTTAAGAAAAAAAAAAAAAAAAAAAACTAACCACTCACAAAACTACAATATACAACTTGATACGAAGCTATTCAAATTTAATAAAAGTTCCACTCACTGCTTTACCTTCCACCATTTGCACAATTTCACATAGCTCCGTTCTCGCTTCCACCCCCCCTACAATTTATACATTAATATAAAATCTATTACAACTAATCTATTTAGATCAATTTCAATTTAATTCAACATATTGTCATTTGAAATTCATATACATACTAGGTTAACAACTTAATAAATTTCTCCATACTATGCATAACAATATCCTATTCTTAACAAAATTTTCCAAACTAACATTCTAACCACCTTTTTCATTTTTTTTAAACTCATTCAACACCCAACTAATACACAAACATGCATCAACTAACACTCAATAAAATTTCAACAAGTTATGCACCATAGTTTCCATATACTTCACTCCACATCCAAACTTCACATAACAACATAAATGACGCGACCCGACCCGGATACCTCTAGCTCTGATCTGGTAGGTCATGCCGAGCACCCTAACGGATCCTTCTCAGACCCGACTCGTCGGGCTAAGCGAAACTCGTGGAGTGAACCCTAAACTCTCTTATACTTCTAAAAATATCATTGGGTTGGTTTTCTTTTAAAAATTGAAAACGTGTAGAATTTTTTTTTTTTAACTCATTTTTCTAACAAAATTTCGGCAGCATAACTGCTGCATTTTTAACGTCTCAGAAAAACCTGTTTACAAAAAAATACACTTTGACTAAATTTCATCACCAACCCAACTTCTGGTTACCCGTAGGCCTCAATCATGCATTTAATTTTCAAATCAACTCAATAACTTTCAAATGCAATTTAATAAACCACATTTAATCAAAAATAATTTAAAAACATTTACGAATGAATATTTACAATTACGAATTATTTATACACTTCAAAAAGAGATTTACATGAAATCTAATTGATGAAAAATATGAACTGCTCAAATGACATCGTGTCGCGCTGGCTCGCCCGCTGGAGGTAATGGTATTGCTCAGCTACCTACTGAGAGTGCCTGAGGAGGTTTTTATATAAAACAGAAAAATAATGAACTAGAAGCTCAGTGAGTGATAATTTTTCTTTTCTTTGAAAATCTAATTTTCTAAACTTCCTCCTCATAAAATGTTGAAAACTATTCTTTGTTTCTAAAGCATTTCAAACTTAAATCTCTTAAACCTCAACTTAAATAAGAGAATTTGTATATAAACACAGGCATGCTTTTAAATTCAAAACTTGTAACTGTAAATCATAAATAAGTTGAATAATAATTATAAAAATTTCTTTTCTCTCAAATCTACTTTTCTCTTTAAAACTGTTTCTTGATATCTTTCAAAATTACCATAGTATCCCTAAATCTGTACTCTTGCAGCTATGTGCAGAATTTCCCAGCGCTAACCATAACTCACTTGCTCTGAGACAATCTCGCGGCTATATGCGGAATTTCCCAGCACTAACCATAACACGCGAATACTACCCCACACCAGTAATGGTGACTCGACTGACAGACTCTGACATTTGTCTCCCTAGGTTAATGACTTATCCCTCCCCAAGATTGTGCCAATTGATGTGGGATAGACCAGTTGGATCTAATCTGATCTGGAATCTTTGAAAATCTCTGAGGGTATACTTATGGTTTTAAAAACACTTTTCTTTTTGCTCTAACTTTCTGGTGCGAAAGCACAAATCCTTTTTCTGGGTGCATAAAGCACCAAAATCTGATTTCTAAGTGCTATGAGCATTAAAACTCATTTTCTAAGTATATTAAACACTAAAATATCTTTGGTAAGTGCAAAAGCACAAAATAGCATCATTTCAAACTCTAAATTCATGCTTATATCAATGCATTTAAAATAAATTCAAACGGTTACTTATTAAATCAAATTTAATAATTTAAAATACTTTAAAATCTTTAAATAAAACTTACTCACAAAACTGATGACTGAAAATGGAGCGTGCAGAGCCCCTACTCCTCTCGCCTCGATCCTCGAGCACTCTCATCACCTACACAACATATAAAAACGTAAATTTTCGTTCGCATCACTTCTGGAAACTCGAAATTACCAAATTACACAATCATCCCTCAAACTAGTTTATCGCACGATTCGTTTTATCTTTAACTTTTTCACTATTTTCTTGGTTCCCTAAGCTCCTAATAGGCATTAATCCACTTATTTATCAACCTATTCTTCACTCAAAACCAATCAATAACGAATCATAATAAAATCCGCTTCGAAATCAACTTAATCATTAACAAGATCTTCAACGAAAACTTGAACACTTACCTCTTTTTCTTTCTCACGAAATCCTCCTCTTCCTCTTCGCGTTAAGCTCGTTTTGGGACTGTTTTGGTGGCAAAAATGGACTGGTTCGGGTTGGATATCCTCCCTCTTCCTTCTCCTTCGCGTGAGCTCTTCTTCCCATGTTGGATTCTTTCTTTTGTTCTCTGATCTACTGCCTTAGTTTTGGTTCTGTTCGACTGCGCGCTACATTGGTTTCGAGCTGAAGAATGGCGTCGGTTGCAGCTGAAAATGGCATCAGTCAACCGTGCTAGACATCGGGTTCTGTAGGATGATCAAGACAGCAGCTCATCATCGCCCGGTTTCACTCCGATTTGGTCTGATTTCGCTGCGACGAGCTCGGGTTTT
This sequence comes from Nephelium lappaceum, assembly GCA_021234005.1. Classification (NCBI taxonomy): domain Eukaryota; kingdom Viridiplantae; phylum Streptophyta; class Magnoliopsida; order Sapindales; family Sapindaceae; genus Nephelium; species Nephelium lappaceum. The sequence continues at coordinate 14,754,948 of CM038005.1, read as the reverse complement.
GGTCTATCCTCGATTCTGCTCTGCTTCGAGTCTGATTTGCATCGGCTTTGCGGTTGGATTCTGGTCGGTCTTGGTCTGGTGCACGTCGACAGCTCTTCCTCATTGTCGTCGGTCTGGTTGGTGTACGGCGATAGGTCTGGTTCTCGGTCACTTCTACACGGCTTGGCATTTCGTTTCAGCTCGATCTTGGCGAGATAGCTGGTCGACGAGCTTGCACGGCGATCTGGTTGACTGGTCTGAGCTACTCGTCGCCGGCGTCAACTCCCCCTTTCATCATCATCTTCTTCTTCTTCTTTTGGTTAACAACAGCTTCACTCTCTCTCTTTTGTGATTCAATTTCATCTTTTTGCTTCATGCTTTCCCCCACAAACAACTTAAAAAATGACAGTCACGTCCTTTAAAAGTTTTAGTCTCCTCCCTTAACTTTAGCTTAATCCTAATTTGACCACAATTATTAAATCTTATCATCAATTTAGTCCCTTGTCACCTTAAATAATTACTCGATTTCGTTCACCATTTTATCCTTCCGTATAATCTCCAATTGAGTTTAAGTCGATCTCTAAGGATTCCTATACTCTTAGGCACTTTCATGGACCATTTAGGGTCTCTAGTAATTATTTAGAGACTGTTTCCGAGGAGATCCATAAAAGTACGATAGAGGGCTTACAATAAATTCTCATGAATCCCATTAAATTCACATACACCCTTATTCTAATAAAACACCCAACTCATTCAAATCATCAATTTCTTCAATTCTTTTTCCACCAATCAACTTAAATTTAATTAAATCTCACACAACATACATTAAACTAACAAAAATCAACCACAATTCAGAACTTCTTCTTTTGGCTGTCCACCCCTATTATGCATTCTATTCCATTTTCTTCATTCTTTTGATTATATTCATTCAACTTCATTTGAAACGTCACAAAACCACAACAAACATCTTCATATCAACCCAATACACAAATACACCCTATTCTAATAGAATTTCATTTTCCATACAATTAATCACTTTCACACTAACCTCAACCAATCTCATTTATTTCATTCCATTGATCTTCATTCACCATAAATCAGATAAAAACGCCACTTAACATCATCAACTCTATGGATTCAATTAAAAACATTTTCACCCTTATACTAATAAAAATTCAAACTCACATCAAATCATCATTTCTTAATTGTTTTGATTCCAATCACTTCCATTTTATATCAAACATATCATACAACTCATTCAAGCATCAAAACCAAACACAACACAAACATATACATAACTTGACCATATACTAATATACAACCTCATTCATCAAACATTTGATTTCTCCTATAACAAATCATCTCAAGCTAATATAAAATCTCATATAAACTCAGCCATGCATCAAAATAATTCAATTACACCATAGTTCTCATATTGACCACTTACTAGTATATAAACCAACTACTCATTCTCTTTATTTTCTTCAATTCTAATCACATCAATTTCATCTAAAATACTTCAATAATCATTCAAAAATCAAACATCCAACCAATCGAACTTACTTAGAAAAATTATACTAAATTTCCACTTTGTCCACATACTAATATATACACATCTAATGCATTCTCTTGATTCTAAGCTCAAAAATCATATCCAATTGCATCATTTAAACATCAATAAATCAACTAAAGCCTTAAAATCACAATCCATTAAATTTCATAACATTATACCATAAAACCCTAACTTTAACTTACTAATTTTCTTGACCCATACCTATTTTAAGTCTCCATCCATTTTTAAACTCAATTTAAGTGTGATTGAACTCTACATAAGCCAAAAAATTTCATCAAAAAACTCATTCAATTATCATTCATGACAAAACCCACAAAACTACCTCATACTAATATTAAACAATTTATCTTACCTTACAGCTATCTCTACCTATTCTTGGAGGATTTTTGATGGGAACAACAGGTAAAGATGGATGGAAACTCCCTTGAATCTCTTCTTTTTCTTCTTCTTCCTCTTCTTTCTTCTTTCTCCTTTTCTCTCACGGTTCTTCTCTCTCTCTTTTTTTATTTTTTATGGTTTTTTTTCTTTCTGCACGAATACTTCTGTTTTGGGTCTGATTTCTGCCCCAAAAATATATATAAGCTCAGCAAAATTACCATTTACCCTTAAAAATGCTATAATATCAATTTGACCCCTAAAGTTTGTTAAAACTGTAAAAATACCATTCATTCAATACTTGACAAGTGTCCTCATCCTTATCCACTAGTGCCACTTGTCACTCTCCTATGGTGCTTGCCCCACATGTCTATCCTTTCTTATCTTTATCCATTCGAACTTTCCGAAATGCCCGGATTCGACTTTTCTGGCACTTTTTCGAAATCCTTCCAGAATTCTCCGGGGCCTATATTCGGATTACATACATACTCCAGGTAGCCTTGATGAATTTTAAAAAATCATTCTATGCCCCTTTTTGACTCTTTGTAAATCACTAAACCGTCTCCGATGATTTCCGGATTGATTTTGTTTCAATCTGAATTCTTTCAAAATGGTCATTTGAGTTTCTAAATTACCTTTTGAGTATCTTAATACCTATTTAGACCCCTTTCAAATTTTTCTTTTTTTGGAATCCGAAAATCTTTCGAAATTCCGATCGGATTTAGAATTATCTTTAGTTATCTCTAAATAATTACAAAAATATTTCATGGTCACCTAATCATCAAATTGATCATGTAATACTCTAATTGGATGTCCTAACACTCAATCCCATGCTTCAAAAATTTTAAACAGAGTTTCGATCAATAATATCCATATTTTCGTCCAAAAGGTTATTTTCATAAATAACTTTTGAAGCCCTTAAAAACTATTCAAACGGACTCATTTTCACTCTGTTCTAGTTTCATCAAACTCTAATACTCATTCTGAAGCTTGTGATTCACTTGGTCCATTTTCTAGAAAAATCACTATTCATCCAAAAATATTATTCATCTGACAACACCATTCATCTGGATATACTAGTCAGCTGAAAATACTATTAATCTAAAAGTACTATTCGTCCAAAATATTGTTCCTTCGAAAACACTATTCATGAAATTTCGAGTGTTATACACTTATTCTTCTTTTTTTCTCCTTTCAATTTTCCTTTCTTTTGTGGGTGCTTCTATGTTTGCATTCGTCCAATTCTAAGCACACATTAACTAACTAAGACGTTCAGACCTCTTTTCACATCTGATTGATGCATAGGCAATGCATACGAAAAATTACCTTAAATGAAAAGGGAACTTAATGTACATTGTTTCTATGTTTATTAACAACTTTTGGCATGGAATCATGGAAACTATATAACACAACATCTGAATTCAAAAAAATAATAATATCAAGATGAAGTCTAGTAGTAACCCAATTGGATGAATTCAGCTACATTTCTTTGCCACATTGAAAAAGACAGGTATTCAAATGGTCATAAAAATATCAATTTATTGAATTTTGGTTTCTATATTCCCTTTTAACAAGCCAAAATGCAATAGAAACAAAACATAAACCTACAAATACAGACATGTATAAGAAGGATGAGTTAAAAATAGCATACCGTTTGATCCCCAACTTTTTTCATCGATGATCTAAGAGCTCATCGGGATATTATTAAAATTAATTATTAATTTTTTCCTTAGTGCGTACTAAAATTAATTATGTCATTACATTGTCCATGGATTGCTTATTATGTGTTGAGACCGTAAAATCAAACTAATGTAAGCGAATCAAACTACTAGGAACTAATAATTTCTATATTTTTACCTTATTGCATACCAAAATTAATTATGTCATTACATTATATATGGATCATTGATTATACGCTGACTGAGTAAAATCAAATTGATGTATGTATATATATGGGGTCCCTTTGGGTACACTTGAGTATGCATATAATTGATAAAAAAAGATGTTTGATTGTATTCTAAAATATGTAATTATAATTTATTATATATGATTACAACTAAACATATTTGATTACAATAAGTAAATGTGATGACAATTAATAAATCAGTAAATGTAATCACATATATTGATTGTAATATCAAATGTTTAGTTATAATCACATATAATAAATTACAATAACAGATTTTAGAATGTAATCACATATTTTGTTTGTCAAGTTTATACTAGAATGTGCCACACACACACGCGCGCGTGCGCACACACACATATATATATATATATATATTATCAAAGGAAAAAGAAAAATCCCACTACTATATAAGCAATTAAATTGTGGTTCGCTAAAAAATCACCCTATGAAGTGATAAAAAAAAAAAAAAAAAAAAGAAATGTTGCAAAAAAGGAAAAGAAGCAATGAAAAAGCACTTGCGGGAAGAGCTAGGGTGTATTTGGGAGAGGCTTTGAAGAGGACAAAAAAAGGGTCAGATGGAGAGGGAGGGAGTTAGGAGCGAACCTTGACCTTTCTGGCCAGTGAAGAGAGAAGGTGTTGGAACAGAGTAGTCAGTGGCAAAATGGAGAGTCCTTGCAAGATTTGCCTTCTAAAAGCAAAGATGATGAGATAAGAGAAGAGAAAAGAAATGGTGGAGGATGAGAGAGAAGAATAAATTATATTTTTCTATTTTAGGAAATCTTTTTACTTAATTTTGATGTCCATCATCCATCTGTGAGATATGCGATGGAGATCTATATTTTTTAATTTCTTTCATTTTTTATATTTCATAAGAATTTATTTTAATTTATTTTTAAATTAATGATGGAAATTCATATTGGATCTCCACCATTGAACGAATCACATCTAATGGTGGAGGTTCAGTTTGGAATCTACCATATAAATATATAATATAGTTTTTGTCTTATTCATGGGCAAAATGATTTATATGTAATATGACATTAACTTGCAATACTTATATTTAGTTGGTAACTAATTACGTTAGAATGAATATATTTAATATATTAATTGCAATTGACAAAGCCCTTTCAAATTCCTATCTTGAAAAAGCCCTATGGTATGTCGTGAAACTGTATTTGATTATAAAATTTCTTGTAGAATATCATTTGGAAATCTAACAACACATAGGCTGGTTTAGTAAAAATTTCAACAATATAACTGTTATTTATCTAATAATTCAACCTCATGATACATAAAAATCAACACTTATAAAATATCTCAAATCTCAACTACTTAGGACCTCTAGTCATTCTTCTAAGTCATATTTCAAATATGAGCAATATCATATAAAACATATAATCATAAATGTTGCAAGTTAACATGATGTTATAATTAATACGTTGAATATACTTATTCTAACGTAATTAGTTACCAAATCAGCCTAATCGTTGCAAGTTAACGTTATATTGTATATAAAAATTGTATTACAAGTAAAATATTGAATATACTTATTCTAACGTAATTTGGTTACCATACAAACGTAAATGTTACAAGTGAACGTGGTGTTGCAATTAATAAATTGAGTACACTCATTATAACATAATTAGTTGCCAAAGAAATGTAAACATTGCAAGTTAACGCATGTTACATATAAAAATTAAGTTGCAAGTAAAATATTGAATATACTCATTTTAACATAGTTTGGTTATCATATAAACATAAACATTGCAAGTTAACATGATGATACAATTAATACGTTGAATATACTCATTCTAATGTAAGTAGTTACCAAATAAATGTAATCATTGCAAGTTAACGTCATGTTGTATATAAAAATTACTTTACAAGTAAAATGTTGAATATACTCATTCTAACATAGTTTAGTTACCATATAATTTTAAACATTGCAAGTTAACATGGTGTTGCAATTAATATGTAGAATTTACTCATTCTAACATAATTAGTTACCAAATAAACAAAACCTTTGCAAGTTAGAGTCATGTTGCATATAAAAGTTATGTTGCAAGTAAAACGTTGAATCTGCTCATTCGAATATAGTTTGGTTACCATATAATTGTAAACGTTGGATGTTATCATGGCGTTACAATTAATACTTTGAATATACTCATTCTAATGTAATTAGTTCCCAAATAAAAGTAAACGTTGCAAGTTAATATCATGTTACATATAAAAATTGGGCTGCAAATAAAACATTGAATATACTCATTCTAACGTAGTTTGGTTACCATATAAATGTAAACGTTGTAAGTTAACGTGATGTTGTAATTAATACGTTGAATGTACTCATTCTAATGTAAGTAGTTGCCAAATAAATATAACCATTGCAATTTAACGTCATATTGCATATAAAATTTATGTTGCAAGTAAAACGTTGAATATGCTCATTCTAATGTAGTTTGGAGTTTGGTTACCATATAAACATAAACATTGCAAGTTAATGTAGTGTTGCAATTAATATGCTGAATATACTCATTCTAACAAAATCAATTATCAAATAAACGTAAGCATTGCAAGTTAACGTCATGTTGCATGTTAACATCATGTTGCATATAAAAATTGTGTGGCAAGTAAAAGGCTGAATATGCTCATTTTAACGTAGTTTGATTACCATATAAACATAAAAGTTGCAAGTTGACATGATATTGTAATTAATACGTTGAGTATATTCATTCTAATGTAATTAGTTACCAAATTAACGTAACCTTTGTTAGTTAACGTTATGTTTTATATAAAAATTGTGTTGCAAGTAAAACGTTAAATATACTCATTCTAATGTACTTTGGTTATCATATAGATGTAAATGTTGCAAGTTAACGTGGTTTTGTAATTAATACATTGAGTCCACTTATTCTAATGTAAGTAGTTGCCAAATAAATATAAACAATGCAAGTTAACATCATGTTGTGTATAAAAATTAAGTTGCAAGTAAAACGTTGAATATACTCATTCTAACATAGTTTGGTTACCATATAAATGTAAACGTTGCAAGTTAACGTGATGTTGCAATTAATACGTTGAATATAATCATTTTAATCTAATTAGTTACTAAATAAATGTAATTATTGCAAGTCGACATCATGTTGTATATAAAGCGTTGAATATACTCATTCTAACATAATTTAGCTACCATATAATTGTAAACGTCGCAAGTTAGCGTGGTGTTGTAGTTAATACATTGAATTTACTCATTCTAATATAATTAGTTATCAAATAAACATAAGCATTGGAAGTTAATGTCATTTTGCATACAAAAATTATGTTGCAAGTAAAATATTGAATATACTCATTCTAATATAATTTGATACCATATAAACATAAAAGTTATAAGTTAGCATGGTATTGCTGTAAGGGCCAAATATTAATGGATTTAGAGGATTAATTGAAGCCCAAAATTCAAATGGGCCAAAAATTAATTTATGAGAGCCCAAAATACATATATATTGGCCCAAACCAACCCAATAAAATGGGCCTTGAAAAAAAAAAAAAAAAAAGGAAAGTGTTCCGAGCTTGAGCATTGAAAGAGACAAATGAGTAATGGACCATTTCTTTATAAAGAAAGAAAGTAAGTTGGTGTCATGCATGAGACAAAAATTAGTGATCAAGGTAGTGAGAAAAGAACGAGTGAGGTGCTTGGAATATAATATATATTTTGATACATGAGAGAGTGAGACGGTGCAGTATCTTACTTGTGTTTATATATATATATATATATATATATATATCTATAACATTGAATGGTAGCAAGCACACACTGAATAAGCAGAATTAGAAAGAAAAAAATAGGGAAAAAAAAGAAGAGAGAGATCCGTGAGGGGAAAAGAAAAAGTAAAGAAAATATTTTGGAGTAGATTTTTGGTGTGCAATTATGTAAGTTTCGGATTCAATTTTATATCTGATTTTTGTAGATCCTAAATAGGTTCTTGTATTGCTTTTAGGTGGAGAAGAATCCAAGGATAACACGGGTGCTATTTGCTCGAAATAAAGCTTGAAATTTGTTTCATGAGTTGGATTGTTTTATTTAAATTAAATTAATTATTTACGGTTATATATATTTCAGATTTTATTATTTGTTAGTTAATTAAATTTTTGGATTGTTTATTTCGATTAAATTGTTTTAAATTCTTTATTTGTTTTCATTTGTTTTAAATTATTTAAATTTCAGTTTTTATTTATTCAATTGTTGTTAGAAGGAAATGATTTAATTAGTCCATTGATTTTATTGATTATGAATTATGAATTACAAATTGATTATAAAGTATTTATTTATATTATGAGAAAAGGATTTTTTAAGAATTATACTTATATTCGAAATAGATTTATACAAATTTGTATATGAAAATTATTTAAGTTATGAAATGAATGAAATGAGATTTTAAGAACACCAGGACTGTATCTTCCCTTTAACGATCATTAGTTAATACGTGTGTAAGTCCTAGAGAGTCGCTCAACACGCGTATGGCAAATGTCTGAGAGTCATTGAGTCGCTCAACGTGTTTATGATAAATGTCTGAAAGTCATTAAGTAGCTCAACATGTGTATGATCAGTGTCTGATAGTTATTAAGTCGTCCAACACGTGTATGGTAGATATTATCCCTTACTTTGTGTGTGCTGACTATCTCTACCACGTATGATAGATTCTTTTAGGTACTAGATTGGTTTAGATTGATTTTTTATTAGTAAATAGAAATTATCCATACAGATATTTATAGTTTAGTTTGATATGAGATGTGATTTCAGTATTATTTTCGAAGACAATTAAATATGGATCATTGAGATTTATTTTTATTTCTAGATTTATGTTATGTTAACTATTATTGAAAATAAATGATTTATTTCGTTTTCGAAAGTTATATCTACTCATGGGCGTTATCGCTCACCCTTTTATTTTCTAAAACCATTTCCCAGGTAACCGTCAGATCTCGAAAGAAATCTCCAAATAGGAGAAGGTGGGCCACTAGATCAAATGATGTAAGGAAATCATATTTTGATATTGTCAATGTATTTTGTATATATTCCATGGCATATAGGCATATTTGTGTTTACTTACACTTTAATGCTGTGAAATATTTGATTTCACATTAGTTTCACTCATGTTTTTACTTTTGAGTTTATAAATGTTATAAACATACTTTATCATTATGTTTCCATATGAAAACAAGTTTATTTTATATGTTTAACATGATATTGCTCATATTTGAACTATGACTTGGAACAAGGATCGGAGGTCCTAAATAGTTGAGATTTGAGATATTTATGTGCCAAACTTGAGGGGCAATTAGTTAGCTAAATGATGGGTATAAATAAGTGAAGAAAGAGCTGGAAATCTGCAGAAGAATGCAAGAACTTTCAGCTGAAGCACAAAAACAGAACAGTCCCGTAGTGCAGAAGAGATACCTGGAACAGCAACTATTTCATCTCTTTTCAAACCATTTTCAACAAATTTCAAGCCCCCAAAAGGTTGTGAACAAGTCTAGGAAAGTTATTCAACAAAAATCAAGTGATTTGGAGAGGTAAGGATTGAGTTTTCATTATGTGATTGTGTGAAAAAATCCGGTGTCCAATGCTGTCCACTTTTGGTTTTGGTGATTAATGAACTTTTTATGCATGGATTTAGAATTTTGGAGGCTTTACACTTGGAGGAAAATAAATCTAGGGACCCAAGACCAATTGGTAAGCATTTTAATGGAAAATGAACTCTTGAATTGAATGTGAATTGGTGCTGTTTAGGATGTTAGTTTATTTACCATGAATTTTGATGTGGTTGATGATCATGGAAAGGAAAGAAAATGGTTTGAATGTGTGTGTATGCATGTATGGCCAAGAGGAGTTTGGTGATATAATTGGATTGATTTTGATGCCTTGGTAAAATTGTATGATGTTTTGGCATGGATTTCAGTTAATAGGTGTGAAGAAAACAAAAGAAAATGGATGTTATGTTTTTAAGTGAAAAGATTTTCCTACATCTCTGACTACAAATGGTAGCATTCTAGAATCCTAGTGGCGATGAGAAATTCCGTCACGATAGGATAAGTTTTCCTGGGTTGCCTTGGCAAGTTTTAAAAAGGAAAAAGCTTGTCATTAGATGTGAAGTTAGAGAATGAGAAGTTTATATTTTATGAAAGTTATTACTAGTTTTCGAGCAATAAAAAATTATATATTTATATGTTTTATTCTAGTTTTACAGTTTTATAAAGGTTATAAAGAAATTATTAGTTTTCAAAATTATTTTAGGAGGAAATATATTTAGAAAGTAAATATTATAGTTTAAAAAGTTTACCCATTCACTGAGTTAAATACTCACCACTCTTTTCATGTTTTTGAAAATCCTCCCTAAGTGCAGGTATGAGCCATCCACCAGAGGGTGCTCCGTCGAACGTGTAGGTGGGCTACAGACACGAAGCAACTGCACTAGTTTATGTTGAAACATCATGATCATGCATAACTAATCATAATTTCATGTATATTTTGTAAATATTATATTTGGAGGTGTGTAGCGTAGTTTTGTGTAAATGAAATGATTTTCAAGTTTTTTTTTTTTAAATTAAGTATGTTTGTGGTGAATTTGTGGAGAAACGGAAAGAGGGCTTGAGACCCAGAAGTTCAAAATTTTATTGTTATAGAAGTGTTCAAATTTCTTAAACTTTGGCAGAGTGAAATTTTTAGAAAAACAGTCGTTGTACTGCCAAAATTTTTATAAGCCTGTTTTGAAAAGTAAATTAAAAAAAAAAAAAAATTACACCCATTTCCGCTAGAAAAGAAATTATAAGTAAAAGCAGTACCTCCACGGAACCCTTTCGAGCCAGAGTGAAGGTTTGATTAAGTTCCATCGGAGTGCTTCAGGACTCCCATCGAGTTCCATAAGGGGATTCGGTGTGGGTCCCAACAGATATCTTGGGATGAGTTCAAAAGGTAGTTTAATGCTTATTATTATCGTAGGTTCTACTAGAATGTGCAAATGAATGAATTTTTCAAACTGATGCAGGGTCTTTTATTTGTTAAAGCTTTTGAGAAGAAATTGACTGAACTTTCTAGGGTTGCTCTGTTTGTAGTGGATAATAAAGAAAATAAGCGCAAGAAGTAAGAAGAGGGCCTTCGACATGAAATCAAGATCTATGTCTCTTCTGTTAAACATACCAATTATGGAAAACTGGTAAAGTCTGTATTGCAAGTAGAGAAAATCATTAAGGAAGGCCTTAAATTTGAACAACGAACACAGAAACGCAACAGTCAAAGTTAGCCAATGGGAGGCTCCAATAGCAAGGTACCTAAGATAGGTGATAGTTATACTAGATAGACTAACAGTTATTGATAGAGTTATAGGGTCAATTCTAGTCAGGGATCTATTAAGCCGCCAACAGATCAGTAGGGTACCAGTAATGAGCATAGGTAGACGGTCTTAGTGTCAGAGATATATAGACATCATGATGAGGAATGCCACTAAGGTATATCAGGTTGCTGCCATTGTGGATAGCTCAGACATTCAAGAAGAAATTGTCCTCAATTAGTTTCAAGGGATACTATAGAGCAAAGATCGGGTTTTCGGATGCAAAGTGGCATTGGGCAATTTCAAGAAAAGAGAGGAACACAGGTGATAAGTTCTATAGCTTCGAGTCAAGCTAGTGAGGTTGTAGTCGAGGGTAACCAGTCGAGAGGCCAATCAGACAAACCCCGTACTTAAGCTAAAGTTTTCACTATGACTCAGTAGGACACAAATGCCACCCCAGATGTTGTCATAGGTATTTTAACCATTTTTGGTTGTGATGCTCATGTTTTAATAGATCTTGGATCCAACCATTCTTTTGTTTCCTAATCCTTTACAATGAATGCAAATAAAGAGTTGAAACTCTTAGATTGGAGTATGGTGGTAGCCATTCCTACTAGGAAATCTCTGTTAGCTGAGGGTATGTATAGAGTGGTGGGTGAACATGAATTGTATATTCATTTGATTTCATTGGATATACATGACTTAGTAGATTATTTTCAAATGGAAGAAAATAGGGAGAGTTTGATATTGTTTTCTTTTAAGGAGTGAAGAATTCTTCCTTCTTGTGTTATATCAACCATTACAATCAGACAATTGCTTAAGAAAAAATGTTCAGCTTATTTGGCTCATGTGGTTGATACCATAACAAGCGAAATGAAGTTAGAAGATATTCATGTAATAAAAGAATTTCTAGATATATTTCCTGAAGATCTCCCTGGGTTACCGCCAGATAGAGAAATTGAGTTTGAGTGACAGGGCTCAATCCTTACATACTATTTCCATACACTCGGCAGCTCGTCAGCAACCTTATGGTAGCCCTCCAGTCGATATCTAATTCGGCTGAAAGGTTCCCGTGAAGCTAAACCATTTTTCTTTTTTAAAACCCTTTTTAGAATTCTTTTTCCTAACAGAAATGAGTGATTTTTTTTTTCCACATTTGCAATATAGGGTTATAAAAATTTGGACAGCATAACAACTGTTTTTCTGGAAATGTCACCCTCTAAAATTTTACAGAAAATTTATACACTTTTAAAATAAACAATTTCCTCAACCTTATAGGCCTCTGACCCTCATTTTCTCAATTCACAAGCAACCACAAACATGCCCTCAATTTTAAAGATAAATTGAAATATATTTACACGTCATGCATACACGTATTTACACATTTTTGAAAATTATAGGAAAAATTTTTATAGTCATTGAGATACAAACTCTCAAGGTAAGAAAACATATATTCTTTTACACATTTTCTGAAAACCATAAGAAAACTTATACAATTGTTAATACATAAAATTTCAAGAGTAGCCACAATAAATTCATGTAATCACAACAACATATGCAACTCGATCCGTCTAATCCTGAGTCAGAGTCCTTGCTACTTGAACACCCGTCCCTGTACCTGCCCCTGGGAGGTTTTTTTTTTACAAAACATAAAATAATGTGTAAGCTATAAGAGCTCAGTGAGTATCATAGAGTTTCCTACTAAACTTAACTTTATAAAATAAACCTCCCTAAAAATCTTTTGAAATATTTTATAAACATTTAATGGCTATAGTACAAAAATTTATTTTTCTGAAAACCATATCTTAATTTAGTGCATGAATAAACAGTTGTCATAAACAAAATTCATGCATTGTAAAACTGAATTATAAAACAATATGTTGTATGATTTCAATTTTCTACTGAAAAACTTAAATAATGGTGGCGATAATGAGAATTTCTAAGTAAAATGAGCCAACCACTACTAGTTTGCACCATATGGTACCCTAGATATGGAGTGGAATTTTTCCTCGCTCGGCCATCCCGGAATTTTCCTTTGTTCAGGCCATCTATCCAATTTTGCATTGTAGAATTTTGCCTTACTAAAGAGCGGCATTTTTCCTCGCTTAAGTGGAAGCTAGCTAATAATATACCCCGTAAGTGCATAAGCGACATACTAAACTAAACTGACTCACATATTATATTCCCTCTGGCGGGTTTCCTCCAACTATTAGTGATAGATACCCCCGACACTGCTAATGCACGCTTGGAGTACTCGACCTCTATCGGAGATATATGAAATACCTATAAGGCATACCATAGGTTCATAAACACATTTCATGTAGTCTTTCCAAATTCACTTAATCCATATCTCGTATAAAAATTTGCACAATCCATGCAAACTATTTTCACATAAGATTCATTTAATTCAAAATCAATTTTCAACACATCATGGCATAAATTTTGAATATATCATAACAAAACATTTTAAAAGACACTCACTGATTATTGTCTCACGACAACGCATGCTTTAGGATTCCCTCAATTCCTTGTTACCTACATATTTTCACATTCTATGTCATAATTACTATAACCAAAACTATACTCTACCATTAGCACATTAACATGCAAACAACTGTTTAGTTACATGGAGGTTTTCGAACACCCTAAAATGGAAATCATGCATAAAAAATAAAAATAAAAAAAAAAGTGATTTTCTAAATTATAAATGATCATGAAATGAAGAATAATTTATAGATTTGCTCCACAGAGTTCTTCAAAGCCATCGGTATGAAGACTACAAGGATTTCCATAGGATGCTAGAAGGGTTCCTCTCGGATCCTTAAAAAGGGAATTCGAGTCATGTCCCTTCAGTGTGGTATTAAAGCCCGGTTTTGAAAAAAAATAAAAGCACTTCCGAAAATTATTTAATATTCTTCCAAAAATTTGCATGATTTTTTTTCAACACTCTTTTAGAATTATATATATATATATATATATATATATATTACCTGACATTATGCTCGTTTAAATTTCATAGAAAATGCATTGTCAAGGTCGTCCCACTACTAAGAGAGTCTCCGCGGAGACTCTTGCACCAATAAAGGAATATGTGGATGAGTCCGTAAATGTTCCACAAGATCCAATCCCTTGAGAACCCTCCCATCAAGGGCCATCCCAACCTCCAAAGCCTGAAGGCAGAAATGTACAGTTAGAACAAATAGCTTAGTTGTTAGTAGCGGCACTCCATCAAATGCAAGAAACAGAGGGTTCGATTGAGAAGGCCTGAAAGTTAAGAGCTAGGAACTATGATGAGACTGGTGAACTAGAGAGAGCATTATCATGGTTAAAGAATAATGAAGGGATCTTTGAAGTCATGGGATGCTTAGAAGAATAGAAGTTGACATTTTTAGCCTTTTTATTGAAAGACAGGACCAAGGATTGGTGGAAGGCGTTGTAAAGGTGAAACCCAGAAGGGATATCCTGAACTTAATTTAAAAGGGAGTTCATGGATAAATTCTTCCCAAGAAGTTATAGAGATGCAAAAGTTGAAGAATTTTCAAGTTAAAGTAAGGTACACTATCAATGATGGAGTATGAGAAGAAATTTTCAGAGTTAGTGAAACATGTTCCATTTATACAAGATGATGTAAAACAGAAAAGCAAGAGATTTGTTGTGGGTTTGAAACCTGAAATCAAGACCTGCGTGGCATCGACTACACACAATCAGTATGGTCAATTAGTGGAGGCTGTAGTCACAATTGAAATGAGCATGGGTATATTACCTCAAAGTGGCACCTAGAGTTTGAAACGTATTGCAACAACCTGGATTCAAGGAAGGCCTAACAAACAAGCCAAGAGAGGGGGAACATCGAAGGGGTCTAGTAGTAGTTGGTCAGGTCACGAGGCACAATCAAGCCAAGGCTTCGTAAGATCACCGATTGGATTCAGACCTACTAGAAGCACAAGGGATACTTGGCCAGAATGCGAGAAGTGTGGTAAATGTCACCCTGGTGAGTGTAGGTTGGGCATGGATATATGTTTCAAGTGTAGACAAAAAGAGCACTTTGCATGGGATTGCTAACAGATAGCTTCCAACAGTAGACAACTGTAAAGACAACAGGACAGAGGCGATCCAATACTGGTCTTAGCTAAGAGCAGAGGGAGGTACCAGCTAGAAGTTTCCCTACACCTAGTAAACCAAGTGGACCAACGGGTCGTCCAGAGGGCCTATAAACAAATCCCAGACACAGGCCAGAGTTTTTGTAATGACCCAGCAGGAAGCCAATGCTACCCCAAATGTGGTAACTGGTACGATTTCCATCTTGGATCGTGATGCACATATATTAATTGATCTTGGGGCTACCCATTCATTTATTTCCATAAATTTTGCTACGAACGGTGACATTGAATCAAACCCCCAAATTGTAGTATGATAGTGTCAACCTCTACGGGAGGTTCATTGGTTGCTGAAAGAGTGTATATAGATAGTAAAGTGGCGATAAAAGGCCATGAATTCTGGGTGAACTTGATATTGCTAGATATCCATGATTTTGACATGATATTGGGTATAGATTGGTTGGCGAATTATCATGCCTCTGTGGATTGCTTCCGAAAGGAGGTGAGATTTGTTAGGTCGGGGGAACCAAATGTTTTCTATGGGGTACGAAAAATACTTTCCACTAGTATAATGACTGTAATGATGACAAGTAAGATGCTTTGAAAGTTTTATCCGGGGTATTTAGCCTATGCAATAGAAGCGAGAGATAATGGAATGAGATTGGAATATATTCCTATTGTTAGGGACTTTTCGAATGTCTTCCTAAAGGACTTTGCTAGTCTAACACAAGACAGGTAAATCAAATTTGAGATAGAATTAGTTCTGGGAACGACGCCTATATCTAAGGCACTCTACAGGATGGCTCCCACAGAATTGGAAGAATTGAAGACACAGTTGAAAGAATTAGTTGACAAGGGGCTCGTCAAGCCGAGTACGTCGCCATGAGGAGTGCTGGTTTTGTTTGTTCGGAAGAAGGATAGAAGTATGAGATTATGCATCGATTACAAGCAATTAAATAAAATAACGATGCGTAATTCGTACTAGGATCGATGATTTATTTGACCAGCGTCAAAGGGCGAAGGTATTCTCCAAGATAGATCTGAGATCTGGGTACCATCGGCTAAAAATCCGCAGTGAGGATGTTCCTAAGACTGCATTCAAGACTCGATATAAACACTATGAGTTCTTAGTCATGTCTTTTGAGTAAACAAATACTCCCGCATCTTTTATGGATTTGATGAATAAGGTGTTTCATGCCTATTTGAACAAATTCATCATAGTATTCATCGATGACATATTGGTGTATTCAGGTAGTAAGGAGGAACATGTGGAACATTTTAGGATGGTTTTGTAGACTTTAAGGGAATAGCGACTCTATGCCAAGTTTAGCAAGTGTCAATTTTGACTAGACAAAGTTACCTTTCTGGGACACGTAATTTCCGTTGAGGAAATCAATGTAGATCCTCAGAAAATTGAAGCTATAGTGAATTAGAGACAGCTCACTAATGTAACCAAGGTCAAAAGCATCTTGGGCCTGGCAAGTTATTACAAGAAGTTTGTAGAAGGATTTTACAAAATAGCCACCTTATTGACTAAGTTGACAAGAAAGGAAGAAAAGTTTGCATGGACGGATGCATGTCAACAGAGTTTTGATGAATTGAAGACAAGACTGGCCTCAGCTCTGGTATTCACACTCTGATACCCTCTTTCAAATTTAGTATTGCAAAGGAAATGTAAAAGTATTGTAAATATATTGGACTAAATGCCCTCAATTATTAAATAATGAAATAGATTAAATTTTTCAGATATATAATCGAATTCTAGTGGAGATTTCCAAATGGATTGGAAATAAATTCGAACCCGAAAAGTAATATGATGATTTATTAAAGTGTATGAAGAAAATTAGTGGCTAAGAAATTGTCATAAGAGAGCATGATTAAATGGATCAATTAGAAGTTATACAAGGGCACAGTCGGAATTGAAAAAAAAAATGTCGAATGCATAAAACGTAGAGAAAAGAGGGGCAAAATGAGCAAATAAACTAATGGCATGAGTGCAATTAAATGACAAACTTTAGGGGCAATTTGTTAAGACAAATTCAAAGCTATAAAAAGGTGAAGACACTAGAAACATGCAGAAACTGTAAGGGGTGTTCGGCCAACGAGGGCGAAACCAGACTAGTAGCTTTCCTTCATGCTATTCAAGCCATTTTTGAGAGGTTTTCAAGCCAATAAAAGGTGGAGAACAAGTCTAGGAAGGATATCTAACCAAGGTAAGTGGTTTTCAAGTGAAAAAGTTGAGTTTCCATGATGATTTAGTATGAAAAATTTGATGCAAAGCTGTCCACTGGACTGCATGTGTGATTAATGAAATTTTTGTGCATGGATTCAAGGTTTTGAAAGCTTGAATTGGTGGAAGAGTAAGCCAAGAAGCTCCAAGCTAATTGGTAAGTAAACTAAAGAAAAATTAACTTTAGATTCAATGATGATTTGTAGTTGAAATTGTGGTTATTTTACTTGCCATGATATGTGAAGTGTTTAATGTTAATTTGGGCTTGAGAAATTGAAGGAAACATGACGCTATGTATTTGCTAGAATATGGTCAAGTTAGGGTTTTGATGGTATAAATTGAATTGAATGGATATGAGTTGTTGTGATCCATGGAAATAAATTGAAATATCAAAGTTTGAAGCTTGAATAAAAAACTAACAGTGAGATAGGCATGTGGGTGATATTCGGCCAAGGTAGGGGTGTATATGCTAGTATGTTGTATTTGAATGATTTGAATGGTTTGGATGATTAAATGATGTTAAATTGAAATTAAATTGATAATAAAAGTGGTGTAGAATGAAAATGGAAATTGTTGGCTAGTATTGATGTAGATTTGGCCTAAGAAGAAAAGTTGTATTTGATGATGGTTTTTGAATGATTTAAGTGTTTTGGTTGATTATATGGGATGTGTAGATGATGGGATTAAAGTGAAATGAAAATGAAAATCAAAGATAAAGTGGGTGGTAAACATTCAATCAACATAGGTTAAAAAGGGGTGTTCAATTATTTTCCATGTCTTTGACATAAATTCCAAGTTTATTTGAAGAATTATATGCGTTAGAATGGCTTAAATTGAAGTTAGGAAAGGTTTGGTGAATAAATGATATGTTTGTGGACTAGAAGAAAAAGAATGTATATGAATAATTAAAGAGGTTGCTTAGTAAAATAAATGATTGGGATAGTGTGTGTATCAATTGGTTTGGTTGTAAAATTATTGAAACTAGAATGCTAAATGTGTAGGGAAAGTTGAGACGAGGAAGATGGACGAGGATCCGAACGTGAGCTAAATAGGTGAGTGTTCTTATCAAATGTTTTTGCTATGATTTATTTTTAAATTCATGCTTTAATATACCAAGTTGTAAATTGATATTAAATGAATTTTAATTGAAATTGTTGCATAGATTATGGAAATGATTTATATGCAATGTGGCTTTAATGAAAAAGGAAGTTGAAATTTGAAATGAAATTGAAAACCTATGGTACCCGTGATAATAATTTATATATCTCTAGTCTGAGTTGAGTACCCTAAGCGTGAATTAGTCGTGTCGGGAGAGTCTGTCTCTAACAGCGAGCGGGATTGTGTCCATGTAGTCCTGTGAGTCGCCCAATGCACATACGAAGTATATTATTAGCTAGCTTCCACCCAAGCGATGTAGAATTCCACTCCGTAGCGACGTAGAATTCCACTACGTAAAACCTGATAGATGGCCTGAACGATGCAGAATTCCGGGATGGCTCGAGCAATGCAGAATTCTGCTTCACTCTTAGGGTACCATGTGGTATGGACCACCAGTGGTTGGTCTATTTTATTCATATATTCTTTGAAAAGTATCATTGCCACCACTGTTAAAATGTTTTGACAGAAACAGAAACCATGCAACCTATTGTTTGTAATTTAATTTATAAAGTATGAATTTTATTGTATTTTGATTGATTACTATTGTTATTAAAGGAATTATGAATTTTAGAGATATTAATTTTTAAATCATTGCATTTGATTATGTATAAAATATTTTAAAAGGATTTTTGGGAGGTTAATCGATAAAGTTAGATTTAATGAAAAATCATGCAACACTCACTGGGCTATTAAAGCTCACCTATGTTTTATATTTTTGTAAATAAAACCTCCCCAGGGACAAGTACAAGTACAAGTACTTCAGTAGCAGGAATTCCGGATCGTGATTAGATAAGTCGTACTGATTGTATTGTTTTGAAATATGAATCTTTTTGTACTTAATTTTGAAATATGGTATATAAAGATTTGTGCATAAACTTTTGAATGTTATTTGAAATGACAAGAAAATTTGTTTGATTTTATGTTTGAAATGGCTTGAAATTTATTTATGCATGACTTATAAATTTAATTCAAAATACCTTTCAAAATTGTATGCATGTTTGTGGTTGCTTGTGGATTGAGAAAATTGAGTGTCTGAAGCCCAGAAGTTGAGAATATGTATGCTTTTAGAAGGGTATAAATTTTCTGTGAATTGTTACAGGGTGGCATTTTAAAAAAAAAATAAGTCATTATGCTGCCCAAAATCTTTATAAATCTATAATGGTAAAGTGTTAATAAATAATTGTATAAATGAGTTTTATGGAAAAATAACGAATTAGCTCTGTGGAAATCCTTCTGTTGGATCGGATATTGATTCGAAGGTTACCGTAAGATTGCCAATAGGCCACCTAACGGAAGGGGCCTGTCGGTTTTGTATCAACGCCAGAGTTTTGAAATAGGATTATGTATTTTCATATTTTATTGTATAAATACGAGCAATCCAAACTTTTCTTTTTATTACTATCAAGCCTATAATTTTAAATTTTCAAATGATTTCATAAAATTGTTTTGTTGAAATTACAGCACTATTCATCGACATGGTCAATGGGGTTTGAGCAGAGCTCCTGAATGAGCTCCAACATCAAAGGTACCACTTACTAGGGAGGTGAAGCATGCGACGGGGTAAGTAAATGCCCCAGTTGAGCAGCCCTAGCCAGGGCCAACAAGACCAGTTGAACAAGGCGGCGAAAATTTTAATGTCGAACAGGTCGCACAAATATTGATGGCGGCAATGTGTCAACTATGGGAGGCTCCTAAGGAACCAAAATGCTCTATAGAACATGCATGTAAGTTGGGGGCGAAACCATTCGACGGAAGCGGTAACCCGGAGAGTGCCCTGGCATGGTTAGACAAAGTTAGTAAGATTTATAGGGTGATGGGCTATTTCGATAATCAGAGGGTCCAGTTATTTTCTTTTGTTTTAAAAGACAGAGCCAAGGACTGGTGGGAGGCTCTAAAGAGGAGACACCCAGTTGGGATATCCTGAACATTGTTTCAGAGGGAGTTCACTGATCGATTTTACCCCCCTAATTATAAAGATGCTAGAGTTGAAGAATTTTTCAAGTTAGAACAGGGATCGACGTCACTAACAAACTATGAAAAAAAATTCTCCGAATTGGTTCGGATAGTCCCGTTCATTACTGATGACAAGGAGCAAATATGTAAAAGATTTCTCATAGGACAAAATTCCAACCTCAGAATCCATTTATGGTTGGCCCTCAAGATGCATTATAAGAGACTAATCAAGGCAACACTGGAGGTTGAAAAGAGTGCTACTGTCACTACTCAGAGTGGAAAGTCATATGGCAAGTGCAGTGGATCTAGTTTGCTTTAAGAGGGGCCCAACAAACTCGCCAGGAACCATGCAACTTATTGTTTGTAATTTAATTTATAAAGCATGAATTTTATTGTATTTCGATTGATTACTATTGTTATTAAATGAATTATGAATTTCAAATATACTAATTTTTCAATTATAGTATTTGATTATGTATAAAATGTTTTAAAAAGATTTTTGAGAGGTTGATCGATAAAGTTAGATTTAACGAAAAATCATATGACACTCACTAGACTACTAAAGCTCACCTATGTTTTATATTTTTATAAATAAAACCTCCCCAGGAATAGGTACTTTGGTAGCGGGAACTCCGGATCATGATTAGATGAGTCTTGCTGATTATGCTGTTTTGAAATATAAATCTTGTTGTACTTAATTTTGAAATATGGTATATAAATATTTGTGTATAAACTTTTGAATGTTATTTGAAATGACAAGAAAATTTGTTGGATTTTATGTTTGAAATGGCTTGAAATTTATTTATGCATGACTTATAAATTTAATTCAAAATACCTTTCAAAATTGTATGCATGTTTGTTGCTGCTTGTAAATTGAAAAATTTGAAAGTCTGAGGCTCAGAAGTTGAGAATATGTATGCTTTTAGAAAAGTATAAATTTTCTATGAATTGTTACAAGGTGGCATTTTTAGAAAAATAGTCGTTATGCTGCCCAAAATCTTTATAAATCTATAATGGTAAAGTGTTAATAAAGAATTTTGTAAATGAGTTTTATGGGAAAATAATGGTTTAGTTCTGTGGAAATCTTTCAGCCAGATCAGATGTCGACTGGAAGGTTACCATAAGGTTGCCGGCAGGCCACCTAAGGGAAAGGGCCTGTCACACACTGCCATTAAGGCAAGATGGTTTTGTAGTGTACAGTGATGCCTCTAAGCAGGGCTTGGGGTGTGTATTAATGCAACATGGCAATGTGATAGCATAAGCTTCTAGGCAATCGAAGAAGCTTGAGCTAAACTATCCAACTCATGACTTGGAACTTCCAGCTGTGGTGTTTGATTTGAGAATATGGAGACATTATCTTTATGGAGTTCCTTGTTAGATTTTCACATACCACAAAAGCTTGCAGTACTTGTCCACACAAAAAGTGACAGACCCCTTTTCCTAGACGATCTGCTGGCACCCTACGGTGACCCTCCAGCTAGCTCTTACGCTCAATTAAAAGATCCCCGTAGAGCTGAGCTGTGTTCTTTCAAAAACCTTTTCGAAAACAGCAGAAACGTGAAGAAATTTTTTTTCGTTTTTATCTCAAACCTTTGCAAAACATTTTATAAAAGTTTGGGTAGCATTCCGTCTATTTTTTCAGACTTTGCCACCCTGCTGATTATAAAATTTAACACTTCTAAAATATCACAAATCAATTTTCCCAAACTACAGAGCCTCAGACTCTCATTTTTCAACACAACCATAACCACAATTTTATATTTCAAATTATAAACTTATTTTCAACAAAATCATATGTCATGCATCAATTTATTCCAAAAACACAATTTAAATCTAAGTTGACCACAAAAAGATATTTACAAAACCACGTAGAGAAAATAAAATATATACAACTTCTTTTAAAATCGAACAAATACAAGAGTAGATAATCACATGAGCCTTGTCGCCGCGACTGTCTGGTATCGTCTCGGGATAATCTGCAGTTATGGTACCTGAGCCTGGGGAGGTTTTATTGGTAAACACAGAAAACATTTGGTGAGCTTTGGAAGCCCAATGAGTGTCATATAATATATTTAAAATCATATTTTCATAAAAGCCTCCCTAAAACAGTTTTAATGATTTGAATCAAATCCATTTATTCTAAATTGAGTTTCATGCATTAATATTATAAAATACATGTTGTACGGTTTTCAATTTCATAAATGGATCTACTATGGTTACAGGGTTTTCATACTAAAAACCTTTCCTTTTTATGAAACGGACTGGTCCGACTCCGCTCGTAGGTGTCTTGTCAACCAGTCCGGCTCCTGCCAACCTCTAGTGACCCATGCCACATGATACCCTAGTACAGAGCGGTATCCTGAATCACTCTCTACTCGGTTCAAGTAGTGGAATGCTGCATCGCTACAGAGCGAAATTCTATCTCGCTCGGGTGTAAGCTAGCTAATAATATACCCCTACGTGCATTGGACTAATCTCTCGAACATTTGACCGACACGACTACTTGCGGGTACCTCCCGCAGTTAGTATAGTTAGTGATGTACCGACACTACTATCTCTACTAATGCACGCTTCGGGTATTCAATGCAGACTGATAATATTCTAATACTCCCTGCGTAAGCCATATGTTTTACTTTTCACCTTTTTAAAATTAAAATCCATTTTATATACAATTCAAAACGAAAAATCATGGTTTTAACGAAAATACAAAGACTATATTATCCATTACAATGCAACTTATCACTTAAATCATATTTTGCTTTTACCAAAACATTCAAACATGCATGAAACATTCATTTATAAATCAAATCAACATAAAACTCATTGAAAATCATTTTGACACTCACCTTAACTAACAATTGCTTCCGAATAGCTCTCCAGAAGGCTCTGAAACACTCCCTATCGCTCTTTCCTTGCTCCATCGGCTTGCTCGTCACCTACACAACATATTCTTACTTAGAAAAGCCAAACAAATGCATCGATTCATCCCAAATAACACTCATTGCTCACAAACTCCAAACGTTCCAATTTTTCACATAAAGCTTCCCCACATGGTTCTAACTTCACCAAAGCTTCCAAATTCCAATTTCTTCACATAAACCTCATTTATTCTCACCTAGGGACGCGCCCATATGCTAGGAATTGTTTGCAGAGGCCCGAAATGAAAAACAACTGTTTTTGACCCCCTTTGGCCGAACCTATTCCCTAGCCCAATCGAGCGATTTTCTTTCCTCCGTTTTCACTCCAATCATCTCTCTAACTCACGTTTAGGTCAGACCAAGTGTGAATTTGAAATAAAACATCCGCCGAGTGGACGTTTCTAGCAAAAACGCTCACTTTTTCAAAGGGCATTTTACCATTTTTGACATCCTAAGTCGCTCACTTGATTCTAAGACCTCTTGGGCTGCAATACACCCACTTACATTCATCCATGGTGTAAAAAGGGAGAAACAAAGCAATTTTACACTTTGGGGCCAAATAACCGTTATCGGGCGAAATTGTTTCCAATTGATTTCTAATGCCTCCAATGACTTCCTAACACCCTATATACATCAAAGTGAGTCTCATTTCACCAAAATATCAATGAGATTACAAATCCCTAACACAACCCTCAAACTAGCACAACATACTCTTCAATTACATCAACTCATTTTTCAAAAATTTCTTCCACAATCTCATTCACACATTTTATCAAACACTTGGTGGGGATGAAATCCCAACCATTTCCCACTAATTTCCACTAGTTAGTGTTTATGTCTTACAACCCTAAGTCACCAAATCTAATCCATAATATACCAATAACACATCCAAATCATTTAATACACCAAAATATCCAAAAACCCCATAATAATTCATCCCACAACTACTCAACTCAACCATAAATTTTCACCCAACCAAAACATCAACACAACATTAAAAACCATAAATCTTACCTCAAATGAGTTGGGTGTTGATCCAAAATGGAGTTTCCTAGCTTAGATGATGGAAAGTGGAAGATTGGAAGTGAAAAAGTGGAAAAAAAATTGGGTTTTTGGTTGATTTTCCCCCTTTCATGCCAAACACGCCCCTGCTACCATTTCTGGCTTGGTTTCTGGTCTGTCAACAGCCAAAAATCATCTAACTTTCATTATTTATACTAACCCTGCACTTTTACATTTCAGTCCCTCAATTTTAGCTTATTTCTAATTCTACGCCTAAATTTTTTATTTTTTTCATTTCAATCCCTGACCTATATTTTATTTCACCACTTTTACACATCTGTAAGCGCTCTTGTAAAATTTACCATATTTCCCTCGATTGGGGTTCACTCTCAAATTATCTTTCGGCTCAACTGGAGTGTCCTAATGACTTACGGAATTCTCTCTAGGGTCCTAACGGGTACTCCGAAAATTAAGGTTTTACAGAAAGAACTGAACATGAGGCAGAGGCAATGAAAAGAACTCATTGAGGATTATGACTGTACCATTGAATATCATCTAGGAAAGGCAAATGTGGTAGCAAATGCTCTAAGTATGAGACCCACAAGTTCAATAGCGCAGACGAATACTGTATATCTGCCATTATTGATGGAATTAAGGTCTCTATAGGTAAGATTGGGAGTGATAGATTCAAGAGCGCTGTTGACCAGCGTCCATGTTCAACCTATTCTTATGGATTGCATCATGGAGTTACAGTCATAGGATCCCCAATTAGTCAAGCTGAAGAATGAAGTGGAGTCTAAGCAACGGGAGGATTTCTCACTAAAAATGATGGTACACTAATGATGGGTTGAAGATTGTATGTACTGAACATCAGTGAATTGAATAAGGAGATCATGGATAAAGCACATTCCTCAGCCTATGCTATGCATTCGAGAAGTACTAAAATGTACCATGCAATGAAGGAACATTATTGGTGGAATAATATGGAAAGGGAAATAGCCGAGTATGTTTCCCGATGTTTAACCTGTCAACAAGTAAAAGCAGAACATCAGAAACCTGTAAGGGTTCTTACAGTCGCTCCCTATTCTAGAATAGAACTGTGAGAGAGTTACAATGGACTTTGTGGCAGGATTGCCACGTAGCTGAAATGGTCATAACGCGATATGGGTAATTATTGATAGGTTGACTAGATCAGCTCATTTCTTACCAATTCGAGGTAATTATTACCTAGATAAATTGGCCTAGTTGTACATTGATGAGATTGTACGGTTGCATGGTATGCTAGTCTCTATAATGTTGGACAGAAACCTGAGGTTTACTTTCAGGTTCTGACCAAGTCTATAGAAAGCTCTAGGTACGAGATTGAGTTTCAGAACAGCCTTTCATCCACAGACGGATGATCAATCTGAACGGACTATACAAATTTTAGAAGATATGCTTAAAGCTTGTGTTCTGGAGTTCAAATGGAGCTAGGACATTCTTCTACCATTAATGGAGTTTACATACAACAATAGTTATCAGGCCAATATTGGTATGGCACTATATGAGACACTCTATGGAAGAAAATACAGGACTCCAGTTTGTTAGGATGAGGTAGGTGAGAGGAAACTAATGGGTCTTGAGATTTTTCAAATCACAAT
This sequence comes from Nephelium lappaceum, assembly GCA_021234005.1. Lineage (NCBI taxonomy): Eukaryota > Viridiplantae > Streptophyta > Magnoliopsida > Sapindales > Sapindaceae > Nephelium > Nephelium lappaceum. The sequence goes on along the minus strand of CM038005.1, from coordinate 14,728,789 downwards.
AGATAAAGTTAAAGTTATCAGGCATAGATTAAAGATAGCTAGGATAGATAGAAAATCTATGTTGACAATCGACGAATGGACTTAGAATTTCAAGTGAGAGATATGGTTTTTCTAACAATATCAACTTAGAAAGGCGTAGTAAGATTTGGAAAACATGAGAAGTTAAGTCCATGATATATTGGGCCATATAAAATCATTGACAGAGTTGGAAAGGTGGTGTATCGATTAGAACTACCACCTGAACTCGCTAGAATTCATAATGTTTTCCATGTTTCTATGTTTCGCAAATATAGAGCGAATCCGTCACACGTATTGATGAAACAATCGATGGAGTTAAGAGAAAATGTTACATACGAGGAGCAACCAATACAAATCCCTGACCACAGAGAACAAGTTTTGCACAACAAGGTCATTCCATTGGTTAAGGTTCTATGGAGGAATCATGCAATGGAGGAAGCCACCTAGGAACACGAGGAACAGATGCAAAATTTTTATAAGAAGGAGTAAATTGTAAAACCTAGAATCTCTTTTTTATGCGAAATAAAAATCTTTCTGATGTATAGTGCTTTTGGGTGGCTAGAGATTTTTAGAAGATGGACCCCAAAGAAATCAAAAATATCTAGAATAGGAATTAGAGTCAAAAGAAACTGAAACATATCAAAAATGAGTCCGTTCGAGTGGATTTTGAGAGCTCCGAAGATTTTTGGACCAAAATACCCTTTTTGGAAAATAATGAGTGTTGATGATTTTACATTCATTTGAATTTTTTTTTTTTAAGTATGAAATTTAAGAGATAAAATGCCCAATTAGAGTATTACATGGTCAATTTGAAAATGTGATGACCATAGAATATTTTTAGAATTTAATTAGGCAAGAATATTGAATAAATTCATTAAAGGGCAAAATTAGACATTTCCAAGTCAAGCATACATGAATTGTGTGTGAGTATTACATGAAATGAAATCAAGAGCATGATCCATGTGAAGCAAAAATAGCCAATGAGGGAGTGCCAAACTAAAAGTAAAAAGTGGTGACTAATTGGTTGACATGGAACCAATAATTTGCATGGTTTAGTTAGTTTAATCGTTAGTTAGCAAATGTGTAACACCCCCTATCCGCCCTTTCATCGGACGACTCCAAGGGGCGCTACAATCATGTCTCTTTTACAAAATCTTTAATCATATAAAATCATATATTCATTTATACATATCAAAATACGAATTTTAAAATCAATTTACAAAACTTTATTTTACGCGGAAAAACAGACAGAGTGTCCTCTGAAATTCGGATTTTCCAAACCTGTTACAAATCAAAATATGCATATTCAAAAGCATTTCTTTCTCAAACATTTTCAATAACTGAAACCAAACTCCGTTTGGTTCATCATTTTCCATATCTATCACATATATCAACATTTTTACCCAACTATACTTTTCTTTATCAAAAACACCATATTAAAATCAAAATACATATATATACATGCACACACTTACAATATTGAAACTTTTATATACAAAACCAAAAATAATATTTATATACCCAAAAATACGTATGGAAGGATAAATGTGACTGTCTCAGCTCACTGCAGATGCTTTCTCTTCAATCTTCGCCTTCCTTACGCAATCTACTACCTACGCGCGGAAAATCCAACGCGCTAAGCATTTTTTTTGCTTAGTGGGTGTACACAAAACTCAATATTCATATTTTAACACAATCAATAAGGCAATTTCATATCCAAAAGAAATTTAAAGATGGTATATTGATCAAAATCATTCTCATAATAACTTTTCATTTTAGCACAACCTCTGAATTAACATTCACTATAGTCAGTATGAATCAAACGGCGCAGTACTGCTCTATGACCCTAGCGGCATGCCACTCCAATCCTCCCCCTATCTGTGACAAAGCTTACTAGGGCTTGAATAACAATTTATTTTCAAAATTCGTTGGGTTGGTTTCATTTAAACTTTCGATTTCTTTTAAACTTTCGGTTTCTATTCCTTTTTCAAACAAAATCTGGCAGCATAACGGCTACATTTCAGAGGTTTCCAGAAAACCTGAACATATGAAAGAACACTTCTAAATATTTCATCAATCCAACCCAACTTCGTTTTTCCACAATCATACAAATCAATTTTCAAATTCATCATTTCATTTTTGTCACAACAATATAAATTTCATCCATTATCATAATTCCAAAAACATGTATTTAATCAAATACGTTTCAAAACACTCAATTATCATAATTCAAAAACATGTATTTAATCAAATACGTATCAAAATACTCAATTATCATAATTCAAAAACATGTAATTAAATCAAATACGTATCAAAATACTCGCAAACAATATTTCAAGTATCATGGTATTCAAAAATCGATAATATTCCAGTTATAAAAACGAATTGAATAAAGTGTACACCAACCTTATAGCGTTTTATTCTCCAACGGAAGCTCAAACTTTTTCTTTTCCTTTTCTTTGGTTTCCTTGGGCTATCTCCTCTCCTGGATATTCAATAATACATAACTACTCAATAAAAACTCATTCTTTAACTTAAAATGCATGATTTACTAATCCTAAGGATCCAATTATTTCCAAATCACACCAAGCTCCATTTTAAACTCATTTCATCTTTTAAACTTAATCTTTGACTTTTAAAAATCTCAATGCGCCCTATTAAACTCGTTAGGGTCATTTGAACACCCAACGGACGCATTATGGGTCAATTTATGCAATCGCCCTTCAAACTAGTTAATTGCGCGATTTGATTTCACTTTAACTTTTCGATATTTTCTTAGTTTCCTAAGCTCCCTCAACTTCAATTCACTTACTTTTCATCACATTTTTATTCAAAACCAACCGATAACCAAATCGAAATACAACTCACATCAAAACCATTTAAATCACCAAGAATATCATTAATCACAAACTCAACCAACTCACCCCTTTTTCCTCTTGCTTCGACTTCGTTTTGGACTGGTTTTGGGATGATTTTGGACTGATTTTTGGGGCTGTTATGGTGACAGATCTTAGCTGGTTCCGCTTTACTTTTCTTCCTCTTTCTTCTCCTCTCTTCCACTCTCTCTTTCCCTCACGGCTTCGCCGCGAATGGCAGCTGGTTTCGCCGTCTATCGGTGTCGTTTCTGCACGCGTGGAAGAGCTTGTTTCCAGCTCGGTTCAGCTCGGTTATGCTCCGTTCAAGTCGGGTTGGCGTCGGGTTTTGTAGGTGGTCGGACGGTCAGCTGGTCGATATCGTTTTCCACTCCGGTCAGCTGGTTCGCGCGGCTATTCTACTGTGGATCTGCTCCGTTTCGCACGCTCTCGGTCTCGTCTGGTTCGGCTTGGCATCGTGCGTCGCCGGCTTCTGGTCCGTTCAGAGATGGCGGTCGGCAAGCTCTCTCTCTCTCTTCTTTCTTCTTCTTTCTTCTTTCTTCTTTTCTTTCTTCTTTCTTTTCTTTTCTTTTCTCTTTTCTCTTTCTTTCTCTTCTGGTTCGAGAACTGTCTTTGTTTCTTTTTGACTTTTATGAATCAATTTTGTTGGCTTCTGTTTTCCTCCACAACAATTTCTATAATATCAATTTCATCCACTAAATATTTCATTCTCATACCTTAGATTTTGATTCAATTCTACTTTGACCACACAATTCAAATGTTACCTTCAGTTTAATCCCTTATCTTGTTAATCATAAAAATCATAATACTAATAATATCCATGCATATAAAATTAGGAATGTTACAAAATGGACCAATTAAATGCTAGTGTTTGTAACTAAGAACTTGTTTGACATTATAGAAATAATTCAAGGGTAAATTGGTCAATTGAAGGGAAACCTATATAAAGTTGAAGGGGGTATGAGATGGAAGGAAAAATTGAGAGAGAGAGAGAGAGAGAGTTGTTCGGCCAAGAGAGAAAGGGAGGAGGAAAGGAAATTCTTTCATGCTTTTGATGCCAAACTAAGTGAATTCATACTAGTGGGTGCTAGAGCAAGGAGAAAGTGAAGAGAAAGTGGTAAGTAAGTTGATTTTATATGGTATTTTTATGGTTTCTTGGAGGTATGATAACTTAATGAATTTATGAAATTATTGGCATGTTTAGAAGTAGATTTAGTCCTAAACAAAGGGTGGAGTTGAAAGGGAACTCAAAGGAAGCAAGTAGGCAAGGAAGTGATCTAGGTAAGTAAACTAGTTTCCAAGAGAAATTGCAAAAAACTTCAATTAAGTTGATGTTATGGCATTAGATGAAGTATGGCATGATTTGAAGGTTATTAGAACCATGAAAATGAAAAAAACATATTGAAGGTGTGATGTGTTATATTGGGCCAGGATAGGGTGATAGTATTCGAGATTAAATTTAACCACTTTGATGTGTTTTTATGGTGCTAAGCTTGTGTCCAATCAAGTTTGTGCAAAAAAAATGGAAAGAAAAGAATGTTAGAATGCTAGTTTAAATTTATGTCAAGAATGTGAAGTTTAGTGTTCTTAGCTTTCTAAATTTAAATTGGATGAGTTAGGGTAATTAGAATGGAATTCATGTGATTAGAGTGATGGATTCTAAATTAGAATGTGCTTTGTAGGTGAAAGGGAAGCAAAGAAATCAAAGGACAATTGTTGAAGGTCATTCTAACCAATAGGAGGCAAAGTGTGTGTAAAACTATTTTATAATGTTAAATGCATGGTTAGCATGTTTTAAGTGCTTTTATGAATGTTAAAATATCTTTGAAATTGAAATGAGTTTTATTAAAGTAGTTAGTTTATGAATAATTTTATGTAGTATTCAAAGAAAGTATTATGACATAAATGATTTAAGCAACATATTATTATGTTTATTGCTTTATTGTTTTTAGTATATGAATTAAATTTTTAAAGCATACTTGGAAAAAGTTTTTAATGTCAATGGTTACCCTAATCCCCGTGATATGATTGAGGATCGACAGAAGTACCTTATGCATGTATGGCACGTCCAGGGGGGCCGTATTTCTAATTGTAGGGGAAATCGAGTCTGTCGTGTCGCCCTCCATGCGTTTTTAAGATACTATGACATATACCCTACGCAAGGCGAGGTAACATTCCGCAGAGTGGTGGTTTATGAAAGATATGGATCGTCCCTACCATCGATGACCTAAGACAGGTTGGTGAGATATGATTTCTCTGTGTTCCATCGAATATACGTTATATAAATGATGACAGACCCCTTTCCCTAGGTGGTCTGCTAGCACCCTATGGTGACCCTCCAGCTAGTCCTTACGCTCAACTAAAGGATCCCCACAGAACTAAACCGTGTTCATTCTGAAACCTTTTTAAAAACAGCGGAAACGAGGAGAAATATTTCATTTTTATTTCATACCTTTATAAAACATTTTATAAAAATTTGGGCAACATTCCGTTTGTTTTTTGGACTTTGCTACCTTGTAAATTATAAAATTTAACACTTATAAAATATCACAAAACAATTTCCTCCAAACTACAGAGCCTTAGGATCTCATTTTTCAACACAACCACAACCACAATTTCACATTTCAATTTATAAACTTATTATCAACAAAATCATATGTCATGCATCAGTTTACTTCAAAATCACAATTTAAATCCATAAAAATGATATTTACAAAATCATGTAGCAATAATAAAATATATACAACATATTTTAAAGTTAACAAAAGTAAAAGTTGGTAATCACATCAGCACTATCGCTGCAGCTACCTGGTATTGTATCGGGGTAATCCGCAGCTATGATACCTGTGTCTGGGGAGGTTTATTTAAAAATACAGAAAATGTTTGATGAGCTTTGAAAGCCCAATGAGTGTCATATAATATATTTAAAGCCATGTTTTGATAAAAACCTCCCTAAAACAATTTTAATAATTCAATTCAAATCCATTTATTTAAAATTTAGTTTCATGCATTAATATTATAAAACACATGTTGCACGGTTTTTAATTTCATAAACGGATCTCCTATGGTTGCGGCGTTTTATTCTAAAACCCTTTTCTTTTTATGAAATGAACTAGTCCGACTCCGTTCGATGGTGTCCTGCCAACCAATCCGGCTCCCGCCAACCTATAGTGACCCGTGCCACATGGCACCCTAGTATAGAGCGGGATCTTAAAATGCTCTCTATCCGGTTCATGTAGCATAATCCTACATTGCTACAGAGACGAACTCTGTCTCGCTCGGGTAAGCTAGCTAATAATATACATTTTACGTGCATTGGGCTAATCTCTCAAACATCTGACTAACATGACTCATTGCGGGTACCTCCCGTGGTTAGTTTAGTTAGTGACATACTGACACTACTAAGTCTACCAATGCATGCTTCGGGTACTCAACCCAGACCAGTAATAATCTGATACTCTTTGGGTAAGCCATAGGTTTTATTTTTCACTTTTTAAAACTAAAATCCATTTCATTTACAATTCAAAATGAAAAATCATTGTTTTAACGAAAACACAAAGCCATATTATCTGTTACCATGCAACTTATCATTTAAATCATATTTCACTTTTGCCAACACAATCAAACATGCATGAAACATTCATTTATAAATCAAATCAATACAAAACTCATTAAAAATCATTTTGACACTCATCTTAACTATCACTTTCGAATAAATCTCAGGAAGGCTCTAAAACGCTCCCAAGCGCTTTTACCTTGCTCCACCAGCTTGCTTGTCACCTACACAATATATATATTCGTAAAATTTGCGTTCGCGCCAACTTCTGGAAACTCGAAATAATTAAAATTATATAATCGCCCCTAAATGACCCTTTTTAGGCTCAACCCTCCATTTTTGGTTCATTAATTTAATCTTCGATTTTAATAGCTTCAACACTTCTAATTAAACTCGTTAGGGTCGTCTGAACACTCAATGGCGCCCTTTAAACTAGTTTAGCGCGCGATTTGGTTTCTCCCTAAATCTTTGATATTTTCTTAGTTTTTTAAGCTCCCAATATGCATAAGTCCACTTATTTTTCAACTCATATTTAATCAAAACTAACCAACAAACAAATTGAAATAAATTCATTTCAAATCAATCTAATCACCAACAAAATCATCAACTTAAAATTTAAATAACTCACCCCTATTTACTCTTCGCGTTAATTTCGTTTTGAGGTTGATTTTGGGGTGGTTTTACACTGATTTTGGTGACAAATCTGGGTTGGGTTTGAACTATTTTTCTTCCTCCTTCTCCTCCTCCACGCAACTTCCCTTCTTCTTCTCCAATCAGCCACCTCATTTTTCGATTCGGTTTCAGCTCCACTTGGGTCCGGTTTGGGTGGCGGTTTAGAGCTGAAAACGAGCTCGGTTGCAGTTGAAAATGGTGTGGATTGGGCCGGTTTCACGCACGGGTTCTGCAGGTGGTCGGACGGTAGCTCGTCACCGTCTTCTTCCGCATCGATCGGGTTGGTCCTGCGTGCACGCACGGTCAGCTCATTTCTGGTTCTGGTTTACAGCGAGTCCAGCTTTGCTTTAGCTTGAGTTCGGCGGCTAGATGGTGTGGCGACAGCATCGTCGATTCTGGTTCGCATCAACGGCTCTAGATCGAGCTCGGCTTGGCGTCTTGTTCTGCAACGTGATGGGTTTGATCTACCTCTAGTTCAACGAGCTTCACGATCGGGACAGCAGCTCCCCGTCATCATCGTCGATGGCAATCAGGTTTGGTTCACTCGATCGGCGATGTCTGCGGCTGAACTTGGTCGCTTCGTGGCTGGTCTACGGTAGCTCGAGCTGGTTCTGCATGCTAGTTGGATGCGTGACGGTGACGGTAAGGTCTAGTTGGTCGGACGCCGGCTGCAACTTCTTCTTTCTTCTTCTTCCTTCTTTTTCTTCTTCTTCTTTTCTTCTCTTCTTTTTTCTCACATGACAATCTCTCTCTCAAGTTCTGCTCACTATTTTCTTTTTGATTTTGGTGAGTCAACCCAAATTTTTTGGCTTCTATTTTCCTCCACAATCAATTCTAAAAATGACGGTCACATTCTGATAAAATTTTGGTTTCCTCTCTTAACTTTTAGCTTATTTCTAGTTTAACCACAAATATTAAAATTTATCTTCGATTTAGTCCATTTTCACCTTAAAAATTACTCGATTTCATTTACCATTTTATCCTTCCGTTTAATCTCCAATTGAGTTTAATTCAATCCCTATGGGTTCCCTAAAACCGTAGGTGCTTCCATAGACCATTTAGGGTCTTTAATAGTTATTCAAGGATTATTTCTTAGAAACCCGTAAAATCAAAAATAAAGGGTTTACAATTTCTTCCCTCCTTGTAAAAATTTCATCCTCAAAATTTCTAAATGCTCTCATCTAGATGATTCTCTCTTTCGAATCCTTCTTCACTATAGCATCATTCATAACATCTTCTGTCTCATCGATGTAACCTCTACATCATCAACACAGCCAAAGATACAGGCGGGTTTGTCTCATCTTCCAGATCAAAACTTAAGATTAACGTCAACCTAAACTTGCCTCATCATTTGAGGGGAAAATTACTTGATACTAAACTCCCATAATCTCGTGTCCATACTGATTCTATCAATAAGATCCACAAGGTTAATAAAATATAGAACTCTTAAATCAATCAATACGTAAACATTATTATCGATTTAAGAATCTTTACCTATATCCTCATTCTGGATCAGCGTTAGCTGCCTACTGTATCGCCGCAAATACTCTGGCCTAACTACGAGGTCTCTCGGGCTGTCTTCCGAGTGTTATTCCCCTACTGGATCCACCACTAGTCTACTCAGGATCTGAAGCTGCTCTAATCTGGGAGTCTCTCCTCTCTGATCCACGACCCTCACTAATCTGTACTGGTGTGGTGCTCCAGTCCTCTGGTCTATTTGATCTAGCTACACTAGGGTAGTCCTTCATGAAATGGCCCTCCTGACCATACCTGTAGCATCTGGTGCTACCTGCAAAACACTCGCCTCGATGGCTCTTACCGCATCTACTGTAAGAAGGTCGTGATCTGAATCCGCGTCTGAAACTCATGGATTCCACTGAAGACCTCATGGAACTGTGACTGCTCTGAGACCCCTGACTCTGCTCCTTGCTCTAGGATCCGGAAGATCGATCACCACTCTTCGTCACTTTACTAGATCCTCCATGGTGGCTAGTACTCACGATCCAGGTGCGTTTCTTGTTGAACTTTGATGGTCGAGGAATGGTCTTCATACTCTGTTCCACTCGTCTAGTTGTCTCTACTAGTCTGCCATATCTATCTTTTGGAGCCAACGAGAGATGAACTTTCAGATCTGGATATAAACCTATGAAAAATCTCTTGCTCTTCTGCTCTTCGTTCTCTACAATTAGATGGACTACTCGGATCAACTCGAAAAATCTCTTCTCATACTCCGCTATGGACATAAATCCCTACTGTAGACTGAAAAACTCATCCGTCCGCGCATCCTGGTACGACTGAGGGTAAAAATGCTCTCTGTACTCCCTCTCAAATACCGTCCAGAAAATCCCTTCCAAATGTTGTCTCTCTAGGACCTTCCATCAGTCCTGAGCCCTATCCTCCAGCAAAAATGAAGAGAATTGTACCCTCTGCTCCTTCGAGCAATCCATCACCCTGTATATTTTCTTCATACGATTTAACCACGCTAGGGCACTCTCTGGATCGCCCTTGCCGTCGAACGACTTTCCTCCTAATTTCTTTACTCTCTCTATGTCATTCTTCCTATAAACAGGAGCCTACCGCAGCTTCTGCATCTCCGCTACTAACATCTACGTAAACTGCTGCGCATCAAAACCTCCCGCTGCCTGGCCACTCGATCCTCCCTGCTCAAATGTAGGCGGCTCAACTGAGGCATTCACAGACCTCGTACCACGCTCAGGCTCCTCGAAAAATGGTGCCTCAACAGCTGGAGCTCCTGCATGAGCTCTACTGGAACCCCATCTCCCGCGTCCATGTCCGCATCGATCCATAGTGCTGTGATTTCGAAACATCAAACTTATGAAAAACTTGAAAATCATTTCAAAATAAGATGCACGACACTAAAATACATGTGGTTGTGTATTTCATCATCAAAACAATACATACTAAATTTTTATCTTCAAAATCGTGCTTAAACCACGCTTTGATACCAAACTGGACGGTCTGCATGGCTTTGCCTTCTCGCATCCAGGGTACCTCAGATGCAAGTCTTACACGCAGCATCTCGGCTTGCGCAGCAGACACAGGAGACCAAACTTGCATCGAACGTATCAAGGTAAGAGCCAACGCTTCGCCAGCCACCCCTCACACTATGAGAACCCCTGATCACGTGGGCCGAATTTACTTGGTCCTCTTCCTGAAACTTGCTCTGATACCAATCTGACAGACCCCTTTCCCTAGGCGGTCTACCGACACCCTACGATGACCCTCCAGCTAGCCCTTATGCTCAACTAAAAGATCCCCGCAGAGTTAAGTCGTGTTTTTTCTTAAAACCTTTTCAAAAACAACGAAAACGAGGGGAAAATTTTCATTTTTATTTCAAACCTTTATAAAACATTTTATAAAAATTTGGGCAGCATCTCGCCTATTTTTCGAACTTTTCCACCCTACAAATTATAAAACTTAACATTTCTAAAATATCACAAAACAATTTCTCCCAAACTACAGAGCGTCAGGCTCTCATTTTTCAACACAACCACAACCACAATTTCACATTTCGATTTATAAAATTATTATCAACAAAATCATATGTCATGCATCAATTTACTTCAAAATCACAATTTAAATCCATAAAAATGATATTTACAAAATCATGTAGCGATAATAAAATACAACATATTTTAAAGTTAACAAAAGTAAAAGTTGGTAATCACATCAGCACTATCGTCGCGGCTGCCTGGTATTATCTCGGGATAATCCTGTAGCTATGGTACCTTTGCCTGGGGAGGTTTATTTAAAAATACAAAAAATGTTTGATGAGCTTTGAAAGTCCAGTGAGTGTCATATAATATATTTAAAGCCATGTTTTTATAAAAAGCTTCCTGAAACACTTTTAATAATTCAATTCAAATCCATTTATGTGAAATTTAGTTTCATGCATTAATATTATAAAACACATGTTGCACGGTTTTCAATGTCATAAACGGATCTCTTATGGTTGCGGGGTTTTATTCTAAAACTCTTCTTTTTTTTTTTATGAAATGAACTGGCCTGACTCCACTCGAAGGTATCTGCCAACCAGCCCCTTTCATTATTATAAAACCAGATATGGTCCGACTTCGCTTGAAGGTGTCCTGCCAACCAATCCGGCTCCCGCCAACCTATAGTGACCCGTGCCACATGGCGCCCTAATATAAGCGGGATCCTAAAACGCTCTCTATCTGATTCATGTAGCGGAATCCTATATCGCCACAGAGCGGAACTCTGTCACGTTCGGGTAAGCTAGCTAATAATATACCCTTTACTTGCATTAGGGCTAATCTCTCAGACATCTGACTAACATGACTCCTTGTGGTTACCTCCCACGATTAGTTTAGTTAGTGACATACTAACACTACTAAGTCTACCAATGCACGCTTTGGGTACTCAACCCAGATCGGTATTAATCTGATACTCCTTGGGTAAGCCATAAGTTTTATTTTTCACTTTTTAAAACTAAAATCCATTTCATTTACAATTCAAAATGAAAAATCATTGTTTTAACGAAAACACAAAACCATATTATCTCTTACCATGCAACTTATCATTTAAATCATATTTCGCTTTTGCCAACACATTCAAATATGCATGAAACATTCATTTATAAATCAAATCAATACAAAACTCATTAAAAATCATTTTGACACTCACCTTAACTATCACTTCTGAATAGATCTCCGGAAGGCTCTAAAACGCTCCCTAGCGCTCTTCCCTTGCTCCTCCGACTTGCTCGTCACCTACACAACATATATATTCATAAAATTTGTGTTCGCATCAACTTCTGGAAACTTGAAATAATTAAAATTACATAATCGCCCCTAAATGACCCTTTTTAGGTTCAACCCTCCATTTTTGATTCATTAATTTAATCTTCGATTTTAATAGCTTCACCACTTCTAATTAAACTCGTTAGAGTCGTCCTGAACACTCAACGGATGCCATAAGGGTCAATTTACGGAATCGCCCTTTCAACTAGTTTAGCGCGCGATTTGGTTTCTCTCTAAATTTTTGATATTTTCTTAGTTTTCTAAGCTCCCAATATGCAAAAATTCACTTATTTTTCAACTCATATTTAATCAAAACTAACCAACAAACAAATCGAAATAAATCCATTTCAAATCAATCTAATCACCATTAAAATCATCAACTTAAAACTTAAATAACTCACCCCTATTTACTCTTGTGTTAACTTCGTTTTGAGGTTGCTTTTAGGGTGGTTTTGGACTAATTTTGGTGACAAATCTAGGCTGGGTTTGAACTATTTTTCTTCCTCCTTCTCCTCCTACATGCGGCTTCTCTCCTCCGACCGAACTTCCTTCTTGTTCTCTAGTCAGCCACCTCATTTTTCGGTTCCATTTCAACTGCACTTGGGTCAGGTTTGGGTGGCGATTTCGAGCTAAAAACAAGCTCGATTGCAGTTGAAAATGGTGTGGATCTGGCGGGTTTCGCGCGCGGGTTCTACAAGTGGTTAGACGACAGCTCGTATCGTCTTCTTCTACGTCGATCGGGTCGGTTCTGCGTGCGCACGCGGTCAGCTCGTTTCTGGTTCTGGTTTGCAGCGAGTCCGACTTTGCTTCAGCTTGAGTTCGGCGGCTAGATAGTGTGGCGACAACGTCGTCGATTCTGGTTCGCGTCAATGGCTTTGGATCGAGCTCGGCTTGGCGTCTTGTTCTGCAACGACGACGGGTCTAATGTACCTCTGGTTCGGCGAGCTTCACGATCAAGACAATAGCTCCTCATCGTCGTCATCGATGGCAATCAAGTCTGGTTCGCTTGATCAGTGATGTCTGTGGCTGAACTTGGTCGCTTAGCGGTTGGTTTACAGTAGTTAAGCTGGTTCTACATGCAGGTTGGATGCACGACGGTGACGGTAAGGATTGGTCGGTCGGACGTCGACGATAGCTTCTTCTTTCTTCTTTTTCTTCTTCTTCTTCTTTTCTTCTCTTCTTTTTTCTCGAGCGACAATCTCTCTTTCAAGTTCTGCTCATTGTTTTCTTTTTTATTTTGGTGAGTCAACCCAAATTTTTTGGCTTCTATTTTCCTCCACAATCAATTCTAAAAATGATGATCACTTCTTGATAAAATTTTGGTCTCCTTACTTAACTTTTAGCTTATTTCTTGTTTAACCACAAATATTAAAATTTATCTTCGATTTAGTCCCTTTTCACCTTAAAAATTACTCGATTTCATTTACCATTTTATCCTTCCTTTTAATCTCCAATCGAGTTTACTTCAATCCCTATGGATTCCCTAAAACCTTATGTATTTCCATGGACCATTTAGGGTCTTTAATAGTTATTCAGATACTATTTCTAGGAAACCTGTCAAATCAAAAATAAAGGGTTCACAAATGATGTTATTCTTTTATGTATCTATGTTTATATTTTGATGGATTTTAACATTGTATGCATTTAAAATTTTCCAGTAAATTTATTTCAATGTGTATTCAAAGCTATGAGACCTATAGTTTTGATAAATTATCAATAATCTTGGATTTTTGAGTATTTATGGGAGGTATCTTTTGTATGAAATATGCTTTTCTTTATGATATTCACTGAGCTCCTTTAGCTCACTCCTTTCAATTCATTTTATGAAAACCTCCCCAAGTACAAATACGGGTGCTCAGAGTGAGCGATCTCCGACACAGTTTTAGGTGGGCACTTCAATGACCGCAACTATAAAAATATTGTACGTGCCTTGATGTTCACTAAATATGCATAATGAAAATGTTTTTGATCAGATATAAATACTTGTGATTTTATATATATGAAAATACATTTTTAAAATTTGAATGGTTTTTGTTGGAATATTTTGATTGTAAGGAAGTTTGATTGGTAAATGAACTGGAGGTCCAAAGTGGGAAGTGGAGACGTTTGTGTGAATTTTTGAAGTGTTTATAAATTGATTGCAGATGATTTTAAAAAGATGGAAAATGTAGAAAAACAGTCGTTGTGCTGCCAAAATCTTTAAAAGAAAAAAAAATGCTTTTTTAAATTATAAATGATTATGAAATGGAGAATAATTTATGGATTCGCTCCATGGAGTCCTTTAGAGTCACCAGTATGAAGATTACAAGGATTTTCTTGGGGTGCCGGAAGGGCTCCTCTCGGATCCCTGAAAAGGGTATCCGGGTCAGGTCCCTTCAAAAAATTCTTACAAACATACAAAATTTAGAAGTTATGCATAAGAAAATTTTAAGCTATTAATTGCGTATAAATATAAATACATTGAAAGACGCGTTTAAGCATGCAAAGGATCACATGGATAGACATTGGAGCTTAAAAACATATCATGCATTGTTCATTACCACAAGTGAGCCTAACTCCTCAAAAGATCAACTAGAGCTTTTCTCTAGGTTATAACATAGCCAAGGGTGAATGGGTTAAAGAAAGAAAGAATAAGTAGTTCAACGAATGAACCTAAGATCACATTTAAAAGATCAAATGATGTTTTCTTTAAGGCATGAGTCTCTGTTTGTTTCTTTTTTCACACTTTAAGCTTCTTTTCTTCTATTCTTCAAAACTACTTTCTGTTTGGATTTTTCTTTTCATTTTTTGTTTTTCTTTCTTTCTTTTGCACTTTCTATGCTTGCTTGTTTGCTTTTGATTTTTTTTTATTTGGATTTTTTGGTTGTTTTTTTTTATTTTTTATTTTTTGGACTCTAGCAAACACATCTCATATTCACATACATATTTTTCATACTTAAATTCCTTTCACTTTCGTGTCTAACTTTATCTCTAATGGATTTCAAGCTCTAAAGGGTAAGATAATATTCATTTCGAGTTTGGAATGGGAAATTGTAGATTATGAACAAAAATTAGGCTTATCGTGTGTTTAGTTCAAATTTGGCTATTGGAGCACACACATAAGGGTAAGAAAGTATTTGGGCCATTTATTAGCTTTAATCACATAATGCCTAATATCACATTTCACAATTTGTCAAACTCACAAGTAAAGCAAACAATTTATTTCATGCAAAACATGTCATCAATTTCCAATGCAACACTTAGATGAGATCAATTCTACTCAATTTGAAACACAAGAAGAGTATTTAAGATTTCAATGAAAACAACCCTCAAAATGAAATGTTATGGCTCAATGACTCACTTAGGAAGTCTCCACTATTAATCATGACACCTCTTAGCAAGTCATCGTCACCATCACATCTCAAGCCTAATTGAGCAAACAAACACAAACATCCAAAGCTCCCTAAAGCAAAATATTTTCCTCACTACCCATGAATGTCACTGACAAAATTTTAAGTGTTTCATAAGAGCTACAGCACATCTATATGTACAACACGCATGAATGACTCCTAACAAATTAATTAAGCATAAAACATATTCATATCACACATAACACATATTTATCATTTCACACAAGTACTAAAACTATTGAAGTCCACACCCCTTACCTAAATCAAGCATCATAAACAATATGAGATTTTATGGCAAAAGAGATGTGAATTTAAAAACAAAAAACAAAAAAAACAAAAACAAAAAAAAAAAAACAAAAAACAAAACGAACAAAACAAATAATGCACTCAAAAAATCAAACCAAAAACAATAAGCACACATTGACGAACTTTTGAATTCCATACCCGAAAGCCTAAATCAAACATCATAAACAACAAAAGATTTTATAGTAAAAAGTATATGAAACTCAAAAGAAAATACCTAGGTGGGTTGTCTTCCACCAAGCGCCCGATTCAATATCTAGGCAAGACAGATGAATTTGAAGTTGAAGCCAAGTCCCATGTCCAAGACCGTGTCCTTTTTGTATAAAAATAAAAGTAAAACCTACAAAAACAAAAACAAGAAAACGAAATTAAAATAAACTAGGACTAGAGTTGGCAACCAATCCGAACACATCCCTGACAATGGTGCCAAAAACTTGTTGGTTACTTTTAAATTCCCATTTTAAGTAATAAAACCTCGCTTGTATACAAATCGTATAGATATCGTATAGCAGTTGCGGGATCGTCTCCACAGGGACATGAGAATCAATTACCAAACTAGTCCTAAATGAAAATAAATAAAAGTTTTCCACGATTCCATATTCCTCTTAGATATAGAAATTAATAATCAAAACATCGACTAGTTAATCATTAATCTTTATAATACATCTCTTCCAATAATGCATTAAACATACTCTCATCTACTGACATTTATCTTTTAATGGCTATCGAATGAACGAAAGCTCGTTAGGTTCAAGATAATCTACTACCTAAATTGGATTGGTATTTTTATGAGATATTCGACTGTCACTCAAGCATTCACGATGACGTGGCTATCACACAAGTGGCCTATTTCCTTTTCCTAACATAGGGTAGACATTTTATCTAGCATTTTGTGTGCTACTCCTTCTGGTCTCAACACACAACCTCAAATCGTGCATATGGTCGCTAATCACACACAAGTATTAAGTTCTAAAATCTCTACTCAACATGCACACCATCCTCAAGCAAATGATAATCAAACTCTATTAATATTACATAATCAATATCCATCATCATCCCAACACAACATAAAAATAAATGGATACATACAAATGAAAAATTGCATATACACAA
The DNA here is from genome assembly GCA_021234005.1 of Nephelium lappaceum. NCBI lineage: Eukaryota > Viridiplantae > Streptophyta > Magnoliopsida > Sapindales > Sapindaceae > Nephelium > Nephelium lappaceum. The sequence continues at coordinate 14,712,084 of CM038005.1, read as the reverse complement.
GAGAAATTAAGAAAACAACCTATGAATCTCTCTCTTCTGAGTTTGAATCCATGAAGCTCCTCTCTTTTCCTAGTATGAATGATAAGCGTATTTTCAGTGAAGATTTAGGCCTACAAATCTACGTCATTGTTATCGTTCTTGAATTTTTTACGTTTTTTTTAGTGTTTTTCAAGAAAATCAATCGAAAATGGTGAGTGAGCATAGAATTTAAAGGTTTGGCGAAGAAGTGACGAGAAAACGTCGTTGAGCAAGTAAGCATCGTCAAAGGAAAATGCTAGGACTTTAAGGCAAACAAGTGAAGTAATCCAAGCCCATGTCTAAGCTGCCATGCATGACGCAGCCTGATCCAGATACCTCTAGTTCTAATCTGGTAGGTCACGTCAGGTACCCCAACGGATCTCTCTTAGACCCAATTCGTCAGGTTAAGCGAAACCCATGGAGCGAACCCTAAACTTTCTAATACTTTCCAAAACATTGTTAGGTTAGTTTTCTTTAAAATCTAAAAAGACGTAGGAATTGTTTTCGGATTTTAACTCATTTTCTGACGAAATTTTAGCAGCATAACAGCTACATTTTTGGCGTTCCTGAAAAACCTTGTTTACAAAAAATCACACTTTGACTAAAATTCATCATCAATCCAACTTCCGATTGCTCATAGGCTTCAAACATGTATTTAATTTTTCAAATCAACTTAATAAAATTCAAAACTCAATTTAATAAACCACATTTAACTCAAAACGATTTAAAACACAATTACGAATGAATAATTACAAATTACAAATTATTTATACAATTAAAAAGGGGTTTACATGTAAATGGGTTAAATGTTAAAATGGGTGGCTTAAAATGGCGTTGTGTCGCGCTGCCTCCCCCGCTAGAGGAAATGTCATTCTCGACTACCAGCTAAGAGTACCTGAGGAGGTTTTTGTATAAAAACAGAAAAATAATTAGTTAGAAGCTCAGTGAGTAATAATTTGTTTTTTCTTTGAAGATCTGATTTCTAAATATCCTCCTCGGAAAATGTTTGAAAACAAATCTTTATTTCTTTAGCATTTCAAACTTCAATTCTTAAACTCAGTTTAAACAAGAGAATTTCTATATAAATGCAAACATGCATTAAATTCAAAAATCGTAACTTAAAATTATAAATAGCTTGAATAATAATCATAAAATTTCTTTTCTTTCAATTCTGCTTTTCTTTGAAATCTATTTCTTGATATCTTTCAAAAATACCATAGTATCCCTAACTCTGGGGTCATGTGACCTCTGTACGAGGAATGATCCAACATAAAGGACCAACCATGACAACTCTGAGACATCTCACGGCTATGTACGGAATTTTTCAGCCCTAACCCTAACACACGAAACACCACATCACATGAACAAAGGCGACTCGACTGACAGACTAGGACACTTGTACCCCCAGGTTAGTGACTCATCCCTCCCCAAGACTGAGCCAACTAATGTGGGATAGACTGGTCAGGTCTAATCTTTTTTAGAAATCTCTAAGGGTATGCTAATGACTTGAAAATGCTTTTCTTTTCTTTTCTTAATTCAAACTTTAAAACATAGCTTCTGAAATTTCATTTTAACAACCACATATATGCATATAAATCAAAATTCTCATTCAAGCTATAATTCATGCTTATGTCAATGCATTTAAAATAATTTCAAATAAGCAAATAATTTATTTAATCATGCTCAACAATTTGCAATACGTTTAAAAACTTTAAAAATAAAACTCACTCACAAAAACGGAAAACTGTGAACGGCGCGTACAGAGCCTTTACTCTTCTCATCTTGAACCCCGTGCGTCCTCATCACCTACACAACATATGCATATGTAAATTTATGTTCGCGTCAACTTTTGGAAACTCGAAATAACTAAAATTACATAATTGCCCCTAAGTGATCCTTTTTACGTATAAACCTTTCTTTTTGGTTTCTTTATTAATTCTGGGGTTTCAAACTCCTGTTTTCTTTGTCTAGAACCTATTTATTATCACCTAGGGATGTTCTGGCACTAAAGAAATTGCGTTCGGAGGCCCGAAACGAAAATCGTTCCGATTTCGACCCCTTTAAGCCGAACACTATTCACAACCCTACTCAGGGCTTTTCTTCATTCCATTTTCACTCCGAACACCTTCCCAACTCGCCATCTAGTTAGTCCAAGTGACGATACGGAAGGAAACGGTCATCGAGTAAGCGTTTTAGGCTAAAAAGGTGTTGTTTTTGCTACTAACTTTGGGTATTTTCTTGGTTTTGATTTCTAAATTTAATCTTTCACTTTTAATAGCCTCAACACACCGAATTAAACTCGTTAAGTTCATCAAAACTCTCAATGGATGCATTATGGGTCAATTTATAGAATCACCCTTCAAACTAGTTTAGTTAGCATTTTATTTTCTCTTTAAAATTTTCACCATTTTTCTTGGTTTCCTAAGCTTCCAATAAACATCAAAACGACATCCATTTCGTTCTACTTTTCATCGGACCATTTTGCCCTTATAATAACCTTAAATTTCTAAATTAACCTCAAACTAAAACTCTCAAATTCTAACATCAAAATTCACTCACTAACTATCCAACAAATCAACAACACAAATCATTTCAAAACCATCAACATTAACTCTCACCTATGGTAGCCCCTTACACCAATCAAATCTCAATTTTTCAACATCGATTCACTTGGTTTTCAACTCATTTTTAATCACAACAACAACAAATCGTAACAAAATCCACTTCAAAACCAACTCAATCACCAACAAAATCATCAATAATAACCATTTCAAAACTTAAACAACTTATCCTCTTTTCTTCCTCACGAAATCATCCTCTTCCTCTTCGTTTAGGCATTAGTTTTGGACTAGTTTTGGGTTGTTTTGAATTGGTTTGGGTGCGAAAACAGTTGGGTTTCGAGTTGTCTTCTTCCTCCTTATTCTCCTTCGCATGAAATCCCTCTTCCTCGGTCAGATCTCTCTTCTTCTTCCCCGATCTGTCGTCTCTGCTTTGGTTCTGCTTTGGTCACGCTTTTGCACTAGGTTTGGGGTTTGGTTTTGAGCTAGAAATGTCGTGGAACAACTAGGTTTTCTTTTTCCTCTCCTCCTTCACACGATCTCTCTCTCCAAGCTCTATCTACTTCAGTTCTAGGATCAATTGTGCGTGCATGAGGTTTGGTTCTGGTCGGGTTTTGCATCAGCTTGAGCTAGGTTTGGCAAGCTTGGCATCGGCTTCAGAAGCCGAAGCAGCTACTCGATCCTCTCTCTTCTTCTTCTTTTCTTCTTTCGCGTTTCTTTTCCTTTTTACACGACAATCTTCTGTCTTTGTTTTTGTGATTCAATTTTTTGGCTCTTTTGTTTGTGTTTTCCTCCATAAACAACTTCAATAATACTGGTCACGTCCTGAGAAAATTTTGTTCTCATCCCTTAGCTTTTAACTAAATTTTAGTTTGACCACATATATTAAATCTTATCTTCAATTTAGTCCCTTGTCATATTAAATGATTATTCGATTTCATTTACCATTTTACCCTTCCGTTTGATCTCTAATCGAGTTAAATCGATCTCAAAGGGTTCTCTACAACCTTAAACGCTTTCCATTGACCATTTAGGGTTTCTAATCGTCACTTAGGGACTATTATTGAAAAATCCGTAAAATTAAAAATAGAGGGTTTATAATGCATGCTTCTTCACTACCTAATGCCCCAATCAGCTTGATTTCTAGCTCAATAGAACGCTTGACAGCACACTTACCTACATTTCAAAGCGCACAGTAGCAGCTCTCAGGCCAACAGCACACCTAGCTATGCACCTACCTCCCAACCTACACTCCAAGTTGTGTGCAACATACCAGACTGCATTCCTTAAGGGCTATAGTGCACACTACTCCCCAAGTAGTGCCCAATTTAGCCAATCAACGCACAGTACACTGCCTAGGCATGCATACTCATACGCTTCATCACAAGTAAGCCTCCATGCCAGCATGCACTAATGCATCAGCGTGCAGCCTTGTCTTTCGTATTACCCAAGCATGCCTCCACACACGCTCACCTACCAATCTGTACACCAATAAGCTCCCCTCACACAAGCAGTATCTCCTTACAAGCACAGTAATGTGCTTCTTCATCTAGAGGCACCTAACCAAGCCCTACTCACTACCACAGTCACACCTAATTGTACAGGTACTCGTCCATAAGTAATGGAGCCTCAAATGACATTTTTTACCTTTCCCTATTCATTTCATGCCCTAATTTGGACAACCTTTCCACACACCTAAACCACACCATTTTCTATAATTTTAAGGGGCTGAAAATGGGGCTCTCATGTCCCTTCTCTCAAGCTTGGTTCTTACCTATTAAACACTTCCATTTCCTTCAAAACTTTACCCACCAACATCCTAAACTTTACCCACCAACATCCTACACTTATGCTTTGGAGAGAAAACTTTACATAAGTAGAGAAGATGACACAAGGGTTCGAACTCAGAAAAGAAGAGCTCCATGGATTAAAACTAGGGAAAGGGAGATTCATGGGTTGTTTTTTTAACTTCTCTTTTATAGTTGTAATTTTTCCATTGTATATAGACATACTTTATATTACGTTGGGATTTTGATGGATTTTGATTATTGATATTAATAGAGTTTTATTATTATTGCTTATATGTTGAGTGGAGATTTTAGAACTTAATGATTGTATATGATTGGCCACCATATGCATGATTTAAGGTTATATGTTGACACCGGAAGGAATAGCACACAAAATGCTCAATAAAATGCCTTCCCTAGGTTAGGAAAGGGAAATAACTCATTCGTGTGATAGCCGAGTCATTGTAATTACTCGAGTGACAGTTGAGTATCTCATAAAAATACTAATCCGACCTATGTAGTAGATTGTCTTGAACCTAATAAGCTCTTGTTCATTCGATAGTCATCGGAATATAGGTGTTGGTGGATGAGTATATATTCAATGCATTATCAGAAGAGATGTATCGAGAGGATTAGTAATAAACTAGTGACAAACATAACCGATAAATCTTCAATGCTTTAATAATTAATTTCTACATCTAAGTGAAATCCATAATCCTAACGCACTTTACTTGTTTTTATTACTTTATTTTCATCTAGGAGTACTTTGATAATCGATTCTCACGTCTCTGTAGAGGCAATCCCTGCAACCACTATACGACATCTACATGATTCATTTATAGTAAGCCCCGAAATTTCATGAATAGTATTTTTAAAGGAATAGTATTTTCAGATGAAAAGTATTTTCGAACGAATAGTATTTTCAGATAACTAGTATATCCAGATGAATAGTGTTGTTGGAGAATGGTGTTTTTGGATGAATAGTAATTTTTCTAGCAAATGGACCAAGTAAATCACAAGTTTTGGAATAAGTAATAGAGTATAATGAAACTAGAATGGAGTGAAAATGAATCCGTTTGAATAGTTTTTAAGGGCTCCAAATGTGATTTAACGAAAATTCCCTTATAGACGAAAAGGTAAATATTGTTAATCTAAACTCCGTTCGAATTTTTTGAAGTATGGGATTGAATGCTAAGACAACCGATTAGAGTATTACGTGATTAATTTGAGGATTAAGTGACCATGGAATATTTTTGTAATTATTTAGAGATAAATAGAGATAATTCTGAATCCAACAGAAATTTCGGAAAGATTTTCGGATTCAGAAAATTTTAAAAGGGGACTAATTGAGTATTAAAATACTCAAGAGGTAATTTAGAAACTCAAATAACCTTTGGAAAGAAATTCAGATTGAAACGAAATCAATCTGAAAATCACCAGAGACGATTTAACGATTTACGGAGAGTCGAAAAGGGGCACAGAATGATTTTAAAAGTCACCAGCGCTACATGGAGTATGTATGTAGCCCGAATGTAGGCCCTTGAAAATTTTGGAAGGATTTCGAAAAAATAACAGAAAAAGTCGAATTCGGACGTTTCAAAAAAATTGAAACCAAAGAGATAAAAATAAAGGGTAATGCGGCAAAGAAATGATAAGCATGAAGAATGTGTGGTAGATAAAGTGACACATGGCACAATAGGAACCAAGTAAGTGTAAAGTAAAGGGTAGAAAATTGAATTTTAAAATTTTAAGGGATAAAATGTAAAACCCATAATTTTCTTTTTCTATGAGAAATAAAATTTTCTGACGAATAGTGTTTCGAGTGTATAGTGACTGAGGGAATAGTGATTTTAGGAGATAGACCCTGGAAGGTCGAAAAGTTTAGAATAGGTATTAGAGCCTAAGATAATTGAAACAGATTAAAAATGAGTCTATTCAGGTAAGAATTTAAGAGATTCGAATACTTTTGGACGAAAACGCCCCTTTTGATGAATAATGAGTATTGACGATTTTACATCTATTTGATTTATTTAAACATGGAATTGAGAGATAAGATGTCCAATTAAAGTATTACATGGTCAATTTGATGATCGAAGGACCACAGAATATTTTTGAATAAATAAAATAGGGGATGAAAACGTAAAATGCCATGGGGTACAAAACGTAATTTTACACCCAAAAATTGAAGTGGCCGGTCAAATAAGGGATAAGAACACATGGGAACAGCAGCAAAAAGATGAGGACACTTGTCAAAGCTTTATGACATTTGTCAAGCAAAAGAATAAAAAAAACTGATGAAAAATGAATGAAAAGAAAATGAAAAGTAAGAGAACAAGTGCACTATATAAGGGACCACCTATTTCATTGAAACTAGAAGTTGTTCAGACAGCAAAATAGTGCAAAGACCAAACCAAAAGCCTAGAGAAGGAAGAGGAAAGAAAGAAGAAGAAGAAGAAAAAGAAAAGAGAGAGAAAAGGAAAAAAAATATAGGAGATTTCCAGATAAGTAATTTCTTTCCAATAGATTTTGGATTCTAAGAATTTAGTGGATGTTTTTAAGAGTTTTAAATCCATGAGTTTGTGTGGTGTTAGGGTGATCAAAATCTTGTTAAATAACTTGATGTTTGAAGTTGATTTTCATGGATTTGATAGTGATTTTTAGTGATAAACTAGTTTCCAAGAAATTTGCGAAAACTTTAATTAAGTGATGTTAGGATATTGGATAAGTTAGGGTGTGAGTTGAATATTGTTAGAGCTATGGAAATGAAAGAAACTTAACAAATGGGTGATGGATTTCATTTGATATATAACTTGTAGGGAGGTCGACGCAAGGAAGGAACATTGGGGGAATCTATTCAAGTGGTTGAAAAACAATTTGTGAGTGGAAGTTTTTATTTAATTTCAATCAGTTTCTTATCAAGTTTCATATTATATTTTTATGAGTGATTATTTTTAAAGTTACCTTTGACAAATTTTATTGATTATATTTGGTTAATTTATTTAGTGAGTGGAACCTAAATTTTTATGCTTTTAATACACTTGTACTAAAGAGTATCAAAATATTAGTATTTGAAATGTGTTTATGCATCTAGTAATGAGAAGGCTTTTAGTATACTCCATGTTATCTACACCGGGCACATGTCCTGTTCATTATAGATAACATGGCATAAGCCAAGTACACTGACACACCCCCCTACCTCAACCTCATTACCCCATTTTCTTTCTCTCTCTATCTTTTTCTCTCATATCATTGCTCTCTCAAACCCTAGCCGCCCTCTCCTCTCCCACTCATTTGTCGTTCACTGCTTTGATATTCTTACTATTTCCTATTGTCCACCGTTCTACCGCCGGTTAGTCTTCTCTTCCCTTTTTCTTCTTTTTCCCTACTTCTTCTCTTTTTCTTCTTCTTCTTATTCTCTTCTTCTTCTCCTTTTCTTCTTTTTCGTTTTCTCTTCTTCTTCTTCTTCTGTCCGCATAATGGTCAAACTTATTCTGACTACGTGACAGTCAACTAGTTAGTCTTTTTCTTCTTCTTCTCCTTTTCTTCTTCTTGTTGTTCTTCTCCTTCTTCTTTCATTTGCGTGACAACCAGACGAATGCGCAGCTATCTGATCGTCGCTTCTTTTTTTACTTTTTACTTTTTTTTTCTTTTCTTCTTATTTTTTCACTTATTTTCTTCTTTTGCAGTCGCTGCCGAGGACTATTGCAGTTTGGTGCCATCGTATTCGCCGATCTACTGCTCTTTCACTGTCCGGCACATCATGTTCGCTGATCTACTCATTTTCCACTGTTTTCTTTGTGAATAAGGTATTGGCTTTATGATTTTGTGTTTTTCGATTTTTCAATTTATAATTTTATGTTTTATGGATTTTGTTAGATATCATATATGTATTATTGTTGTTATGATGTGGGATTGTATTATATAAACATAATATTGTTGTTGGGGTAATTTTCTTTTGATGGTTTTGTGAAGATTTTTTAAAGGTTAAAGTTGTGATATTTTTTTATGTTTTGTGTGTAAAATATATATGAATATGCTAGTTTGTATGGTTAAGAATAATAAGTAATATGTAAGATATTTATAATATATATAGATGTGGTGAATGTGTATATGAATGTGATTGTTTTATTTTTATTCAAAGTTTAATAATTTTAATGCAATTTAACGCTATGTTGTTACATGTTTTGGTTTTTAATGTTATATGCTTTCAAATGGATAAAGAGTGATTAAGATTTTCAAGGTTAATATCCTAAACTCAATCTATAAGGATATAAAATTTAAATTTTCAATGTTTTTAACAATTTCTTTTATCATTTTTAAATTTTTAGAGTGTCGAAAAAATATAGAGAGTGAGCCAAACGCTTTGTTGAGATCGCGAACAAACATTCAATAAATCTTTACTTCATCCTTTACCCTTGTATAAAATGTCCAAATGGGAGGTATCATTACACTAAGACAGTGTATGAGCACCTGGTCATTAATGGGATGGATTTCAATATACAACTAGGTTCATGCATGGGGAACCCCTAAAAACTTCCACACCCGTTGAAAACATTTCCAATACATTTAGAATGTATAGAATGCAAACCTTGAAAATCATGGTAATATTGAACCTGATGTTGAAGTAAAAAACGAAGACATCACTGATAATTTGGAAGATGTTGAAACTCCTTTGTATGAAGGTTGCTCTAAGTACACTAAATTATCGGCTATTGTAGCTTTATATAAACATAAAGCTACGTATAGTTTTTTTGATAAAGGGTTTGATGAACTTCTTAACATCATTCAAGATATATTGCCAGTAGATAATGTTCTACCAGAATCATTGTACTCGACAAAAAAGTTATTGAAAGTGCTTGATTTAGGGTGTGAAAAAATTCATGCATGCATCAATAATTGTTATTTGTTTAGAAAAGAATTGGAACATCAAGAAGAATGTCCAAAATGTGGCACTTCTAGCACTTCTAGATAGAAAGTAAACAAAGTTACTAAAAAGATTCATAATGGAGTACCGCCCAAAGTATTTTGATACTTTCTAATCATACGATAATTTAGGAGAATGTTTACATCAACTGAAATGGCTAAGGACTTGAAATGGCATTCCACCCATAAAACCAAGATGGAAAGATACATCATCCCGTTGATTCAGAAGCCTAGAAGACAATGGATAGGATGTGCCCATCTTTTGCTTCAGAGCCACGCAATTTTAGGTTGGGTTTAGCTATGAATGGATTTAATCCTTATAGCAACCTAAGCACAACCTATAATTGTTGGTTAGTGGTGTTAGTTACATACAATCTACCCCCATAGAAGTGTATGTTGAAAAAAAAAATTGATGCCAACACTATTAATTCTAGGAAAAAAACAACCATTGAATGATATTGATGTATACGTGCAGCTACTAATTAAAGATTTGAATGAGTTATAGCACTCAAGAGCACAAGTGTATGATTCAATTACTAAGTCCATCTTCAACTTAAAGGCTATTTTAATGTAGACCATAAATGATTTTCTTGCTTATGAAAACTTAGTAGGATATAATGTGAAAGGTGAATACGCTTGTCATGTATATGGGTTGAACATATGTTCACAAAGATTGAAATATAGTAATAAAATGTGTATATGGGTCATCAGTGATTTCTTCCAAAGAATTATATTTTTCGAAAAAAGAAATCGTGGTTTAATGGAAAAGAATAAATGGGTGATCCTCCCGAGATTCTTAATGGTAAGCAAGTTTGAATTGCAGGTGCAGAAGTTAAAATGATTGAAGAAAAAAAAAAAGTAAATGGGAAAAGGAAGAGAAAAGGTTATCTTGTATGGAAAAAAAAAATCAATATTCTTTGATCTTTCATATTAGTAGGTAAGATCTTCAATTAAAAAGAAAATTTAACTAATTCTATTATCTTTAACTATGTCTAAATAATATATCATCATTATTTTTTATAGAATTTGTGTTTGTATCACAATTTAGATGTGATGCACATTGAAAAAAAACATTGGTGAAAGTCTTGTTGACACATTGTTAGACATCAATGGAAAAACCAAGGATGGTCTTAATTCTCGTAGAGATTTAAAAGACATTTGGATTAGGCAAAACCTTCATGGGAAAGAAGATGAAAATAAACTGTATTTACCTACAGCACCACACACTTTATCAAAGGTAGAAAAACAACAATTACTTAAGAGATTGTTAAATTTAAAGATGTCAGACAGTTATGCTTCAAACATCTCTAATTGCATTTCGTTGAATGAATGTAAGATAGTTGGGCTTAAGTCCCATGACTATCATGTATTAATGCAACATTTGTTATCAGTGGCAACATGGGGTTTCATACCTAAAGGACCAAGAATTGTCATATTTTGGTTGTGTTCATTTTTTAATGAAATTTACCAAGGAGTATTAGATCAAGATAAGTTAGATTCCTTGGAAGATGAAGATGAAGTTACAATTACTATGTGTATGCTTGAACGTTATTTCCCTTCTTCTTTTTTTGACATAATGGTACATCTTACAATTCATCTAACAAGAGAAGCTCGCTTATGTGGACAGGTTCAATATCATTGGATGTACCCTTTTGAAATGTTATTCTTACACTATTCTTCATATATGAATCAAGATTAATGATATAAACACATTTCACTTACCTTTATATATTCGTTTTATAGATTTACAAAGGTGTTAAAAGCATATGTAAGAAATCATGCACAACCAAAGGGTTACATAGCATAATGCTATTTAACCAATGAATGCAAGCAATTTTATAGTAGGTATGTACCACAAACAGCAAATGTTGGTGAGAAGCACAATAGAAATGAAGATTTTGTGTTTTAAAATGTAGTGGAAGGACATCCTACATCTATATCAACATTAAAGACAATTTCTACTGACATACTACGGATTGCACATATGTATATACTATTAAATAGTGCATTAGAGGAACCATACATTAAATAAGTGGTTTAAATTGAAGATAAATATAGTTTAAATATTAATAAAAATCATTAACGTTATACTTATTTGGTCTTATTGTTTTTATTTATATAAACGTTTTATTAGCATGCACTTGGAAGAGCTTCAACAATTAGATCTCAATCTTTTAAGTAGACCTACTTTGTTGCAATTGACAGATACTAGAGAATTTGCAACATGGTTCAAAAACAAAGTGAATTCACTTCCCTATAAATTCCATAATATGATCTCTTTACCTTAACTTTTCGCCCTTGATAATCTAAATTGTAATGGCTCAAAACAAGTTCTCGATGAATCAAATAGCATGGATATGCCTCAAACTTTAAAACTGTTTGCACTTGGACCAAGTACGCAAGTCACCACTTATTCAAGCTATCTTATGAATAGGAAACAATACTGCACAAAAGATAGTGAGAAAACTACACAAGATAGTGGTGTTCCCTTAAAGCGGAAACTATTTATAATAAAAGAGATGACACTCAAGTGATCAAGAAGATGGTTTACTATGGAGTTTTAAGAGAAATAATTTTCTTGGATTTCTCAGCATTTTGTGTTCCATTATTTAAATATGATTTGATGGGTAGTAAGAGTGATGTTAGAGTTATAGATAGGTTCACACTAGTTAATATTAGCCCATGTGTAAATGAATGGGATAGAAATGCTTTCATTTTAGCCTTACAAGTAACACAAGTATTTTATTCTAGGGAAAATGATACATCTAATTGGTATGTTGTCCTAAAAACATCTCCAAGAAGTTTTCATGATCTAGAGAAGTTTAATGAGCATGCTTATATGACAAGTACACTATTAGAAGTATCTAAACTTGATTCTAGTGTGGATGAAAAGTAAGGATTATGCTCGAATAGATTGTGAAGAATTGGTTGTAAACATTTAACGTTAATGAGTGTAATCATATTTTCATATTTTTTGCAATATGTGTGTATATATATTGTTTGTGTATATATTTGCGAAGAGATAGAGTCTCTAAAATGGTTAGATCTGTTGTAAAATTACGTTGCTATTTAAATTGTAAGTGAACTAAATTTTTGGCAAGTTCAAAAAACAAGGGAAATTCTATCAAAATTTCCGTAAAATAGATTGACTTTATATGCATTGTTTTATATATTGAGTTTGTTATCCATGTGTTGGCCACTAATATATTTCATTTCCATAACATTTTCAAATGTCAACAGAAGGAACATTAACTGGTAAGTCTTCAAGTTGCTTCAATGGAGACAAGAAAAGAAAAGGAAGAGGTCCAAACCATTTGGACTATGAAAAAATGGCTAAAGTCAAAGCCGCAAGGATATAGATTAATAAAGTTGGACAACCAGTTGGACAGAATTCGGTGATTTATAGTTCAGGTTATGGAACCCTTGTAGCTCAAATGATGCCCATAACCTATGCTAGCTGGGATAAATACCACAAACATTAAAAGATAGAGTATGGGAATATAAAGGTATGTTTGTATTACGATATTGGTTTCATTTATTTATAATATCAAGATTATATATTTATTTTTACAAAACTTACAATTGTAGTTATGATTTGGTGTTGATAATTCAATGAAAACTCATACATTAAAAGCAATGAATGAGTGTTTGAGACACTATAAAGGCAAGATAACAAGACAAATTAGAGATGTTCATGTTGATCCTGATGCATAAAAAATATATGAAATGCTAAAACCACCTAACGTTAGTGAACAGGATTGGACTACATTTGTTAATCATCAATTGTCTTCAAAATTTGAGGTAATTATATATTCCTATATTCTTAAGCAGGCATGTTAACCTCTAATGGATTCTGATTAAATTTTACAATAGTTTAGGCTACTAGTAATCATTATTCTGAGTTGTCAACAAAAAATCATACCTTACATACATCAAGTCGTAAAGGAATGACACGACCACGAGAAAATTTGGTAAGAGTTGAATATATTATTGTTTTTTATATTGTTAGTTATCACTCATTTTTACCGTTTCTTAAGCTCCAAAAAATATATTGTCGTTTATAAAATGTGTTGTTCTCTAAGAACTTTAGAAAAAATGAGCAAAAATATATATTATTGCTTTTCTGTATATGAATGTTAGAGAGCAAAAAACGTGGCTGAAAATAAAGAACCTGAAGTCGATAGAGTTGAAACATGGATAGTCAGTCGCGTGCACAAAGATGGGAGTGTGGTGAACAAGGACATTGTTGAAAAAATTGTATGTTACATTGATTTGATCAATTATTGTGTTACATGTGTATAGTTTTTTTAATATTAATATCATATGGCATAATTTATGCCTACAAATGGGGACACTGCATCAAGAATTCCAACCTTCAATTGGAGATGATGTTGTCGCTCAAGTTATAGGTAAGGAGCATCGAGGTCGAGTTCAAGGAATGGGTCATAGTGTAACACCTTCTATTGTATATGCATCTGTGGTTGGTAGACAAATCTTTGCACAATACCAACAATATATTGATTTTGAGGTGGCAACTATAAAGCAGACAATCACTAATTTGACAAATTTGCTCATGATTAATTTGTCGAACATAGATCAAGCTCAAGTACTAACATGTATTCATTCCACTACAACCAGTAAACAATTCAAAACTTTTAAAATTTGTTTACTTTCATTTTTTGGTACTTAGTATTTTTTTTTTCCATATCCATGTTTTTTTTCATAAGTGGGTGTAATTATATTTTCATATTTTTTGCTATATTGTGTTTGTATATATAGGTTGTTTGCGTACTTATTTGTGAAGAGACGTTGTTTTGGTTGGATCGATTGTGAAAGTACTGTGGTATATAAATTGCAGGGGAATTAAATTTTTGGCAAAGTTCGAAAAACAGGAAAAACTCTTTCAAAATTTTATAAAACTGATCGAGTTTATATGTATGTTTTATATATTGAGTTTGTTATCTATATGTTGTCAAATAGGGGTACTTTAGTAGTTTTTTTTTTTATTTGGTATCTATGTTTCCTCACAACCACTGCTATTTATTTTTTTCATAGACACAATATTCAAGTGGCTCAAATCTGATGGGAGTTAGTAAGAGTGTTAAATGTACTGAACTTTCAACGAAGGTAAATATTCATGAAATTTATATTATTTATTGTTCCAACTTAATTTCATATATAGATGTAATTATTTAAATTTTTATAAGAGTAATTATTTAATTTTTTATGCATATGTTGTAAGCCCTCGACCTTATTTAGGATGAATAGTAATATTTTCAGATGAATAGTTTTTCGGATGAATAGTATCTCGATGAATAGTAATATTTTGAGACGGACCCTTGGAAAATCAAAAATGTTTAGAATGATTAGTAGGACTCCATAAAACTAAAATGGAGTAAAAATGAGTCCGTTTGGGTAGTTTATGAAAGGTTCCGGAAGTTACCCAACGAAAACACCTTTATGGACAGAATTGTGAATACGGTTGATCTAAACTCCAGTTTAAATATTTTTCGAAGTCATGGATTAAGTCATAAGAGATCTAATTAGAGTATTGTAAAGTCAATTTGATAAATGGGTGATCATAGAATTAATTTGGAATTTATTTCGGAATGAATTGTAAATGGTATTACGTGAATAGTAAGTACAACAAGAGACTAAAATGAGATATGTTTCTCAACTTGGGGTCAAAGTGAGATTAAAAGGAAGTGAAATAAGGACCAAAATGAAACAAGTTTACATGATATGAGCCAAGGTAGAATAAGCAAAAGTTAAGGGTCAAAATCTAATTATTAAAAGTTTATAAGTATAAATACAACCTCTTAGTCAATTCTTTTGGCCATTTCTTCTCATTTTCACGCCACACACACACACACAAAACACTCCAAAGGCAAGATTGAGAGAAATGGTGGAGAAAATGGGGTGCTTTTGGCCATGTACTGGAGACAAAGTGAATCAAGTTGATTTCATGACATTTCAAGCTTGCAATCCAAGCATCTAAGCAAACCTAAGTTAGGAAAACAAACTTGGAATAAGATCAAAGCCAAAATAGGTAAAATTCCATCACTTTTTAAGTTATTTCAATGATGTGATGATGTGTATATTGATGGTTTGGTTAAGTTTTGATATGGGTTTTTTTTATGTGATTTAAGTGGAGTTTTATGCCACCAAAAATAAGTATAAACTATATGGAAATCATTGGATTTGGTGTGTTAGGGTTTTGTTGGAATAACCATTAAGTTGATTGAATTGGTTTAAGTGAATTTTGGTGCACACCAAGTGTTGGATGAAATGCTTGAAAGAAATAAAATGCAAAAATAGAATGAAATGGATTGTTTATGTATTAGACTATGGATGTTATGTATTAGACTATGTAAAAGCATATTGAGGAAAGTATGGAACCAAAGCCAATTGATGATATTAAGCATGATTTCATGTTGAAAATGTGATAAGGAAACCTATAAAAAGTTTATAAGATTAGTTGAAAAGCTTATAAGAATAGTAGAAATCAATTTAAGTAACTTGCCTTTTATGACTTTAGGTGAAGGGCATTGATGGACATTATGTAATACCATCTCATGTATATGTTTTCATGCATTAAATAAGTATGTTTGAGTATGTATGGCATTAAGGAAAGTAGAAGTAAGATTTTAGAATGAAAATGGTGAAAATGGCATTGAAAAAGTGATGAAAAAATATGGTTTTTCCTAGTTTTCGCCACCCGTTTGTTGAAATTTTTCAGAGCCGTTTTACAGGTGATCTAAATGCGAGTTAGGGAGATGAATGGAGCAAAAATGAGGCCAAGAAGCAGTCCCTAGAATGGGCTGTGAACAGTTCTAGGCCTAAAGGGGTACCAAAATTTTGACTTTTCGTTTCGGGCTCCAGAAAATTATTTCGGACATATGGGGATGCTCCTAGGGGTATATAAGTAAGGTCCATGCAAAGAAAATGAAATTTTAAGACTTCGGTTAAGTTGAAATTGAGTAGGGAAGTAAGTTGGTAAAATAGTTTTTAAGTGAATTGATTGAGTTTTAAGCTATGTATTGAGTTTTGTGTGGTTAAGTTTAACTTATTTTAAGCAAGAATATGTGTAGGTGAAAGGGAAGTAAACGGAGCTGAAGAAGGCCATGGGAGCCACTTAAGGAAACTTGGAATCAAGGTAAGTGCTCTACTTTATTTGAAATATTTTCAATTGTTTTGAAAATTGTATAAGAAAATTCTCATGGAGAATATTAAAGAAATTTTATATGTATATATAAGGTTGTGCTTAAGTACTTTGTGAATATATTTATCATTTTTGGTGGTTGAAGAAGTATTTTAATTTTATGATATTTCATATGGAAAGTAAATGTTTTTAATTTTATAAGTACAAGCTTGTCTAGAAATAAAGATCTTGATTTAAGTTTTAAGTCCTCCTCTATAAGCGAAGCTATGTTTTATGATATGAAATGAAAGGCAATTTTCCTTGATTTTAATATAAGTGAATTTCAAGTGTTTATTAAGTTATAAGTTTTGCAAATTGTATGTTTTATATGAGGTTTAAGCAAAGATAAAGTTTTATCAATTCTTTATGTGCACTTGGCATTGATATATATATATATATGTGTGTGTGTGTGTGTGTGTGTGTGTGTTATATATGAAGTGTTATTAGCTATATTTATTTATTTATTTAAATTTTAAGTTCCATACGAAATTTTAAAAGTGTATGCATGAGATTTTATGTACGATTGAATCAAAAGGATATTTTGTGCTTTATGCAGTAAGAAAATAGAATTTGAAGTCTTATGTAATTCAAAGTATGAGGTTAATGTTTTATGCATTTTAAATTTAAGACTTTGTGCTTATTTCACTTCAATAAGTGAGTTTGTGTTTTTGCACTAATTAAGAAAATGAAATGAATTCTCAAAGGCCATAAATATACTCATCCTTATAAGTAAATTTTAGACCCAGGCCGATATATCCCATATTAGTATCACAAGTCCAGGGGGGATGCGTCACTAACTTGGGAGCAAAATTAAGTATGTCGTGTCGTCTCTATTTTTGTGATATATTATCTCGTGTTGTGGTTAACGATGTAATATTCCGCACATAACTACGGGATGTCTTTGTAAGTAAGTAAATGTCACGGTTGGTGTCTATTAAAAGCGCCACGTGACTCCACGTCGGTTAGCGTTATTACAGCTTCCACGTGATTGTAAGTATTATGAGGTACGAATGGTGATTTTTAAAAAACAAAGTAAGCATCTGAAATATCAAAAAAAAATAAAGAAAAACATTTTATTAATTTTACTATAAGTGGATTTTTAAGTGTTTGGCATTCCATACATTTTCAAATTATAAGTTTTACATGAAATTATATAAGTATAAGTTTTATAAATTCTCTACGCATATTACGCATTAAAATTAATATGTTTTACATGAAATTTTATGAATCCATGAATTTTATAAGTTTTGACCTATGAATTTATGCATATATATATATATATATCTATATGAATTTAAAATGTTGTCTAAGTTTACAAGTTGATATGAATTTTTAAAACTTGTGAATTTATTGTTTTTAAATGCAAGCTATGAAATTTAATCAAGATTTACGCTTTTTAAGTTATACGTTATGTGGAGTTTTAATTATGCATGAGTTAAAAGTTCTTATGGTATGCTTTGAAATTTAATATTTAAGTTTTGAAGGAGTTAAGAAATAAGAATTCATTTGTAGGTTTTATAAATTTATAAGTTTTTATGAAACTCTACGCCTATATAAGTTTAGATTATTTTTCAATTTATTCATTTTATATGTATAAGTTTAAGTGTTATTTAATTTTTAAGTTTTATGTAAATTTTATGTACATATAAATTCATAGTCTTTGTATATATGTTTTGCAAGTTATATGAGACTTCTATTTTTCAAGATTTCAAGTAATATATGTTTTAGAGTTTTTTTTTTTTTAGTATGCTTTGAAATGAGAAGAGATTATAATTGAAAAATTTTAAGAAATAAGGTATTCTAAGTTATAAGTTCCATGAAGTTTTATATGTACATATATATTTATATGCTTATACATATTTTAATGTCTTTATAAATTTTATGGAATTATAAGTTTTATGGGAAGTTTTATGCTCCTACGTATTTTAAAGATTTTCTATTTATACTTTGCTATGAAATAAGTTTAAATCCTATGATAAGTTTTAAGAAATATAAATGCATTTTGAAAAGATTTTAAGGAGGTATTTTTAAGAAATAAAACAATTTAAGTTAAAAAGAAATTAAACACTCACTGAGCTCTCATAGCTCATCATTTTCTAGTTTTTATGTTTAAAAATCTCCTCAGGTATTGAAGTGGGTGACCAAGATTGGAAAGCTCTTCTAGGAAGTTAAATTGGGCAATAACGCGACAATGCTACTACATAAATATAATTTCCATATTTTGTACGTGAAGAAAATCATATGCAAATATATCTTAATATTAAATGAGTGGTCTAGATTTATTCATGACATGAAAGTCCTAGTTTTGAAATCATTGCATAAGTTTGAAATCAAATTAATTTTGATTTTATGCTTTTACTTTTGACAAAATGGAAATTTCGATTTGTGATATTGAACTACTTGTTTATGATTATAAGAAGTTGGGTTGGAAAATAAAAGTATATAGAAGTGTATTTTCCTTTACAGATTATTTTGGTTAAGTTAAAATGCAGCTGTTATGCTGTCGAAATTTCTATAAAAAAAAAAAATCCAACCCATTCTAGTTTTCCTAAGTAAGAAAATATTTTAAGGGTTCCCTCCGCGGGTTCCCCTTAGCCCATTAAGTAGGGTTAAAAAGGATCCATTGGGGTGTCAGGCAGGGCCCTACGGATGTAAATACGGTAATATTGGGATTGGGGTCATGTCATATGTAGTCCATATCTTGAGATTCTACAAGCCAAGTTTATGGATCGAGTGGAAACCATTGTAAGTTATTAGAATGGTTGGGTAGAGGAACAGTGGTGGCAGAAGCAGAAATTTGCTTTAAGGACCCCTATGCTAAAGTTCATCATGAAGAGCTTGCTCCAGATTATTGGCAAGTTTGTGTGAAGAAAGTAATAATTAATGTTCTGTTATCGCAACCTACCAACGAGCTACTAACTTTGCAACATGCATTTCACTCATTTATTGCTTGGTTAATAAAATATATTGTATCTTAGGATTATGTTATCACCATATAGGGTGACCGTAGATGATGTAAGTTAAGTTTAGGTAATATATATATATAGGCATTTTAAATGTATGCTAAAATTTGATTAAAGGTTTTTTTTTAAGTATGCAACTTTTATTATAATATTAAATTATCTATATTTTAATTTGAAAAAAGAAATTTAAAATTAAAATATTTTCCATACCGGTTATAAGCTTGGTATAGAAAAAAATAACCATACCAGGCAGTCCGGTATAAATAATTACCCATTCCAAGCCTCTTACCGATATGGAAAACTTGGTAATCGTTCAAAAAGAGTATCCATACCAGACATATGCTCGGTATGAATAATAAGTGTCTATACCTGGAACTAACTGGTATGGATAAGGTATCAGTATGGACACTAGTATCCA
Organism: Nephelium lappaceum; assembly: GCA_021234005.1. Lineage (NCBI taxonomy): Eukaryota > Viridiplantae > Streptophyta > Magnoliopsida > Sapindales > Sapindaceae > Nephelium > Nephelium lappaceum. Next base: position 14,692,216 of record CM038005.1, on the reverse strand, counting down.
TACCAGGTACATACCCGGTATGGATAGTAGCACTCATGGGTTGACCTAGTTCCTACATCCTATCCATACTGGGCAATACCCAGTATGGATACTCAATATCCATATTGGTTTGGCAACCGATATAGATACTAATAGTATTCACACCGAGCGCTCTACCTAATATAAATAGTCAACCATACCAGACATTACCCGATATGGATGACCTGGTTTGTTGTAGTGTGTATTTAACCAAAAAAAAAAATCATTTTAATTAAAAGTAAAATTATATTCAATCATTTTTAAATAAAATAAAATTATTTTAAACTATATCTTAGAACAATAATTTTTTTATAAATAACTTTAAAAATTTTTAAATAAATTATTTTTTTTATAAATTGTTTACAATAAAATAATATTTTTATTTTTATTTCAAAAAAAAAAAAAAGAAAGGTAATGACATTATTTCTAATTTCCTAAATACTACATATGACAGATTCCACCCATACAATTTTGTGGGATTGAAACCTTCTAGGGATTGGTAAAATCTAGTCCCTTAACCCCTCAACATTATGTAACATGAAATTGGATACATATAGATACAATCTCATGTTATGGATGGTGCTCCAAACAAAGCATTAGCTAGGCCACATGTTAGCATATACCATAATAAAATATTAACTCCAACATTGTCGTTGTCAATTTCTAACAAGAAAATACAAAGGATGGCTATAAATTCCCCTCAATCTTGGAGCTCATGCGTGCAAAACAAATTACAGAATATATGTGGCAAGGATCGATTGCCAGTTAGTCATAAATTTCAATCGGATGCCTTAAAAGAACCATGCACGTAAAAGCCCATTGTTGCTTTTTTTGTTTTTTTAGTAGTTTGACACTAGATGATATTATTATCAGGACCTAACAGGGAAAAGACACTATCGTCCGGCCCAAAAATTACTCCCAAAAATGGGAGAAATCTACCCACATAATTAGTGGGAAAATTGCCCCATATATATTTGTCGCCCATTGTTACTTTTTCAGCCATTAATTATTCAATTTGCCTTCAACAAAGGACGGACCACAGTAGCGCACTGAGATGTCAATGAGTCCTGGATCTTCAAAGCCCCTAAATCTTGGTCCCCATTTCTCTCATTCATTTTTACATATATTTTATTTGAATTTTAAATAATTAAATTTATTATTTAACATTTTTTCTTTCAAAATTCAAAAGTACTTCTATTCAATTTTATTTTAATTACCTAACCCTTATAATCAATCTTATCACATGCATAGTTTTGATTTTATTTGAACTTGTTATGAGTTATGACTCATGTAAGAGGGGATTGTAATATTGTTTTTATTTTTTATTTTTTTTTATTTTTGTGCATTTAGTATGTTGATGAATTATTTTGTGAATTCTATTTTTTCTATGTGTTTATTTTTATGAATTTTATTGTATTATTAATTAAAATTTATATTTAATTTATATTTTATTAACTTCGGATCAAATGATGTCAAAAGGATCAAACAGGGTGAGTGAATGGGAGGAAAATGAGAGAAACGGAGATGGAAGAACCCATCTCCCAAATAAGGATTTAGGTGAGGATGGAGGAAAGGTAGAGAAATAGGGACAAGGGTATAAAAATCTACCCCATTTCCAAATTGAGCCATTGACATGCTTAGTGGCCCATCTTAAATTTGTTTTTAAAGTTAAAAAATAGTTCCGGGTTATGTATTCACTAGAAGTCTAGAATGTATCAAAAATTAGCTGCTCTTGTGGCACGCCTACACCCTCCTTGATCTTGTTTAGTGATATTTTATAGTATTTTCAAATTTTTGTCTTCAAACTATTTTGTTGGTTTATTAACTTTATATTATGGTATTTGCCTCAATCTCTTAGTCAAGATAAAAAGTTCAATTTTATGTTTCGCCGGTTATAAATATTAGTAAAAGTGGTTGAATACTTTCTTTGATCCTAAGAGATCAAGAGTTCAAGTTCCACTCTTGTTCTAAAATACAAGGTATGGGTAGTTTTTATTGAATTTAATCTCCCTCTCCCACCAAAAAAGGTATTATAAATATTGAGTATTTTAATTTGTTTTAAAATCTTAGGGTTAATCGATTTTCAAAATTACAAAATAATTGTTAAACGTTGAGTGCAATATTAAGTAAATGGAAACTCAAGTACATAATGATATAATATTGTTTATTAAAATCTTGTTGGTGTTGTTTTGGCTTGACAAGCATGAGCTAATTTAGTTCCAAACTTTACCTTGTTAAAATTTAGATAAAACTTACAACAAATATCTTAGTAGGAATGATTAAGTATTTTCCTTGATCCTAAATGGTTAAAAGTTCAAATCTTACCCTTGCTAAATGTGTAGGTAGTTTTCTATGAATTTAATTACTCCCCTCCCCACCATAAAAAATAGATAAATAAATAAATAAATCTAATACCTTGGTAGCATATAAATTTTGCCTTAAGATAGGTTATACTTTGAGGTGGAGTTAGCAACAACTATTTATGTCATTCAGTATGCTTGGAAGTATCATTGGGAGAAGCTTTAGCTAGAAAGTGATTCTGCTTATGTGATCTCTCTTCTTCTTGCTCTCTCTTCTAAAGTTTCCTAGTGTTGGCAACCAACTTGAAAGCAACGTCTTCACTATTTGCATGGTATGGATTTTAGGGTGACCCATATTTATCACGAAGAAAATTTTGTGGTGGATGCATTAGCTTCTTGATCCCCTTCGTTTATTTATTCCACCTAGTGGTGGACGACTCTTGGTTTCTTGTGTCCTTTTTTTTTTATGATCTTCTTGACAAACATAGATATCGGCTTTGTTAGTTTTGGGTTTAGGGGGGTGGACACTCTTTTTCCTTACCGAGTTTTTCCTAATGAGATTTTCCAGTCATGTTTTTTAATGATATCTAGTATGGGGATAGTCCTGTAAAGTTTCGGTTTCGATTGAATCTTCTATTGTCAATCTCTTTCTGTATTGGTTTTTCTTCTTTAGATGGTTCTTGTTTTTGTTTGGGCTTCCGTCTTGTTCTCTTTTTGTAATCTTTTATTTATTTTGGGCAAATTGCACAAATTGCCCTTAGGTTTGACAAAATTACACAAATATGATGATATTTGGAAAACTTGTACTGTCCTCCCCTGAGGTTCTAAAACTCAACACAAACCTTCCCTGTCGTTAGTCAACAACTGTTAAACTTTCATGGTCAGTGGTCAAAAGTATTAAAAGACTAAAATATTCTTCAATACATTTAAAATTAATATATTACATATTTTTTTATTTAAAAATTAAAACATAAAAAAAGTAAAAAAAATTTGTGGTCTCCATGGGAGACCAAACTGATCTGGTCTCCCATGGAGACTGTGGTTTTTTAAAAAATTTTTGTTTAATTTTTTTAATTTTCATGACTTTTATATTGTTTTGTTTAATTTGGGTGTTTGATGATGACAATTGATTTGGTTGGTTTGATGATGATGAATGATTTGATGATTTTGATAAATGTGGAAGATGAAAATGGAGATAAGGAAGATGATGATGATGGAAGTAGAAGATGAAGGTGGTTTTTATTTTTTTTAATAAAAATATATATTATATTATTATTTTTTTTATTAAAATATTTATTAACTATGAACTAACCGTTTTACTCTTCATTATTTTGACTTAACGGTGGTTGACTAATGTTTGATTGATGACAGGGGAAGTTTATGTTGAGTTTTTGGAACATTTGGAAAGATTAGTGCGAGTTTCCCAAACATTATCATTTTTGTTCAATTATGCCAAACCTCAAGGAGATTTGTGCCATTTATTCATTTATTTTTAATAATAAGTTGGTTTCACCAACGACCTTAAAAATAAAAAATAAAAAAATTTAAAAAAAAAAAAATCCCCTTAAGAATTGGTCTTTTGTTGCTAGTATTTTTAGGACTTTTTGCTAGACATCTTTCATCAGAATTGCAGAGTAGAACTCACTATGTTCCCCTATTAAATCTATCTTTATGTTCCAATTAAAATTTGCTCATACGAATCGAAAATTTGTTTGAACCTAGTGTTGAATCCTGTACATAACCTTGCTTTCAAGAATGGTATTACACATGGAACATCCATGATTATACATATTTAAAACAATTTAAAATAACACATTAGGTTTTAATTTCGATTTATAAAGGCAAGTTGATTCAAGTTAACACTGTACCAAAATCATGAGTAAGTAAAAATAATAATAATAATAAACCATTGATTGTATAAAACTTAAATCGTGATAAGTTATAAAACTGTAGAGACAACCTTTTTTTTTTTTTTTGAGATAAATGTACAGACAACTTTGACATAAAGAAACATAACATAACATGTTTAGATTATACGGCCGCTGAAATCAGATTGTAATTGGTCATTAAATTGACTAGGTTGTGTTTTTTTTTTTCCTCAAACTGAAGCTGTATTGTCATTTGCTTACCTAAACCAATCGGCCTTTTTTTTGTTTTTGTTTAAACAGCCAATTGGCTGTTTTTGACTGTGAATGGAAATTCAAAATAATATCTTCAGCAAGTCATTATTCTTATTTTTAAAAGGGTTTGGTTACTTACTAATTGAGTAAAAGATTATTTATCAATAATAATCCCTGAATTAGTTGAAAGTTATTTATTGAAAAATATCTAATAATAATTATTATTGATACCCAATTTTTTTTTTTAATTATTCACAATGTATTTGACTTGAATAGTTCAGTTATTGGACCTTGTTTCAAGCCTAAACCGCGGAAATTTGGCCCCGAGAACAACGCGCAAGTTGACTATTGACTTCCAACATTTGACTTCATTAAAAGTCAGCATCACTAGCTTGCATGCATAGAAGTTGAAACAGCCTAACCATATTACCTGTGTTCAATTAAAATGCCTTGTGATAAAACAACTGCAATACAATTAGTAGAGTTTAATCTGGTCAAAAAAAAAAAAAGAAGAGTTTAAAAGGTTGTGATTATAAGTTTTTAATTGGTCAGGTGTAATGAGGGCATCTGATGCAATTTCTTCTTATTGTGACTATTGATTAGTCAGTGTTACTGATTCTACAAACATGAACTGAATTGGTATTAGATCCGCATGTCTATCATTCATGGTGCATGGTAAATCTAGATCTACTAGATCAACAGGAGTTTGATGGTATACCTTGTCTTTTGCCCATTATTCGAACTTCCGAGTATTACAGATGAATTTTGTGCCCTTGACATAATGACATTTATATTTGAATTTGTTCCCATTGATGAAATCTGTCATGGCTTGTTAATGTGCAGACAGATAATGTATATCCCCTTTGAATATATAGGTGGTTGACTAATTTTGTAACTCTCTATGCACTTTAATAGTGGAGATTTCCACCTAGTATAGTTTATAATTAGTTTTGTATGGATAGTTTTTTCTATTTATTACGAGAGAATTTGCATAGTAATTATCCAGATCATGGATCTTTAACCATTTTCATATCAGTTTCTTAAAATATATATATATATATTTATGGAGACACAATTTCTGATAGGGGTAGGTTTTTAGCTTCTTGATCATTTTACAGGATTATTGCTCTGAAACATCATGTCAAGAAAATTGATAATTTTTGTTTAATACTGAGATAGATTATTGATAGCACAGTAACAACTCCTACTAAAAGGAGATTCACACTCACACATTATGGAGATGGCAACGCATGCCATGAACTCGCAACAAGTATGGAACCTGAACTCTTGACCTACTAAGGTTAAGAGAAGTATTTAACCACTTTTACTAAAAGGTAAAAGTGTATGAAGATTGATACTTTGCAAATCTAATATCATGAAAATTCTTTTCTTTTTTTTATTTTTTGTCCTAATATATGCTTTGAGGGTATTTGGTACGTAGGATATGATTAGATAGGTTCAATTAATTATTTAATGTTATGAGATGTTTAGTACAGTTGAATTAGACTAAAATAATATTATCTATTGTTTGGTATTATATAGGATTGAATAAAAAAATATTTTGTATTTTATATTCGATACTATATAGGATGATTATTCTCATATTAAATTAAATTAATTTCAAAATAAAAATTATTTATATAAATTTTGAATTAAATTGGATTAAAATTTTAATGAAAAATATTTGTGAATAAGATAAAGCATCTAAATTTAATTCTTAAAAATAAATAACATTATTTACAATTAATTTTAGGTAAAATAAAATTTTTTTTAATTAATATAAATAATATCTTCATTTAAATTATTCTAATAATATATTAGTTTAATTTTTAATTATAAATAATTAATAATATTTTTAAAAAAAATTAAAAAAAATGTTTGAAAAATGGTGGGACTGATTTATCCCACTTGAGTGGGAAAGAAACAATGCGCTCAATTGGAATTGAACTAAGATTTGTCTTATACTTTTCAAAAAATTTACTTAAATGATGTGATAAGATGATTTGTAAATATAAAATTAATTTTGAGATGATATATTAACGATGTAGTAATTACAGATAAACTTATCATATCATTTAAGTATTGAATTTAGATAAATTTTTTAGCAGTGTAGGATTACTCTCATGAAAAATTGAAAATATATAATAATAATTTTAAGAACCCAAAAAATAAATAAATTGGAAATTATATAAAAGAGCAGTCAAATAAGACAAATAAACAGTGTTGTATGCTTTTACAAATTTTATGAAAGTCAAATATTATATTTAATAGTAATTTGATGGTAAAAAGAATCAATTTGATCACAACCGAAAAGTTAAGTACTCATTTGAAATTTTGAAAAGTATAAGGATTAATTTGATAAAACTGAAAAAACCTAAAACTATTTTAAATGAAGAAAATAGTTGAGGACCTATTTGGCATATTAAGGATTAGAGTAACGTTATACTATCTAAAAATTTGTCCAAATTATATAATAAATTTACATATAATTATCACATCATCTATAAATCATCTTAAAATTAATGTGATAACTATAAATCAATTTAACATATCATTTCAATAAAATTTTTTGGATAAATTTTTTAGAAACATAACATTATTGTTTTTGTAATATCAATATATATACATATTCAATTATAAAGCACATAATATATTTTTAATAGATAGTTATGAGAAGAAATTATTTTCTTTAATTTTGAATTATTTTTTATTATTAAAATTTTTAAATTTTTAAAATTTTAAAATAAAAATTCAGTAACTACTTTCCGCAAATTTTACATAGTAGCTAAGTAGCATCATCCAAAGACAAAACACCCCAAACACTGTCAACCTTAACTAACAAGATTCCAGCGAAAGAATTGAAGTGGTGTATTTAAAAATTTTACGAACCAAAAACATCGATATGTAAAAGTAAATAAAAAAATTGATATTTTGTAATAAGTTAGGGTTCAAGCTGATATTTTACGACCCATCAAACATTAATCTGGTTGTTCGTGGGTCACCGGGAATAATCAAATGTGCACGTGGCAGAAAGGAAGAGCGAATTGAATTGGTATTGGATTGCGCATTGAGTGTCAGTGTCAGGGGTGAGTCACGCTCGCTCGAATATCTCATCTGCGAAGATTAGGATGCCACGTGTCCTCCGTCAATGCACTCTCATTTTTTAAAACGTGTCACTTAAATTATCTCAACGTGTACGCACCACGCGTCATCGCACCTTTCATTGTCAAAACAAATCTCAATTTAAATTAAAGAAACGATACACATGTGATTCTTGACATTTCTTGTTCATTTTGTGTTAAACGTGGCTTCTAATCTTAATTAAAAACCACATAAATGACATTTCTTTTAATGTTATTATTAATTAGCCTCGATTACCTATGTTCACCGGCTCATAATTTAAATTTTTGATACACTTTTTCTTTATATTAATAATACTAAGAGATCGTTTTTTTTTTTAATCTAAAAACTTAATAATATTACTAAAAATTGAAAACTAAATAATGATTCAAACTTAAAATTTGAATTATATGTTTTTTTTTCTTATCTCTGAATGTATATTAATCTTGTTTGTTTTTTAAAGTCAAAATTGTCTGAAAACTAATAATTTGATATTTATATCATTTTATTATTAGTTGTTATGTAACTTTATATAATATAATACAAACAATTATAATAAATTATTGAACAAATACTAAAAAAATTATATATATTATTAACATGTTTATTCATAATTAAAATATGATTAATTATTATAGTAAAGTAATTTTTTTTTCTAAATTATATATACATAAATAAATTATTATATTAAAGTAAATTAATTTTATATATTTAAATAAAAATAAACAAATTGTTTTTAAGTTGAATTACTATTATAACAAAAGTTGAAATTATAAAGTAATATATATTTTAGTCATTGTAATAATTCATTAATTATATCTAAAACAAATCTGTATGATATAAAATTAGAACAAATCTGAAAATATGTTATTTGAGAAATGATAAATTTAAAATAATATATTTAAAAAATCATTAAATAATTTGATATTTAATGAAAAGTCAAAAATTGTAGCTTTTTATTTTCAATAATTTTTGGGTGGTTTCAAGTGGTTTGATCATTTAAAAAATACAAAACAAAACAAAAATCACTTAATAGGTGTAATTCAAACTCATTAAGTGAAAATTGATAAAAACAAACAACCCTAAGCTTAAATCTCTCTACAAAATCAAAACTATGAAAAATTATTTCTTTTAATGGAAGTTATTTTTCGATTTTTCAAATCATTCTTATAATGGTTGGTTTTATGGGGTCTTATTGAATAAAAACTTGGATGAACTATTGATTTATTACCTGAAATGCAGCAATTTATTAACAATAGTTTCTTAGATCATTTTTCTCTCTTAATAAGTTTGTCACTATTTCGAATTCAAAGGACAATTCGGAATTTTGATAACTTATCTCCATTAACAATTTTGCTTCGATGCTGACTTTATAAATATTAAAAAGCAGTTATTAGAGAGAATAACTTTTTTCTAATTTTTAACTATGTTGTTGGAGGAGATGTTGACCCCTCTCCAAATTAATTGAGGCCAATGTCAATTCAATTTTGTCTCAATTAAGAAGCCTATGAAGCTTAATTAGGAGGGGGAACACAGGCCTAAGCCCAACAAGCTAGAAGTAAATGGCAAATGGATGCAATTACCTTTTCCAAGGGTCGGGGAAACCAGTCAAGAGAGATGTTCAATTTGAAATTCAGTGCATGATTTCCCTCACGTCAGCACAACAAAATCCTCAGGCCTAAAGGTCAAGCTAGGCTTGACACACTAGGGTGGGAAAGACGTTAGGTGGTAGGTGAAAAAAGAAAAGACTATGCCCGCACCACATGGCGCAAAGTTCAGAGAAGCCAAAGAGAAGAAGATACATGTATACGACATCTGAATCAAGATAAGTCAAAAGCACAAGACATGGAAAATGAGAAAACGACCGGCCAAGGGAAGCCCCAGGTGACAAGGTGCAAAAAAGCATGTTGAGGGAAACAAAAGAAAGTTGACCAAATGAAGAGAAGCGATAGTAAGCCCTAGACCAAAGAATAACGTGTATAAAAGGCACCTATTATTCAGAATTGAAAAAGTAGAACAAAAGCAATAAAAATAAAAGCAAGCAGGAGGGAAGAGAGTCATGAGAAAGGGAATGCTTATATTAGGCTAGCTCAGAGATAGATAAGGACTTCCTCTCCTACAATCAAGAAGATTCTCCATCCCCTCTTCTTAACCAAAAGGGAAGGGAAACTGGCCGAAGAGAGGGAAAAACACCTTTGGCAAAGTGGGGTTAGGGAAACCTCATAAAATCCATTCGCTTTTATGTATTTCTTATGTTATCCCATCAATGAAACATCAAAATCTCTTCCCTTTCATGATACATCGTGTTTTGATTGTGATTTGTTCACTATTGTTGATGTGACTATTGAGAATAAGTTTTACATCAATAGATATAATTTTTATAAAAATAATGTTATATTTCTCAAAAATTTACCTAAATGATGTGATAAATTGATTTATAATTACCACATTAATTTTGGATAGATGTATTGACAATATGATAATTGCACATGGAGTAATATTAGACTTTCCAAATTTTTTTCTCCAATCCATATAGTATGTGAGTTGTCAACATCTTATAAATCATGAGATGATGTGATAACTAATATGATATTGATAACTCATATACCACATCATTTAAGCATAAATTTAGATAAAAAAAAAAAAAAAATTAGAAAACCTAACATACCTATTACACATAAACTTGTAACATCATTTAGGTTATAAATTTGAACAAATTCTTAGATAATATAACATTATATATAGACTTAGATATATATAGACACACACACAACTAAATTGAAAGCTAATGATTATTAACCAATACATAGTACCTAATGGTCTTTTGTTGTCTTACTTTACTTACTAATCTGAATTTATTTATTATTTTTTTTTTTTGTGAATTTAGTATATTGACAAAATTCTTTTGTGCATCATATTTTTTTTGTATTTATATGTATTTATATTTATGAATTTTATTATATTATTAATTGAGACTTGTTTATAATTATGTGTATAATTTCTTTAATTTCAAGTCAAACAAGGTTTACTGAGGTCAAATGGGGATGGAGGACTTAAGGGAAACAAGGAAGACGAGGCAACGGGGATAAGAATAGGGGAACCCATTTCCATTTTCCCCAATTGAGAATTTGGGTGGAGATAAGGGAATCCATGCCCATTCCTACAGTAACCTATTGGCATGTCTACTTTAATCTTCTGACTTTTCATTTATTCTCAAGTTTAATTTTTCATTATTTTTTCAAATCATGACAACAATAGTTTAATTAAATAGTAAGTCTTAAAAAAAAAGGCCTTTACTTCGTTGTATTCGATACTTAATGTAAAAACTACAGGAATATAAAATTGTCATTAAATTATATATTAATAGATCATCAACACTTATCATTCGGGGATGTTCCCCAACAACTTTGAGAGACTCAGATATCTCTTTCCTGAGATAATTTGACCAACGAAAGACTTGTCCCATTAGTTTAAAGGCATTTCGTCCAGATAATCGGGCACCTAATGCATACACGATAGTGGCAAGGCCCTGCAAAGGCTTATAATATGCCATGAAGCTACAAAAGGTAAGTTTTTTAGACACATAAAAAAAGAATTCATTAATTATCTTAGCTCGTAACACCCTAAATAGACTAACTTAAACATCAAAGTACAATCCCGGTGCAACTTGCAAGAGTCCAATGATGATAAACACTCACCACCAATGACCACCAAAATCCGCCACAACATAGCATTCACATAAGATTAAAATTTATTTAGTAATAAATTTCATTTATTTTGTTTGTTTAAATCCCAATAACTTTGATAGAATAATTTTTTTATAAAATTGCCTCGTTTTCAATTTGACTTTTACATCTCACAAAAAAATTAAAATAAGCTCAAATATTAAACAAAAAAATTTCTGAAAAGGTTATATATACATATATATATGTTAAAATAAAAACAAAAATAATAAAAACTAACTTCAAATAAAAAGTTATGTCATTTCACTTAATACTTACCGCTTAATTATATTTGACATATTTTCTTCCAATACCATCATCTTAAAATTAATTATTTCCAATCTTATCTCAATTGTACATCTTATAACTATTCAATCTAATATCATGTTAATAAATTGGTTGTTACACAAATTTAACCTTTTATTATTTATAATAAAAATGAACTTATTTCTTAAGGGCAATATTATACTAAAATATTTTTATCCTAATAATGTACCAAGTTGATTTAGAACTACTTTATTAGCAATATACCTTTTCATAATCAACACAATTACTACAAATTATTTTATCAAATCGTTTGGACAATAACTTTAGATAAATTTTGTGATAGTATAATATTACTCTTATTTAAATTGCATGAAGTCCATACTTCCCTCAAATACTATTACATAAAATAACATTTTACTTATTATTATCAATAAAAAAATTAGTTGATTAAATATTATCAATATTAATATTATTTTGGTTTAAGACCGGTTGCAATATTTGTTTTTTAGATTTTTGTATCATAATAAATAAATACATTATAATGAGCAACTTATAAGAGTTAAATTCTTTATTTTTAGATAATTTTATCTTTTTTTTAAAAAAAAAAAAAATCAACATTTAGAATCAGACATCAAATGGGAAAAACAAAAAACATTTTAGTTATTATTTTGCTTTCTATAAACCTTATACTTATTCAATAATAATAATAATAATAATAATAATAACAACAATCCCTTAGAATTAGTCATCTAGTATTGCTACAAAGTTTAGAAAATTAGCAGCCGCTTTTCCCACTGTTAGAGCCACTTTAATGAGACTACTGAAATAACGATTAATTTGATTTCATTATTTTATAGCCAAAAGTATCCTTAAAATTTAGTGCTTTCTCTCATGAAAATAAATTTTCTATAATTACAAATAGATAAAATTTTAGGATGCCCCAATGATATGCCTCTTACAAGTATATAATCGTATCTAAAATTGCACATTGGTAAAATTATGTTGACTACTCCTATTATTATTATTATTTTAATTATTGGGATTGACCTAGAAAATTATTGAGATGAAGTAGGATGAGACATTTGTAGCACTATCTGAAGAGTAACTCTCATACGGAAAAGATCGATTTACACAAAGATGAAAGGTCGACCCATACAAAGTGAGGGAAGACAGCCACAGAGAGACTGCACTGTTGAGTATCGAACCCAAATTCACACAGAATTTGGGGGTGTTGCCAACCACTTTGGCAAAGCACCAATGACGACTACTCTAGTATTAGCCAATATATTGACGGGTACAAGGTTTTGAAAAACTAACACTTAACTTTTCACTCATACAAGGTTTTAAGGGCACATTTGTTGCTTCGGAATTAATTGAAAATTTAGTTTAACCATAAATTTGGTGACTCAAACCAACTTGACACTATTTAGTCCCAAGTGAATTTTTATTACATTATAAATGATTCAATCAATTTCTACCTTTAACCAATTCAAATCAATCCTATAAAAAATAGTCTAATCATATTTACGCATCAAACAAGCCCAATAGTGTTTAAACAATATTTTTAAAATAACAAATACAAAAATATTGAAGTACCCTTAAAATCATTGAATATAAATTATGAAAATAATTTGATAATATAATATACTCAATTATAATTTAAAATAAAATTATATTAAAAAAGAAAAAAAATTTAAAAAAAATGGTTTTTGGTTTTTATCCTTAATAATTGTTTTAAGTCATTTTTCAACCTTAACAAACATTTTATATAAAAGATAATATTTCATGTACAACGTTACACAATATTATATGAAATTGAAAATGATTAAAGATGATTAAAGTTTTTTTTAGACTAAAAATAAATAACCATTTTAAGATAAAAAATATATTTATACTTTTATTATTATTTTTTTACCATTTTTGAATTTGTCCAAAAGGAAAAGTTATTGAACTGCGAAGGGTTGAATTGAAGCTGGTGGATATTGTCAAATTGTCAATTGAAAAGCACGACAGACGACATTTTGAAATTTGTGGTAAAAAACTCAGAGGAAACTTCTGTTTCCACACATGGCGTGTAAAGTGTGCGGCTATTCCAAACAACCAATTAAGAAATATTTTTTTATTTATTTCTGTTTTTATGGTTAAGACAAATCCAAAGATCAACCTAAATTAAAATAAATTTGATTCTTTAATGCGACCTAAGAAGAGCTCTCATACGAAATGAAACAACCTATACATAGATGGAGAAGATGATCTACATAAAGTGGGAGAGACAACTCACATATTTTTATATGATAGAAAAGACTGTCTTATTGAAAATCAAACTTGGGCCTTATAATTGTGTTACTTACTGACTCTCAATTAAGAATTAAATTGTACAGACCATTTTCTCCTTCTCTACTCTAAATATTATTCAATAATTTTTCCATTGTTCTCCTTTATTATCCACAAAAATTCTCATAAAAAAAAAATCCACAAAAATTATCACAAATATTTTTATTTTTTGAAATTATTCATACCATTTTCTCCGTCTCCACTCTAAAGATTCCATTTTGAGTTGATGCCAGCTTAAATTGAATAAAAATAGTCAATGCAAAACCACTAGTGGGGTTTTAAGTTGCAGCAGCCAACAACTTTTCTAGATGTCACGATTAATTATTTTAACTAAAAAACAAAAATTGCTGTACATAAAAATACCAAAATTGTGCACAACTCTGAGTTATAAGTCATTAGACGTGATTAAGATTTGTGATAATCTCAATAAATCACAATAAATCGTTTTTCTCTATTTTTACATATTATTGGTAAAGGGATTCATAATTCTAATAATTATCGAGAAAATTAAAGCTTTTTTATTTCTATTTTTTTAAAGCTTGGTTACCAGTGTTTTTTTTTTTTTTTTGAAAAATAATATACTTTTATCCAATAAGCATCAGCAAGAACAATATTTATAATACAATATGTAATAGCATGAAACCAAGATTGACAAAAATTGCTTTTAAAAGCCAGAGTTGTTAACCCATGAATTGCATCGTTATTTAATATAAGAGTAAATTAACATCGATCATTGTCCAACTCTTCTAACAACAAAGAAATATTTATGATGAAAGAACCTACAACAATATATAAATTCTTAAGATAACTAACCAAACATCTGTTTCAACCACTTGAGGTCTAAAATCATAAGTCAAAACAAATTTTAAGCCCTCCCTCTAACCGTCACACATTCAACCAAAACAAGAGTGAAAAATCTCGACATCTTTATAAATAAAGCACATTTTATCTCCCTTAGATGATCACAAACCATGACTCCAATCCCCACATATCCAATCGTAGTACTTATTGTTGCATCGACATTTAGTTTAAGAGAGCTTCAATTTGGAGGTTGCCATTTAACGTGCATAATAGGAGCCTTTACGACTAGGGTAAATGAATCAGTTACCATAATAGTTTTAACTGTTACTTAAAAAGTAACAAGCATGTAACTTTTTACCAATTTACCCCTATCTAATGGTTTAGCGGATTTGTTGTTGTCGTAGTTGGCGTAAATTAAACCAATCACCATCTTCTGGTCATGTTACCTACTTTGTTCTCACGACTGCAGTCAACCGTTGGATTACTTTACGTGTCGAAACGCCAACAACCATTCTTCCTATTAAAGTGACAGACTTGTCACTGTACTTCTCTTTCCAAAAACAAAAACTAGTCATTATTCATGAATACTCCGACTCGCCATGTCAAACTCAGAACAAACTCAATACTCAAACTACCTTGGTGTTTGATGGAATTTTGAAAACCGTCGAAACATAATCTACCCTTCTTTTTTAATAAGGAAAGTAATCCACTCTTTTGAAAACATTAATGGCCTAGATAAGATCATAATTATAAGGAAACTTTGCAAAAAAACCTCTAAAATTTAGACATTATTAAGAAAACAATCATTTAATTTTCAATTTCAATAAAATTTCCCTTATTATAAATTGAAATTACTTTATTCTTTTACGGATACGATTATGGTCATTAACTTCTAATCAATAGATCCACAAAAAATTAAATGTTTAAAAACCAAAAACAAGAAAAAAAAAACACTTTAATAATTATTTAATAACGGTATACATCACCCGTGATATCAACAAAATTCCTTTATTGTTAACCAAAGCTACCTTATACTTTCGTAGATATGATTATGATCATTAAATTCGATTCGATAGATATGCAACAATTAAATATGAAAAAAAAAACTCTAATAATTACTTAATAACCATATACGATCACTATTGTAACTGAATCTTTAAATGTTAGTTAAAAAACCCTCTAAACTATTATACAAGATTCTATAGTTACAAATGCTGTTATGAGAGTAAGTAATTATCACTTTTTTTAATTCTTGAATTTTTAATTTTTTCAAACTCTTAAATTATAATTCGACGATCAGTATTCATAACCTTCTATTTATGTAAAAAGGAAACCCTATTATAGGAAGGTCTTCATTAAATCTTGTTATGAGAGTAATTAATTACCACTTTTGTTAATCTTTAAATTTTTAATTTGTTTCCAAACTCTTAAATTATATTTCAACGGTCAATATCTATAATCACGCTCTTATCTGTGTAAAAGAGAAACCTTAATATTCATGAAAAACAAAAACAAAAGAGTTACATTTTGTAAAAAATTCAAACTTGAGAGAGGTACAGTGGCAATCTCCAAAATAATATTAAAAAAGAAGGGAAGATTACTTTCTCTCTCTGGATTTCTCACACGCCAATACGGGAAGAGAAGAGGGGTTGCTTTCTTTGCATTCTCTCTCTCTCTTTCTCTCTCTAGACATTGTGACCGATGAGGTCAAAATGAGCCAAAAAACATGACAACGACAGAAACCACTCTTACAAAAACAACCATCCTCTCTGTTCTCAAGGTGAGACCCCAAGAGAAACAGAGATAGAGAGAGAAGAAAAAACCCACAAAAAAGAGAAAAAAAAAAAGACCTCTCTCTGATTTTTTGCATTACCACCGGGTAATTGGTAATTTGTAAAAAAACCATTCTCACATATATTTTTTTTTTCCTTGTTTGCTACCTAATTTCCATTTTCTCTCGTCAGAATCCAACAGCATATCCGAACAGAGATTATATCCTTTTTTTTTTTTGTCATCTGGGTATGATCAAGATTGAATTTCGGCATCTGGGTAGTTTTTGTTTTCGCATGAGTCGGGTTGTTTGATCGAGAATCGGATCGGTGGTGGTGGTGAATCGATCAAGATGATAGGGGTTTCGATGGATAATTGGAGGAACTATTTCTGTACGGCGAATGGGGACATATTCGATATAATTGACCATGCGATCATGGTGGCAGCTCTTGATTGCCCGAAGGAATTCAAGCTACGTAGAGATCGAATCGCCGAGAAGTTGTTTACGTGTAAGTTGACGAGGTGTTCTGGGTGTGAGAAGATGGAGTTGGCAGTTCCTGCTGAGGACGGTAATGGTGATGTTATTGGTTTGGAGAGAGATGGTTTTGTGGGTGAGGCTACTGGTGCTGGTAGTAAAGAAAGCAAGGTCAATAGTAGTAGAGATGATGATCATGTTAAGCTCCATTATGATGATAACAATATTGATGTTGATGATGATAATAATAATAACAATAATCGGATTGCTAGTAATTATAGCTATGGAGATGCTGAGGCTTTGACTGATGAGATTGAAGAGGAGTCTCGTGCTGTTGGAGAGGTTTTGAGGATCAAAGACATTCTTTTGAATAATGAAGATGAGGTTTGTGGTTTGTTTGTTCTTGCTTGATTGTTTTCTGCTTTTTTAGTTCTTTTTGTTTTGCTTCTATTACTTACTGTGGCTTTTTTTGTTTGTGTTGCAGTCTGATTCTGTATTATTTGAATCATTGAGGAGGCTTGAATTGATGGCCTTAACTGTGGATACTTTAAAGGTTTGGTGTTTTTTTTTTTGTCGGTGTTGATGATGTTGATGTTTTGTTAATGGTGTTTTGTATTTTTAATTTTGTTTTTTTTTTTTTTGTTTCAGTCAACTGAGATTGGAAAGGCTGTTAATGGTCTTAGAAAGCATGGTTCGAAGCAAATTCGAAGTCTTGCAAAGGCTCTTATCGAGTATGAGTTTGTTTTTCCATGGTTATGCTGAGATTTTCTGTGATAGGGTTTGAGCTAGACTAGGGAATTGAGTGGTATAGGGATTAAGTGGTAAGATGTTGTCATTTGTGAAATTTGATCTACCGATTTGTCGTCATGTGTATTACTGTGAGATCAACTTACCATTGGTATCACATTGCATTTACTCTTCTAAATATGGTTATGATCATAATTTTTGATTGTGTGGATGCCTTTTATGTCAGCTCGCTGTCTGTTTTCATGCTTTTTAAGATTAAGCAGTGCTCAAAAACTGTCGTTTTCGTGTTAGTGCACTAAGCATTAAGTGTTCAATTAAGGCTAGTCATTGGGTTATAGCATATCTATTTTTGTTATATCGATATATTAAGTATTGTTGACATGTTGCTGACAATGAAAGCACATTATCCTTTCTCGTAGGAGTCTGTGTAGTTTCTCCTTAATTATTCAATTCCTCTATTTGCTTCACTTTCCTTCGCTGAATGTCCGCCGGATGACTTAGCCACCAGGTATCATGAGCTTTCTATTAGTTCACGAATGAGCATAGTGCTTGAACAAGTGTTACGTCATCTTAAGCATTTTCAGCTTGAAACAATATCAATAAACAAACACTACTTCTTGTTTCCTTTTTCCGGTTAATTATCGGTTTGCTGTGCATTAATAAATCACAATGATGATGATTCATTTTATTATATTCATTGTAGGATTCTAGCCATAGTTGAATGCATTATATTATTGTCCTTGAGTGCAAGCTTTACAGAATAAAAATTCTGTTATATATCATTCTAAGGCATTTTTGTTAACTGCAGCGGTTGGAAGGAGTTGGTGGATGAATGGGTCAATGCTACAAAGGTTGTTACCGGTAGGAGCATTCTTTCCATCCTTATCAAACTACCAAGATGTATTAGAATGTTCGCTTAATTTTGAAACTGTTTTTTTAAAAGTAACTTTATTGGTGGATTAGTAGCTGCAGACAGTACCCCTGATTCTGTGAACCCATCTGTTGTTGATGAAGAAGAAGGACTTCCTTCTCCTCCTTTGGATGAAGGAGCTTTCTTCTCCACTGATGCTGGGATAGAGCTCTCTCAGGTATTTGCTCTTTTGCCTTACTATTTAAGATTTAATTGTAGAAATGGTTTCTGCTCTGTGTTATTGTCGTAGGCTGACCAGATTTTGTTTCTTGGGGATGTTACTATCATTGCATTACGCAAAGTTCTTTGACGGCATGGATGATTTGGGATGTGAGTTGAATTTGTTATCTCTTATACTTCTCTTAAATAGCCTTAGCTATTTGGTTCTTTATTCGAATTCCCCACATCTAAGATTCATGAATATGAATGGGGAATGTTGTTTCAGATCCTCGGAACAGTGGGGAATTCATCAAGAACCGTGAAAATGGAAGAAGAACTTCATTGGAGAATCAAAATATCCCGAAGTGGAAGCTGCAGACTCCCAATGATGCTAGCTTTCTTGCCAAAGAGAACAAGAGTCAGCAAATTAAGAAACAAGAAGCTTTTGTAAAACCTAATAAACCCTCAAACGCAAACTACTCCAGACCTGGGAGACCCCTGAAACAAAATATCGGGCAAAAAGTAAACAATGAATCAAAATTGCAGCGAAGATCAGATAAAGTTACCATCCAGAGGAAGCCAGTCAGTACTCAACAAGATGTGAGTGTAAAAATTTCTTAGAGATTTGAATTTGTAACCGTGATTTTGAGCTGACCCTTTTTTCTTTATGCTAATAGAAATTCAAGTGTTCAGATGAAGCTGCAGTTCAAGTAAAACTTGAAGCAACAAAGAGGAAACTTCAGGAGCGCTATCAAGAAGTCCAGAATGGTTTGTCACTGCCCCAGTATCTTTTATCAGCACTCTCTGCTGTAAGATCTTAATAATACAATTCAGAAAGATTGCTTTTGGAAACAAAAATGAAAAGCATCATGAGATAGAGTATTAGTGTGATGGTAATGTTGAAGTGGACGTCATTTATGAATTTTGAGAATTTTGAAGTGGCCTAAATTAGACAAAACATGTCCAAAATTAAGATGTAGTGACAAGAGTAGACCTAGTTTGAAACTACTCTAACATTTGCATGGAATTTTTTCTTGTTCAACAGCTAAGAGGCAACGGACGATACAGGTGATGGAGTTGCATGATCTCCCTAAGCAAGGACTTGGCAGAAATCAACACATGAGGCCTGGGAACCATAACCGGCATTGGGCAAATGGACGTTGATAGGCCCTCTAATTTGGATGACCATTTTGATAGAGCCTTAAAAGTTTCTTCCATTTTTAAAACTGATGGAATGAACAAGAAAGAATAACTCTCGGATGACTTTCTTGCCCCATTTGAGCTTCAGCAATAACAATCTCATTTCCTCCTCCTGCCTCAGAGGACCTTTGCAAAACATCGAAAAACCAACTTTCGAAACTCCTTTCGTACATTTAGAAATTTCAGTTATAGAGACTTTTTCTATATATAGAAACTAGGGGTTGGGTTATCTCTTATGCATTCTAAGTTCTCTAATCATACTAGAGATGTACAAAAAAACCTTGTTTTGGACTTACCCATTTGATTGGCAACCCGTACCGTATTATTATTATTTTTTTCGCTCATAGTCAAGACATTTTACAGCAGAGAATGGCACAGAAAATTTGTAAAAAGTGAATGCATTTTTTCATAAGATGTAAGCCCTTTATAGAATATCAAGGGATAAGAATGTTGAATGCTATTATATCTATCCTCCTGCTTTTTTCATTTGCATGCATTGTTACCTACTTTTTGGTTTTGTTTCTAAGTTAGTGAAGAGAATTGCAGGCCTTGACAGGATAGAATTTGGATAGACGTGGGATCCATCTGGATTGTTGCAAATTGTCTTGTTACCACAAAAAGCTTGACACTTCCTAGCCAAGTGTTGTACGACACTGCACATGTAAAAACAAGTTGAGGAACCCATATAAGTAAATTGCAAAAGTTGAGGATTCTTTTGGTAGGTCCGCCGGATATTTCCTTTTTTAATTTTATATTTTCATGTGGGTGGAGGTTGACTGCAGGGTTGTACACCGGTTCCAAAAACACGTTTTCCTGCACATCAAACCATGGAAGATGAATTAAATATTTTCTTATTCTTTGTTTAGAATAATTGACTTAGGACTCGGTAATCGGGTAAGCAAAACATATTTTGTGTTACATGATAAATAAAAGTATATAAACAATAAACGATAAAATTAAAATGAGTCTCACGTATATATGTATACCTGTATGGAAGACAACCCATATATATGGAAAAAAATCCTATCTTCAATACTGAAGGTGGAGTTAGCGAACTATGGTCTAAGATCATGACTGACCTGTGTGCTTGGCGATTGACTCAGCCTTTTCAATTATGTAAACTACTTTGAAAATGAATTGTTCTTGGGACTCCCCTGTTGAGTCTATCTAAACCATTTTTTTTTTCTGAAATTGATAGTTATAACTACCATATAAATTATGATAGACAAGTTTGAAGGGGAATTTTTTAAGAAAAGTTCTTAAATAAGTATATGTACATTTTATTTTAAGTCAAATCTTGAAATGAAGTACAGAAAAAGTATAGTACGTTTAGAAAGATTTTTATCAGAGAGAATTTTTATGCTAATGTGTGTTTTAGAACGCACGTAAGATACAGTAAATATGTAAAAGTATGAAAACACACGTAAAAAGTTATAGTTAAAACGTATTAAGTGGTTTTCAAGTGCGGGTCCTCGTTAATATTGGATACAACAAGCAACTGATTGTTGCATATGATAAATCAAAACGTGTGAATGGTGCACTTGATAAATTAGAACATGTAGGATATGCATTTGAAAACTGCGCTTGTTTTCGTATCTGAAAGCAAAAATATCTTATTGTTTGTTTGTGACAGGAGGGACAGGCACGTAAATGCTAAGTTGATTGTTGCATCTAATAATGCAAAATGTTTGATTGTTGCATTTGATTATCCAAGATGTGTACAGGCTTTGAAACTGTATCGATTGCTATATTTGATAAATGTAAAATCAGAATAAGCAGGACACACCCTTTAAAAGGGTTGATTGTCGTATTTAAGAAACCAAAACGTATGATTGAAAATTGTGTTAATTGTCGTATTTGATAAATGCGATAATCAGAATATATAAAAGATACATCTTAAAAATTACATTGATTGTCACTTTTAATAAACCAAAACGTATCATTATTGTATCTGATAAACCAAAATGTATGATTATCGCATTTGTTATATCAAAATGTACGAGATGTGTGCTTGATAATTGCGTTGATTATTGTATCTGATAAACCAGAACGTGCGGGATTAAAAGGGTAAGATGGGGATTTGATTTGGGAGGGATGTGGCGGTTTGGGTTGGTAATGGTGAGCTAAGAGATGGCGTAGGACACATGTGGGTGGGAATTGACCATTCTCAATTTCATGCACCATTTGAGTGTGGGCCCTGAGAAAGTGGCGCGTAGGACCCCCTCATCAACATTTGCTTTTTTGTTTTGTCGTTGGATTGGGCCTCCTTCCTTTGACTATCTAACCGACTCCAAAAAGACTCTTTCCATTACTTTTTTTTTTGTTGTTTTACTTTCTTTTTTCTTTTATTTATTTGTTTATTTTTTGACGTTGCTTTTTTCTTTTATTCACAACTATCATAAATTATGCAACTAATTCAGCTAAAGAAGATGTCTTTGAAAAAAGAAAGGATTTATGTTGCGTATCAAATCTTGTTCTGGAATTGGATATGATTCCATCTAATTTCTAGTTTTACATGTTTGATTATGTCCCCGTTGCTTCCTTCACCGTCCGGCATTTTAATTGCTATTGAACAACACCAAGTGGGGTTCCCACAACGGTTTAAGCGGCAGCCGCCACCCTTTGACTTTTGAGTTTAGGGTTTAAATACAAGTTTTCCCACCTCCATTAATAAAGGTGGGATTTTCTTTTATTTATATGGGTTATCTTCTATCAGATATGAGTGGTTTTCAATCGAATGAGAGCTGTTTATCTGGATCATACTACCAGTGTTCTACTAGCTTGATCTCAATTGTCTCTTGAGTTAGTCTTTATAATTAAAAAAAAAAAAAAATTGCTATTGAACAAAAATGTCAAAATTATGATTATGGAAATATTGATTTATAGTTGTGACTTCAACACTTTGTGTCTAACTGTCTATAGTCAAGGGCCATCAATAACAATTACTCACTTTTTCTTAAGGAAAATTGCACAATTATGCTTATGTTTAGGTGATATTGCACATAATGAAAACTTTTACGTCAGTTACACAAATACCCGATAAATTCTATTGGTTAATCATTGCCTAACAGTTTGACTAACATTGTTTTGACATTCCACAGGAAGCTTGGTTTTTATACAACAGTAAAAAATTCAAAACAAAACCAGCAAAAGATTAAAAAACCACAAGCTCAAAAAATAATTTAAACTATTAAATCAATTAAACTAAAGATTTTTATGAGCCCAATAAGCTGAAAATATCCAGAAGAAAAAAAAAACATTGAAGTCAAATAACAACGTTAAGAAAATATGTAGCCAACACATGATAAAGAAAGAGTCTCTTTTGATTGGGTGATTGAAAGATAATAGAAAAGCTATAATCTTTCAATTTGGGAGGGTTTGTGAACAATTTCAGTTTATAATGTTGGATGTGGCGCCATGTGATTTAATATTCATAAAGGTTTAATAAATAAATTTATGAAGTCATTAAAACAAAATTAAATTACAGAATTCAATTGATCATTCGTTTCAAAAAAATTGAATAGTTTCAATTTAATAGAGAATTATGTACATTGATGGTTGTATATTAATTAAGTGAATAAATTATTTTGAAACTGGTCCTCTCTCTGTCCTATTAATAGTGGTAGCACATTTTCAATTGATCCATCAATAAAGTTTGTGTTTATTGAAAGAAAGGATCAAGAGAGAGAAACACAGTTTTCATTTATTTTAATTTCTTCATCTTTATAATCATTTGAAGTTCTTCTATATGAATTCAAGTATGTAATTTAATTACATTTTATTGTTGTAAAAATCATGAAATTCTAAGATCCTAATGTCTTATGACAATTGCTAATTGCTAACATGTGGTATCAAAGCATGGTTAAAGATTTGTGATTTTCCATTATTTGTATATATTGTGTACTCTCACTATTTGTTTCTAAATTATAAATTAGAATTATTGATGATACCTATAATGCTTCCGCTTATGAATAATTCAAGGTTTTGTAGATGAAGAATATAGTGTAGAACCATATAATTGATTTCTTCATCTCAACTTAATTTTTGTTTATGGACATATGTGAAATATATTAATCTGATTTCTTTTTCTACATATATTGTACTTGATGTTTAACATATTGTTGGATTCAACAATATTAATGTTAAATATCATGTGCTTTAGATAAAGTGTAATTGTTTAATTATATTTTACATGTATTACACTATGAATTCATGTTATTGTTAATTCGATAGTCACCAAAGTGACCAAATTCTGAGGATCTATGAATTTTGAATTGTGTAATATAAAATTAGATTCAATTACCCATTAACGTTGATGCATAGAATAATAGATGATATTATGATTATTATATGTATAATGAAAGGGTATATTGAAAAAATTATTAATAATAAGATATTTCAGGATTACTCAAAGGTATATCCACATTCTTATTATTGATGAATATAAGGATGGTAATTGATATACTCAATTAGATTTGAATTGTATATCCAAAGATATCATATAATCTTATTAGAGTGTATATAATTACCGATTAAAAAAAAATTAATTAAATTAAAGTATCATTATAAATTATGTTCATATATCTTAGTATCACCCAAAAGAGAACTTTGATATAAATTTATTATGTTTGTAACTCAGCATATTAATTTTGAAGAACATTTTTTATTGACTTTTTTACAGCATCACTTCCTGTTTCTCTTCATTCGATTACTTCGTCTGTTCCTAAGTTTAATGGATTAAATTTTTCTGATTGGAGTGAACAAGTTCAGTTTCACTTAGGTGTACTGGATCTTGATGTTGCACTTCGAGAAGAGAAACCCTACGATCTCACTGATAAAAGCAGTGAGGAAGAGAAATCTTATCATAAAGTTTGGGAAAGATCGAACAGATTAAGCCTTATGTTTATGCGAATGACTGTTGCAAACAACATTAAGGTAGCTGTTCCTACAACTGAAAATGCTAAGGAATTTAAGAAATTTGTAGAGGAACGCTTCAAAAGTGCTGATAAGTCTCTGGCTGGGACATTAATGACTAACTTGACCTCTATGAAATTTGATGGATCACGTAGCATACATGAGCACATTATTGAAATGACAAATATAGCAGCAAGGCTAAGAACATTGGGAATGAATGTGGATGAGTCTTTCCTTGTACAATTTATTTTAAATTCCTTGCCTCCTCAATATGGGCCATTTCAGATTAATTATAACACTATTGATGATAAGTGGAATGTTAATCAATTGGCTAGTAAACTTGTTCAAGAGTAGACAAGACTTAAGCAACAAGGAACTCATATAGTTTATTATATTGATCAAGAAGTTAGAAAGAAATTTGGTAAGAAGGCTGAAAACTGTAAAAAGAATGGACCAATGAAATCAAATGAGCCTTTTTCTTCTCAAATCCATAAGAAGGAACATAAAAAAGATAAATGTCATTTTTGTAAAAAATCTAGACATTTTATGAAAGATTGCCTTAAACGTAAGGCATGGTTTGAAAAGAAAGGTAAGCTTAGTGCTTTTGTATGTTTTGAATCAAATTTAACTAAAGTTCCTTATAACACTTGGTGGATTGATTCTGGTACAACCACTCATGTTTCAAATACATTGCAGGGATTCCTTATGACCCAAACCACAAATCCAAATAAAGATTTTGTTTTTATGGGAAATCGAGTCAAGGCTCCAGTTGAAGCTGTTGGTACTTATCGTTTGATTTTAGATACTGGATATCATTTAGATTTGTTTCAAACTCTTTATGTACCTTCTGTTTCTAGAAATTTAATTTCTCTATCTAAACTTGATACTGTTGGTTTTACCTTTAAATTTGAGAATGAAAATTTTAGCTTATTTAAAAATAGTCATTTTATTGGTTCTGGTATCCTGCATGATGGTTTGTACAAGTTAAAACTTGATAATCTTTTTGCTGAAACTCTACTAACCATACATCATAATTTTGGTGTTAAACGTGGTATGGTAGATGAAGGTTCAGCTTTTCTGTGGCATAAATGTTTTGGGACATATTTCCAAATAAAGATTAGAAAGATTAGTAAAGAATGAAATTCTTCCAAATTTAGATTTTACTTATCTTAATTTGTGTGTGGATTGTATTAAAGGTAAATACATTAAACACACAAAGAAAGGAGCCACACGAAGTACACAACTTCTTGAAATTATACACACTGATATATGTGGACCTTTTGATTATCCATCTTTTGGTAGAGAAAAATATTTTATCACCTTTATAGATGACTTTTCACGTTATGGTTATGTTTATTTACTACATGATAAATCTGAAGCAATGAATGCCTTTGAGATCTATGTTAATGAGGTTGAAAGGCAATTAGACAAAAAAGTGAAAATTGTCAGATCAGATAGGGGTGGGGAATATTATTGAAAATACAATGAATCTGGACAATGTCCTGGTCCATTTGCCAAATTCCTTGAAAAGCATGTCATTTGTGCACAATACACTATGCCGAGAACACCACAACAAAATGGTGTAGCAGAAAGGCGTAATCGTACCTTAATGGATATGGTTAGAAATATGATGAGTAATTCTTCTTTACCCTTATCATTGTGGATGTATGCTTTAAAAACTGCCATGTATTTGTTAAATAGAGTTCCTACTAAAGCAATTCCAAAAACTCATTTCGAGTTATGAACTGATAGGAAGCCTAGTTTAAGGCATCTTCATATTTGGGGTTGCTCGGCAGAAGCTAGAATTTATAATTCACATGAAAAGAAATTGGATTTAAAGACAACTAGTGGTTATTTAATTGGTTATCCAGAAAAGTCTAAAGGTTATATATTTTGTTGTCCAAATCATAGTCTAAGAATTGTTGAAACTGGAAATGCTAGGTTCATTGAAAATGGTGAAACTAGTGGGAGTAATGAATCACGTAATGTGGTTATAGAAGAAGCTAGGGTGCAAGTTCCTATACCCATAACTTCTAAAAATATTGTTCCTATTATTGAGCAATTTGACAATATACAAGGACAACCTAATGATCAAACACTCCATAATGGCAATTTTACTAATAAATCTACTATAAATATGTCACAAGAAATAGCATTAAGAAGATCTCAAAGAGAAAGAAAATTTGCTATTTCTAATGATTATGTGGTATATTTACAAGAGTCAAATTTTGATATAGGAATTGATAAAGATTCAGTTTCATTTTCACAAGCCATGGAAAGTATTGATTCTATTAAATGGATTAATGCTATGAAAGATGAATTAAAATCTATGGAACAGAATGAAGTTTGGGAACTTGTTGATTTGCCTGAAAAATGAAAAACGGTTGGATGTAAATGAGTTTTTAAAATCAAACGTGACCAAAATGGCAAAATCGAACGATATAAAGCCAGACTTGTTGTCAAAGGTTTTACTAAAAAAAACGGCATTGATTATAAAGAGACATTTTCACCTGTTTTAAAAAAGGATTCTTTTAGAATTATTATGGCATTAGTAGTTCATTATGATCTTGAGTTACATCAAATGGACGTTAAAACTGCTTTTCTTAATGGGAATTTGGAAGAAGCGGTCTACATGGAACAACCGGAAGGGTTCTCAATAGAAGGGAAAATTCAAAAAGTGTGTAAACTTAAGAAGTCACTATATGGACTTAAACAAGCTTCCCGACAATGGTATCTTAAGTTTCATAATACCATAACCTCCTTTGGATATAAAGAAAACATTGTTCATCAATGTATATACCTAAAGGTCAGTGGGAGTAAGTTTATGTTTTTGATTTTGTATGTTGACGACATCTTGCTTGCTAGTAATGATCTTGGTTTGTTACATGATACCAAGAAATTTCTCTCTAAAAGTTTTGAAATGAAAGATATAGGAGAGGCAACCTATGTGATTGGAATTGAAATATTTCGAAATAGATCACAAGGATTATTAGGCCTATCTCAAAAAACTTACATTAATAAAATTTTAGAGAGATTTAATATGGAAAAATGTTCAACAAGTATTGTTCCAATTCAAAATTGAGACAAATTTAGTCTCATGCAATGTCCAAAGAATGAATTGGAACACAAGCAAATGGAAAATATTCCTTATGCATCTATTGTAGGGAGCTTAATGTATGCTCAAACATGTACCAGACCAGATATCAGTTTTGCTGTTGGTATGTTAGGTAGATATCAAAGTAACCCAGGATTATATCATTGGAAAGTTGCAAAGAAAGTGCTTAGATATTTGCAAGGAACAAAGGATTATATGCTCACTTATAGAAGATCTGATAATCTTGAGGTAATTGGATACTCGGATTTAGATTTTGCTGGATGTTTAGATAGTAGAAAATCTACTTTTGGTTATTTGTATCTTTTAGCCGGAGGGGCTATTTCATGGAAAAGTGTGAAGCAGTCTGTCATTGTTGCGTCCACTATGGAGGCTGAGTTTGTGGCATGTTTTGAAGCCACGATTCACTGTTTATGGTTGCGGAACTTTATTTCAGGGCTTGGAGTTGTTGATAGTATTGCCAAGCTGTTGAAAATTTATTGTGATAATACCGCAACGGTTTTCTTCTTTAAGAACGACAAATATTCTAAAGGTGCTAAACATATGGAATTGAAATATTTTGTCATCAAAGAAGAAGTTCAGAAACAACAAGTGTCAATTGAAAACATAAGCATTGAATTGATGATTGCAGACCCTTTAACTAAAGCTCTATCACCAAAATTATTTAGAGAACATGTCAAAAGAATGAGAATTATTAATTGTGATGATTGATTTTGTACCTTGCATTTTTTAATCAATTATCTTTGACACTCTAAGCTCACTTATGTGTTTCTGATATATCCTGTTTTATATTTTGTATACATAAATGGTTTGAAAAACAGGAAAGTCTATTTAAAGACATTATTGTTGGACCATTATTGTTCATGAAAGTGAAACCTAATGTTGTGGTACTTGGAAGGAACTATATCAAAATGATGATGTAGAACCGCCATGACTCACATTAGAATTTTACTTGTTTATGATATGTATTTGACCAGTATAAAATGACTTATTATTATATTACACGTCTGATGTTATTTATTAAACCAATAAGGAAGATAATTCACATGAGCCAAGTGGGAGAATGTTGGATGTGGCTCCATGTGATTTAATATTCATAAAGGTTTAATAAATAAATTTATGAAGTCATTAAAACAAAATTAAATCATAGAATTCAATTGGTCATTCGTTTCAAAGAAATTGAATAGTTTCAATTTAATAGAGAATTATGTACATTGATGGCTATATATTAATTAAGTGAATAAATTCTTTTGAAACTGGTCCTCTCTCTGTCCTATAAATAGCGGTAACACATTTTCAATTGATCCATCGATAAAGTTTGTGTTTACTGAAAGAAAGGATCAAGAGAGAGAAACACAGTTTTCATTTATTTTAATTTCTTCATCTTTATCATCATTTGAAGTTCTTCTATATGAATTCAGGTATGTAATTTAATTACATTTTATTGTTGTGAAAATCATGAAATTCTAAGATCCTAATGTCTTATGACAATTGCTAATTGCTAACATATGGTAGATCAAGAAAACGAAGTAAAAAAATGCTTCATTCATTTCGTTAATGTTAAAAAACAAGAAATGTTTTTATATAGAAAGCTAAGGCAGAGGAATTAGTTAACAAGAACCTTTTGTTACTCTCAAATTCTACCACCTGTCAAAACTAACAACTAACTACTTTTACTAAGCTAATTAATTCCATGAAGCTTTTACTAAGTTGTACATATGTTGTGAAGTAAGATATATATATATAGGGGCAGGATCGAGGGACACAAGTTTTGACACAAATTTTGACACGATTTGTTGACCATTGGATGAGGAGGATTTTAATGGTTTATATTTATTCACATCACTACATACAACTTCATTTTATACTCTGTATAAATGTTTTCTCTCACCTCTCTCTTCATTATTACATTATCTCTCCTCTCTCCCATTAATATTAAAATCTCAATATTCAAATTATTTTTTTCTCACCCAAACAATTATATTTAAAAACCCATCAAGAAAATTAAAAAAAAAAATAGCTACAATTGTTTTTTTTTAACTTGATAAATTTATTATTTAAATGATAATTTATTTTTTAAAATAGTTAAACCAAACAATGTTTAGTAAGAAAATTTTCACTACCACTAAAAAAAAAAAAATCTTATTTCAAAAATAATTTCTAATCAAAATAAGTAAAATAGATTTTGTTCCAAAAACACAAAACACTTAACCAAAAAAAAAAAAGAAAGAGACCGCCATCGAATCATTTCCCAAGTAAACTTAAAACACAAAACCACACTTGTCAGTTATTGCCACCATTAACACCTACCAACCAACAGAGTAACTTCATGTAAAAGCTGCAAGTTTTAAACTTTTTGGTTAAGTGTTTTGTGTTTTTGAAAAATAAAATCCATTTTACTTATTTTGGTTAGAAATTATTTTTGAAATAAGATTTTTTTTTTTTAAGTGGTAGTAAAAATTTTCTTACTAAAAATTGCTTGGTTTAAACTATTTTAAAAAATAAATAATCATTTAAATAATAAATTTATCAAGTTAAAAAAATAAAAACAATTGCTGCTTTTTTTTTAAAAAAAAAAATTCTTGATGGGTTTTTAAATATAATTGGATTGGGTGAGAAAAAAATAATTTAAATATTGGGATTTTAATATTAATGGGAGGGATGAGAGATAGTGTAATAATGAAGAAAGATGAGAGAAATAGTGTAATAATGAAGAGAGAGGAGAGTAAAAATATAAGCCCTCAATGTTTATTTATGGCATTCCTAGTATTAGTACTAAGAGATATTTTAAAAAGTGCTCCATTCTTAGCCCCTCAAAACATTCCTAAATGGTGAAGATTGATGCAATTATAGGTTGGAGAGTTAGGGCATGAAAAATGAGTTAGAATATTTAAAAATGTCATTTTTTTCAGCATTGGCGCTCACCCGGCCGCTCAGGAGGGAGGAAACGCGCAAGGGAGCGCACTTGGGACAGTGTGTGGAGCTCCCTTGGGCGCCTAGTGGCTGCTGAGCGCGCAGGTAGGTGCGCTGGAGAAGTGCAGGCGCGCTGGCACTCGCGCTGGTTGGCGCGCAGGTCGCCGACAGCACTGACCTTTGGTCATTAAATCGGTCATAACATTCTCTACGGACCTCCGATTCACAAACCGTCAATTGCTTTGGAAACTAGACATCTGTAGCTTCAATTTGATTGATTGTAGCTCACATAACGCAAACAAATGACTCGACACGAGCTGTCACAAGTCAACCCATCGTTTATGTCTGACCATTCTCAATTATGTGGAGACCAAGAAGAATTGATTTAAGGGACAAGATGGTCATTTTGGGATTGTCATAAGTATAAATACAACACTTGATCAATTTTTGAAGAGAGTTCACGCCACTCACAAAGCAAACACAAAGAAATCAAAGGAAAGAAAAGAGAGAACGTGAGAAAGGTGTGTGTTGGTTAGGTCAAGGCTAGGAATTGATGATCAAGCTAGTTTCAATCACTTTTTGACATCCCAATCCATCAAGCAAGCTTGTATAAGCTAGGAAATCAAATTTGAAGCAAGGATCAAAGCTAAATAAGGTTAGTTCACTTACTTTTGAACTTGTTGTGGTGATGTTGATGTTGGTTATTTTGATGGTGTTTTAGTGGGTTTTGATGGGAAGTTTTACCTATGTTAGGAGATGATTTATTTGAGACTTGAAAGGCTTGTATAGATGGCATGGAAACCTACTAAAATTGATGAGCTAGGGTTGGCATGAGATAGGTTTTGAGTTGGTTTTGGATTGGAAACTAAATGAAATGAATGTAGACAAGGTGTTTGATAAATTGTCTAAAAGAATCCACATCAAAAAACTTGAAAGAAATGGATTTAGACTAAGTTAGTGCTTGTAAGGTTTTATGGAGAGGTATGAGAATCCAATGAAATTGAGGTGTTTTAACTATGATTCCATGTTGTTTAGGTGACCTATAATCCTATGAAAATGTTAGAATTGCATTGGAAGCAATTCCATTATAATGCTTTGTAAAGCACCAAGGAAAGACATCTTAAGTTATCATCGAAAATCAATTCTTTTATATGTTGAAATGATTTGTATGGATAGGTTTGAGTATGTTTAACATTAGGAAAGAAAGAATTAAGTCTTAGAATGAAATGGGTGAAAAAGCCCCTTAGAAACGGATGAAAAAGTAAGGTTTTTCTTAAATTTTGATATCTAAACGATATTGGAATTCGACGAAATTTTACGGATCACCACATTGGGAGATAAGAAGAGTGTGGAAGAAAGAATTGGAGCAAAAGCATGCACGGTTTGGGCTGTGCATTCAATTCGGGTTTGAGAGGTCTAAAACAGTCATTTTGGGTTCCAAGCTTCAATTTATGATGGGAAGCATATGGGAACGTCCCTTGGGGTATATATGAAGGATTCAAGCAAAGAAATTAGGAATTTGGAGCATGGATCAAAGAGAAATTGAAAGGAGAAGCTACTAGTGTAGAGAGAATTTTATAAAGTTAGTATAGTTAAGTGCATCTTTGCTCTTTGTCTATTGAGCACATTCTAAGTGTACTTATCATGTGTAGGTGAAGGCGAGGCTAGCAGAGCCGGAGAGGACCATTGAAGCTATTAAGGGAAGTTTGAAAGCAAGGTGAGTGCAAAATGGTTTTAGCAAAAAATAAAAATAAAAATAAAATGTATGTGTTTTAACATGCTTATGTGTTTTCTAGTATGGTTGTGATTTTATGATTTTAAACGGATGATTTCATGAATACTATGTTTTGTATGAAAGTTATCCTTTATGTTCTTACAAGTGTGAAAACTACTTTGAAATGGAATTCGAAGTTTTAAGTATTGTTCGATAAACGATTGATGCAAAAATGATATATGTATAAATATGCTTTCAAAGGCCAATTGTTTGCCCACCCTTGTAAGTTATGTAGACCCAGCCGGTATGTCCCACACGTGTATGGCAATGTATGGGGGGTTATTGCATCACTCACATTGGGGGAATAGAGTCCGTCGTGTCGCTTTTACGTGTGTGGGATGTTGTCCTACTCTACGCTTTGCTATGCACAATTCCACGTGTAGTTGTTGGGATGTCTTTGTAAGTGTCACAGATGGTGTTTAAGGCCAAATCATCTTGTGACTCCACGTTCTCGTAGTTGTAAGTTTAAGGGGTAACATTGGTGCATTTAAAAATGCAAATGTAAGCTCGAAAGTAAACTATTTTATATGATTATAATTATAATTTGAAAGGAAGCCTTACAATTGAATTCCGTTTGAATGATATTATTGCTTATTAAGTTTATGAAAAGTTTTATGTATCCCTTATGTTGGGATTTCTATGATTTCATTATGTGAAGCATGAACTTTTATGAAATTCTAAGTTAAATGATTACGAAATGCAACCCTATTTTGAATGTTTTTAAGGAGGTATTTTACAATGGAATATGATATTACTTTATAACGTACACGCACTCACTGAGCTTCATTAAGCTCACTTTTTCCTATTTTATGTCAAAAAAACCTCCTCAGGTGTTAGCGTGGGTGACGTGGCATAAGATACCTTCCGTTGATATAGGTGAGTGACGTGGCATAAGATACCTTCCGTTGATATAGGTGGGTGACGACTCGACGAATGCTTCCCTTGTATAATCATTTTGCATACATATGAAAGTTGGAAAGCCACCTTTTGATGTATTTTATGAGATGTTTTGAATGGCTTTTAAAATGAGATTTGTTACTTATATGTGTATTAAAGCGTTCAAAGCTTTGTAAATGCTAGTTAAGTTATGAAACATGTTTGTTTTCCTATGTAAATTGTTTATACGAAATTGGCTTTTATCTTGTGATTTATGGTTTACTGTTTTCTCAACTATTTTGTATGAAATTGGAAAATTAACTTTTGAAAGAAGTTGTGAAAAAAGTTGGGTTGGATATTGAAAATAGTCGAAGTGTATTTCAACCTTAAAGGTATTTAGAACCTTAAAAATACAGACGTTATATTGCCGAATTTTCATTTGAGAAAAAAAAAAAAAAAAACCAACCCAATCTTGTTTATAAGTAAGAAAAGATTTTAAGGGTTCGCTCCACGGATTCCTTTTAGGCCAATTGAAAGGGTTTAGGAGGAACCCGTTCAGGTGCCAGGCAGGGCCCACCGGATATGAGTGCGGTATGGTCCGGATTGGGTCCTGTCAAAAAACCTTTATGTAGAGTGTAAAATGGAGTTGTATGTAGTGGTGTGAATAAATCTAAACCATTAAAATCCTCTTCATCAAATGGTCAACAAAATCGTGTCAAAATTTATGTCAAAACTTGTGGCCCCCGATCCTGCCCCATATATATATATATATATACATTCCCGCCTTAAGTTGGAGCTTAATGAAAATCATGCAAGCCCAACTTGGACAATAAATTGAAGAACAAAGGTGCAGAAAGAGACTTAGTAAACATATCAGCAAGTTGTTGGTTTGATGAAACATGTTGTGGTAGTACAAAGCCCTGCATATATTTATCTCGAACCAGATGGCAATCAATCTCCAAGTGTTTTGTCCATTCATGAAAAATTGGATTGGCAACGATATGCAAGGCAGCTTGATTATCACACCAAAGAGGAATAAGCAATGTACATGAAATAGAAAAGTCTTGTAAAATGTAGGATATCCATTGTAACTCACAAACCATAGATGCCAAGCTTCTAGATTTTGCTTCTACGGAAGATCTTGAAACCGTTGTTTGTTTCTTAGTTTTCCATGAAATTAAAGAAAAACCTAAGAAAACATAATAACCAGTTAAAGATCTCTTAGAATCTAGACATGATGCCCAGTCGACATCACATTAAGCTTGCAATTTAAGGCTGCTATTGGACACATAGAAAAATCCTTTAGATGGACAACCTTTGAGATATCGAAGAACATGAAGGGCAGCATCCTAGTGCTCTTTGTAAGGACTACTTACAAATTGACTCAATTGTTGGATTGTAAAGGTAATATCAGGTCTAGTAAATCCTAAATAAAGCAGTCTCCCAACCAACCTTCGATATTTATTTGGATTACCCAGTGTAGAACCACCATCAGTAGTGAAGTTATGTCCCTTCAGAATTGGTGTCAAAGCTGGTTTCGCACCACGTAATCCCACATCCTGCAAGACATCTAAAACATATTTCCTTTGGTTTATGTAGGCCTCTTTAGCGGACCTAGCAATCTCAAGTCCAAGGAAATATTTAGCATACTCGAGATCTTTAATAATGATTGAGAATGACGAAATTGTTTAACAAGAACAATTTCAACCTTATGAGTCCCTATTATAAGCACATCATCCACATATACTTTCAAAGCTACGAAGGAAGATGATGAATGATTAACAAAAAGACAGTTATCATAAGCTGATTGATGGAAGCCATACTGATTTAATTTGAATGTGAATTCTGGGTTCCATTGCCTAAAAGTTTGCTTTAATCCATTAAAGCGAGCATTTAAGCTTACAAACCTCCCATTGCCTAGCCTTTTCATAACCTTCAGGAGGCATCCTGTATACTTTTTCATCTAAATATCCATGTAAGAAGGCATTATTAATGTCAAGTTGATGTATTGCCTAAGACCTAACTGCTGCAATGGCTAAGAAAATCCTTACAGTCACTAACTTTGCTACAGGGAAAAGCTATCAAAGTAATCAACACCACCCTCTATTTTATTATAGTCCTTTGCTACAAGTCGAGCTTTAAACCTTTCAACATTACCATCAGGTTGAAGCTTAACTTTATACACCCATTTTGACCCAATAGCTTTCTTTCCTGCAAGTAAAGTATTTAGTTCCCAAGTTTTATTGGCTTCTAAAGCATCAAGCTCCTTATTCATAGCATCAATCCATTCTTTACTATTATAAGCTTGATTATAAGAATTAGGCTCTTGAATACAAGACACATTAGCTAAAAAATCCATATATGTGGATGAAAAATCAACATAAGTGTAATAAGGAAAGGTATTAGGTGTATGTTGAGAAGATGTTGAAGTATGCTTAATTGAAGCATCATGAACAGTAGGTATAGACTTGGACTCCATAGCATTTGAAACAGAGTCTTTCAGCCAATTTGGTTTATGTTTGATTTGAGTACTTTGTCTAGTAGGTCTAGGTGGTAAAGGGACTGTTGGTAAAGAGGTAGTAGGTAAAGATATTTTTTCTGGAACAATAGGTATAGATGCAGCAGGCATATCAGTGGTTAATGGATTAGAAGAAAGATCCTCATTAGTGAAAATGATAGGTAATGGAATGGAAGATGATGCACAAGGTGTATTTTTATAAGGAAAAATGGATTTATGGAAAACAACATCTCTTGAAATGTAGATCTGATGAGATTGAATATCATAAACCTTATAAGCCTTTAGACCAGTCCTATATCCTATAAAAACACATTTATAAGCCCTTTGATCAAACTTATCCTTGTGTGGTAGTGTGTTTGTAACATAAGAAAGACAACCAAAGACCTTAAGAAAATCAAAGTTTGGTGAATTGCCATAAAGCATTTCATAGGGTGTCTTCCAATATAAGACAGAACTAGGAAGTCAGTTAATAAAATAAGTAACAGTTAATGAGGACCCCCACAAAATTTTTTTGGTAAATGAGATTAGAACATTAATGATCTTGCTATTTGTAGTAGATGTTTGTGTTTTCTCTACACAACACTATTTTGTTATGGAGTATAAACATATGACCTTTGATGCAAAACACCTACCTATGAAAACAAACTTTGACACTCTTGATTCACAAATTCTGATCCATTATCAATTCATATTTGTTTAACTTGAACACCAAACTGATTATGAATCATTTTAAAAATTTTGTTCAAAATTTGAGCTACTTGTTGTTTATGTGGCAACAAAAATACCCATATGGCTCTACTAAAATCATATATTATAGTGAGCATATAATGAGCTACTGTGATAGATGGTTGTTTATGTGGTCCCCAAAGATCAACATGTATTAGTTCAAAAACATGACCAAAATGAATATGACTCTTTTGGAAAGACAACCTTTGTTGCTTAGACATGGGACAAACATCACAAGGATCAAAAGAATCTACAATATCAGCATTAATGAAAGGCAAATGGCTTAACACGATAGATGATGCATGTCCTAACCTTTGATGCCAGAATGAGTTACAATGAATTGAAGCTTTATTTATATAAAAAAACATCATTCCATTCAAGAGCTTTAGAGACAATAGAAGGTACAATATTTCTTTATACAGTCTGCACTATTTGTGCTTTATATGTTTGTAAGGTGTCAATTGAAAGCTAGAATTGTCCAACATATATAGATTTCCTAACACTTTACCAACTACCAATGCTTCTTCAATCAACAGGTCCTATAAAATGCAACATGTAGAGGTGAAAATAAATCGTATTTTGGCTATTTTAGAAAGTTTGTTTACTGACAAAAGGTTGAATTTATAGCTTAGCACATGTAAGGCATCTATTAAAACAAGTTTAGAATGCAAGGTAACATTTCCAATGTAATGAACCAACTTAGTGGTTCTATCGGGTAAGTAAACAGGTGTTAAGTTTGTTAGGATAACTGGATTATCAATGATTTTCAAATCCACACACATATGGTTTGAAGCTCCTGTGTCTATAATCTAAGTTCCTAAATCTATTGAATCAAATACATATAATGAGTAATTGAGAGTGGTACCTATAAAGTCCCCCATGAATGCAACGTTCACTTTGTTGCTTCTTTCTGCAGCCTTTACTCTCATGAATTTTGCTACTTCTTATTGGATAAGATCAGTCATTGTAGTAGTCCATTCAAACCCTTTTGCTACCACCATCTCACTATCAATGTCTAATAGAGTATTTACCATATTAGCTCTTTCTTTATTCTGTATCTTCCCCTTTTGTTCCTTCAACTCTTATATCAATCAGGATATCCGTGCAACTTAAAACATGTTTCCCTCATATGACCTTCTATTTTATAAAAATCAAAATATCTATCATCTTTCCTTCCAGTTTCTTTCTTCTTATAGGTTCCCTTATTAGTCTCTTCCTTCTTGATGTTTTCCCCCTTGTAAACAAAGCAGCATTCTCTATATTTTCTACAAAGCTGGTGTGTACCTGCCTCTATTTTTTCACCCTTAAGACCATTAAGTAGGCCTTATTCACACTTGGTAAAAGGTCTATTAAGAGAATTTGATTCCTAATAGGATCATAGGTATCATTCAAACCCATCAGGAATTGCATCAAATAATTGGAACTAATTATTTCTATCATAGTTTTTGTAACTCCACATCTACATTATAGGATCAGCATCAAGCAGGTAAGCTCATCCTATAGTTTTTTTAGTTTTGTATAATACTACACTACTGACATGCTCCTTGTGATATCAAACTAACGTCTCTCTATAACTGATACAAAAAGGGGCCATTACACTCACTAAATCTCTCCTTTAATTCATTCCACAACTCTTGTGCAGAGATAGTATACAAGAATGCTTCAACAATTTCTTTCGAAATTGAGTTTAATATCCACAAAGTTACCATGCAATCAACCCTATTCCATTGCTCATACTCTGGTGATTTTAAATCAAGCATCACACACTTCCCATTTATAAAACCTAACTTCACTTTTGCACCTAAGGCTATCTTCATTCATCGGCTCCAAGAAAGGTAATTGTTACCTGTTTATGGAGTTATGACCAACATCATTCCAAGATGATCCGAATTCTATAGATAGAGAGGATCGCCATTATTAAACGACCTTGCTTGCATTGTATCGATTCAACTCAAAAATCGAGTTCCTTAAATTGCCCGCCATTGTCTCAAACAGCAAGCACAGTAGTATCAAAACATAGTTCAAAATGAACGAAAGATTCTCCAAGCCAAAGCCAGATCAAACCGCTCTGATACCATGAACAATTTCTAGTTTTTGGTAGATCAAGAAAATGAAGTGAAATATGCTTCATTCATTTCGTTAATATTAAAGAACAAGAAATGTTTTTATATACAAAGCGAAGGTAGAGGAATTAGTTAGCTAGAACCTTTTGTTCCTCTCAAATTCTGCCATCAGTCAAAACTAACAACTAACTAATTTTACTAAGCTAACTACTTCCACGAAGCTTTTACTAAGTTGTACATATGTTGTGAAGTAAGATATATATGTTTACAGTTTGTGGGTGAGAAAAATAGCTTGAAAGTGAGTGTGGGTTGTGTTTAAGTTGCTAGGGTAGTGAAAATTTAGAGGAGATTTGCAATCCCTCCATTTCGAGGATGGCAAACGAGACAAGGGTGTGACTAAGAATGGCGAAGAAGATGGCAGAACTAAAATGGTCAAGCAAGAAATGAAGGAAATGATATTAAAAAAAATAAAAAATAAAAACATAAAAAGTGAAGAGTTTGTGGTGGACAAAATTTATAGACCTTCGATATTTTTCCTTTTATTTTAGGAAAATAATTATTTAATATAATTTAAATTATTTTAAGTTATTTTTTAGTTGGCAAATTACAAAAAGAAAAAATAAAATAAAATGAGTATAAGATGTACACATCTCATCCCTTGGAGAATATCGGATTAGGTTCCTAAGTTTATGTTTAGACACAATTTAGTTAGAGTGAATAGGCTGTTTGCAACTTTTTATGAAATTATATTAAACCTAGATAAATTATCAAAGTGTAACACAATCTCATGGCCACCTACACTAATTTAATAGGAATTCTAAATCTTATCTCAAACTAATATAAACTATATCCAACAACTTATTGTTTAAAATTCGAACACCAACGATCTAAACATGAAACTTCGATTCAAAGTAAACCGAATCAGATTACCACCAACACCTTAATCATCAAACCAAAATCCAAACCATTCAACAGTCGATTAACCAAAATTCATGCACTTTTAATGTATTTGTGAAAATGCCAAATGATGAATATAACATACATTGGAATACAAATTACAAGATAATTTTTTAAAGAAAAATATTACTAATATTGTTTTCAATAATGTGTGAGTGCAAGATGAGCCCTATGAGAAGTGGACATGTCAGCACAACAGGAATGTGACACACGCCGAATAATGCAAACTTGAAGAAAAGTTCATAGATTTCTCCAATGAGTTAAAGTCTGGCACAAGGCTTTGTTGATCTCCAATTTTATGAAAGTTTACTTAAAATTAAAATTAATTAATCTCTTAAGCAAGTCTAACCGAAATTATCTATCAATTAAATAAAAATTAAAAATCATAATCTAAAAGGCTACACTATTTGAAATTGCAACTTGATATTCTTTTGCTTCTTAAGTTTTTAATAATAGAACTTTGATATTGTGTGTGATGCAAATCCAGCATGAAGCCTTGAGGCTAATAAATACAGATTAGTGGCAATATTCAAAATAAAAAAATGAACCAATGTGATATTTAGCATCTTAACATTATTAATTCTAGTACAAAAGAACCAACTTTTGATATCATCTAAATATCAACACAGTAATACTTTAATCAACAATGAACAAAAAGAAAAAAATCAGCAAGAATGCAAAATGAATGAGAATTAAGCAAATGATGAATATAAAAATTTTTACGTAGAATCTTAATCGGGAGAAAACCACATGAGCTCGTCCAACCAAAATCAATCAACCATGAAAATCTAGTATCTAGCTTACAAACCTTTGCTTTATAAACATTAACGGTGTAAAAACACTAGTTTATGTTTAGAACTTAAATGCTGATACCAACACTAGTCTAAACTAGCAAATAGATCAGTAGCCAACACAAATTTAATGCATATAGATGACTGAAAGCACACAAATAAAATCACAAACAATCAAAAATAACAACATAGCATGTTTTTCTCAAGCAAGTATATATATGCTTAATATATCACTTAAAATATTAAAGAAACTCAACTTATAATTCATATTAAATATTCCACCCTTCATACAATTTAACTAAACACCAAAGTCAATTTATTATCAATCAAATATCATGAGAAAGACCACAACAAACAAATACATGACAAACCACAGGCATGTAACACTAATTTCACTATGCATTAAGGAACGTAAATCATGCATAAACTTAAATTACCTAGTATATTCTGCATATATTTGATATGTTTTAATGATTGATTGAACATGCTTGCCTGAATAAATTTGATATTTGTTTGCATGTTGAGTATTTGAACATGTGTTCATGTGGAGATTGATATTAACATCTCTCATGTTGAGATCAATCCTAGCACTTGTCATGTTAAGATGATGTGGAGATACTTCACAATTTTCATTATTTATTTTTTAAAATAATGATTTTTAAGTACTTTTTGTATAATATAAGATAATCATTAAATATTGAAATCACCTTTTAATTAAATCAAAATTTTAAATTATTTTTACCTAATGCCCACCAAATAAATCTAGCTTAACTTTTTTTTTCTTACTTTCAAGTAGTTGTGATTTTCCGGTTTTGACCAGATTACTAAGATTAAATTTAATACAGTTTTAGAGAGCTAAAACTTAGAAGTAAAGAAAAAAAATATTTTCTGTTTTTTTTTTTTTTTAAGGAAAGGGTGCACATATTGTTGCCTATAAAGTTTTAGAAATCTTAATATTGTTATCAGCATCCAAAAATATCATCCAAAAATATCAAAAGTACGTCAAAAAAATATGATTAGTCATTTATACTAAAACGTAGATATGATTATTTTTTGACTTAGAAAAAAATCTTAACTCTATATTCTGTTAGGTCACTGAAGCCCCTACCAAATTGATGCCAAGAATGAGTCAGTGGCAATGTGTGCGCTTTGCTTTTCTTCTAATTAATTGATCAGACTAGTAATTTAAGCCATTCTTTATGAGATCGAGACATTGGCCCAAACACATGCCCAGACACTTCATTGGCTTATCCGATTAATTAATTAATAACTTTTTCTTTTTTACAGTGGGGAGGGGATTAAATTGAATAAATTTAGATAAAGCTACTCACACGTTATATTTTAGGATAAGATTAACTAATAACTCAAAATTAAAAAAAAAAAATTATTATTATTATTTTATCATCTAAAACATCCTTTCACATCTATGTAAAAAAATCTTATAAAGACTTTTTCTTGTAATTTATAATCTTTATTCTACTCTAGAATCATGGTTCCAAATATCGCTACTCGCTGATCAATTGTCGAGGCATCAGTTATCAATTTATCGGTTACTTGTTAATTAATCGGTGAGTAATGTTGACTGACGGTCAAATTGGATGAAACCTGTAAAAAAAGTTAAAAAATTTTCTATTACAATCATGTTGATAAGCATAATTTATACATATTTATTACCCTTAAATATATGTTTATTAGTTCAATTCTATGTTAAGTTTATTTTGAATAATTGTGTTTTTGGTGAAACAGGAATAAATGAGGATTTGTGTGTTGAATGAGGAAAAATTATGATTTCTGTCAAGTCAAAATCCAAGTCAATCAAGGATCAAGTCATATCCAAAATATTTGTCAAATAATTAGGAAATTGGTTGAGATAAGGAAATAAATCAATGAAAAAAAATAGGCAAGTTTGGAACAAATTAATTTTGAGTCATTTTTGAAGGGTTTGACACATATAAAATAAAGATTATACATCAAATTGGGAGAGAGCCGCTGCAGCCTAAGAGACACGAAAGATTTGGAAAAAAACAGTCATTGAACATAAGAATTAGGGGGCTGCCGAATAAGACAAAATGCAGCAGTAGAATTGAAGTAAAACAGTGGCAATTCTGGAGCACGGCTAGTTTCAGGAGTGATTTTGAGATACAATCTTAGCAATAGTTTCGTAATCATATCGGGTTTTTATTGTTTTTTTGTTATTGTTATCATCATGACTGCTTAATTTTATTTTCTGAGGTGTTAGATGAAGTTTTATTGACTTTGTAATGATTTTACTATTAGAATATTATTCTCAATTTTGTTTTTAATGTTTAATAATTCTTATTTTCACCAATTGATAAAATAAAAATTGTTACACCTTCAATATCAAGTATTTTTGGTTGTTACAAGATTATTTTATTAATTTGACTTTGGATTGAAAAAGGTTTAAATATAAGATTTTTTATTGTGTTTTTCAATATCGGATACATATAATACTTAGATCTTATAAATTTCAAATCTTAAAGTAAGAATTTGCATAAAATTTATTTTTGAACTTAACTGATAAATCCTGATAAAACAACAGATTGATTTCTAAGTTATTCCCTTAAAATTTTGAAAATAATATTCTAAATAGTAAAATATTACAAGTTGATCACGGTGGATTCTGAACCTCAGATTTTTCGTCCATTGCTTGAGTTTTGCAGATTAATCTTGTCTTGTTAGTTTAGAATTTTATTATTTTCTTTAGTTTTAATTCATTCTCAATTCTCAAACTTTATTAACTATATTAGAATTAAATTTAATTTGGACTTAGATTAATATTTTCTCAATCTCTGTGGGATCGATCTCGTACTCGCATAATCTATTCTACAATAGACTCATGTACTTGTAGTACTAAAATTTGCACAACAAATTTTTGGCACCATTGACAGGGATTGTTTGAAAAAATTAGTTTAATCTAGATTATTTAATTCTTCTACTAGCTTTAATTTAGGATTGTTTTAATATATTGTAAAAAAAATTAAATTAAATTAAA
Organism: Nephelium lappaceum; assembly: GCA_021234005.1. Taxonomy (NCBI): domain Eukaryota; kingdom Viridiplantae; phylum Streptophyta; class Magnoliopsida; order Sapindales; family Sapindaceae; genus Nephelium; species Nephelium lappaceum. The sequence continues at coordinate 14,648,616 of CM038005.1, read as the reverse complement.
AAAATTTAAAAAAAAAAAAAAAAAAACAAATAGAGAAACCCTCACGTTTTAATTTAGGATTGTTTTAACAACAACTCTTTAAAGGCAAGAGGTATTTCTATTGAGTTTTTGAAATTTTAAAAGAGATTAACGTCATTATGACCAAAATTTAGATATTAATGTAATTTCATCAAACCTCAAAAGAGGTTTCTATAACTTACCCTCTTATATATTTGTGCATAAATAGAGAAACCCTCACATTTTTTCACCTGATTTCTCTCACCTCGTGCCGGTGCCGCTCACCACATTTTTTTCACATGGTTTCTCTCACCTCACACCAGTCACACCTCCATTGCTACTCAATCAACTATGAGCCACTGGATCTCTGATCGACTAATCGCTCATAATCGTCACTGGATCTCACCCCACATACATGAAGTTGTTGCTCGATCTTACTTGAATTTGTAGTCACTTCTCTTTGCTCACCTCTAGTAATTTACCCTAATCTCTTCTCCTTCTCTCAATCCCTTTTCTCTCCCCATAATTTCATTGCTTTTTATGTAGTTGTTGGATATTTAATCGATTTTTTGGTGGTGTTTGGGCCTTTGGGGTAATTTTCAACTAGTTTTATGATAGTTGGGCTCGCCAAGTTGGCTGAGTTGGACTAATTACTTAGGCAACTCGACTGAGTAGTCACGTCTAGTGAGCAAAACCCCTGATGTGGGGGTTATCGGACTAGCACGATGTCATTCACTGATTAACGGACGAAAAATCAGTCTATTTTTGGAACACTGTCTAGAATTTCTTCAAGTCATAAAGTTTTAAGGATATATTTAAATTAATTTATGTTTTGTCCTTAATTGTAATCTCATATTAGAACATTTTTGCCATATAAATTTCTAATGAAAACTCTTACGGATGACAATACAGACACCCTTTAGGAAGTTACATTGGAGTCATTTTCATTTATATATAAAATTTTATCTTAAGTTATTGAAAATACTTTCTTATTAATAAGTTATTGGTGAAAACGTACAAATCCATCACCAACCTAAACAAAGTGGATATTAAGATGGGAATAAGATTAATAGGACCACAAATCTTGAAAATTAAGTTTGGCCATCACCTTCCCAGAGATAAATCACAACAACACTGAATATAATTGCGCCAAACTCTCTAGGTTGCCTCCCCTTGGTCCACAGCTGTGGGACTCCCACCCACATATTTCCAAAAGCTTGTCAAAGTCATTATATAATAATCTATAAATTAATTAGTTAATTAAAAAATAAATAAAAATTCTTCAATCCATTCATTTGGTAGTTGAGTGGGATACAATACGTGTGGATTTCTATAGGTTGCTTTCAAGTTTCAACCCAATTAAGAAATGTGTCCTTATCCTTATGCCGCCACCATTACTACTAAATTGTTATAGAGTTTCACTCATATATAAGCAAGGCCCCATCCCCAATTGCCCATCAGCAATATTACGGTGTCACTTTGAACACCACATGTTGTTAACAAATGTGTTTCTTATTACGTAACTGCTATAACTAATTTATCAACAAATTATTATGTATTGCTACTCTTTAATAAGTCATGCCCAGTACATCCCCTTATTATTTAGGTGGTTGTACACCTCTCCATTCATTAAGATGGTCAGAGTTCAAGTTCCATCATGCGCATTTTATAATACATTCGAAAAGTTTTATCCTCTAATTTTAGAAGTTGTTTTTTCTCCCAAGTACAAGACTTACTATCTAGACCGCATAAATAATAATTAATCTCTTAGAATCCATTTAAGTTAAAAAAAAAAAAAAAAAATCATTAAAATATTCTTTAAGAAATCATAAAGTAATCACTAAATTTATAAAAATTTCTTTTATTTTTTATCTTTCACATATTTTTTTTAATGTGATCCCTCTAAAATGAAGTGCTAGCTCGGCCACTATTTATGTTAGTGTTTTAATCATTGATGCGACACGTCAATTCTAAACATGTATTTTGACAGAAATAAAGAGTAGGGAAGATTATAGAAAATAATACTCCTAAAATCATACTAGTGGTGAATTTATTACATTATGGAGATTGAATGACACCTTTGGGTGTGTTGCAATGTCTAACACGATAGAGGTGGGTTGCCAAAACGGGGTTGGTTGTGAGCAAAGCAGTCAGAAAGGAAAGGTCTTTTTGGAAATCATTCATACACATATATTTCCATTGGGTGGGTAGGTGGCATTATCATACATACATATATATATATATATATATATATCCAGGTGCACGAACAACATTCTATTAGAAGATAAGAGGATGAGGTTCACAGGCACCTCATTTTCATTATAAAAAAAATGTCAGGTAAAGCCACCAAATCATGTCATGTTACTCAACATATAAGATTCACACAATGCCTTCTCAGACCCCAGTAATAATTTCATTGATGACTTGATAATGACATGGTTTCTTGTCCTATTCATAACTTCTTAGGAAACGTGTTTCACGACTACATTATAATTTACTTGTTGATTTTTCATTTATTTATTTTCCAAATTAAGTTTAAACATGGTTCATCACTCATTAATATTAGACATCTTAACTTACATCCCAGTATCCCCGCTAGTGATGCGGTGATAATTGATAAGTGAAGGTTCATTAATGATTATTTAACACAATTATCATATGCCATATGAATGAAATTGTCATGTCAAATATACAAGTTGGGAAATAAACTGCTTGTCTAGCATTGCTCAATTATTTAAAAACAATCACCAAATTATTCTTTCCATTTTAATTTTACAAAGACTAGGTTCAAGTAATTAAGTATACGAGAACAAATGCCGCCACCATTCTTAGCAATAATTATGAGGCTAAGGAGTTGTTTTTTTTTTTTTAATTTGAAGACTGAATAATCTTGGATATCACTAAAGACTGAACAGTAACTGAAATCTAAAACCTAGAGAACATGTTTGTTTTTTCAGTTCTAATATCTTAATATTCATGGTAATTGTTTGTTTTTTTTAAGAGAAAAACATTTGAAAACAAATAATTTTACGTTTATATCCTTATAACTAATAATTGTTATGTAATTTTATTTTAAATTATATATGTAGCAAAAAATAAACACTTAATAAATTATAACTAAATTTATCTAGATATTTTTAATTTAAATAAATGTAGTTTTTTTTTTTATTGATGATAATAAATATATATTGTTTTAAACAATAATAGTTGTTGGAATATGGAGACGGCCAGCCCGAACTAGTCCAATGGCCCAAGCTTAATTAATGGGCTTATTTTACTTGGCCTAGATCCAGAAACCTAAAAAGAATTTACAGTTAAAATAACTGCTGAGATAACCATAGCCAGTTTTGTTTGACCGTGAAAAAAATGCCGAATACAAAAGGGGGACTGATCATGAACCCAAAAAAAAAAGAAAAATCATTCTTCATACATTTTTCTGCTAGTAAAAAAATAAAGAATATAATACATTCTTATTTGGATAATTACTCTGTGATTAGAGAAGGTTTTTTCATTAACAAGTGATTACCATCCGACCTACGGTGTTGTTGTAGTTATCTATATTTTTTTTAAAAAAAAAAACTTCGAAGGCATGTTGAATGTTGTTATTGTTTTTCAATTGTTATTTAGAGTTTACAATTATGTTTGTAAAGTCAACAATAGTTTAAGAAAATATTAAGGTTATATAGTTTAGACATTCTTTTTAAATATAAAATATATGTTCTTAAAATTGCTATACAAATATGAAAATTCAAGTTACTAGTAATATAATATGAAAAATGATAATTTATACCATATTAATGAAGATAAAATTGGAAATTTGTATCTTTTAAAATGATAGTCATGAAATTATATTAAGTGATTAGCTGTGAAGTAATAAGTTAGAATTTTAAAATTTGATTTGAGCAAGGATGCAATTCATTAAATTTAAGATAAATGCGAAGTGTAATTGTTCTAATATCTATAATTTATCTCAATTAGACACCAACTATAGATTATTGGTTTAACAAAAGATTAAAAGATATAAATTATAATTTGGAAATGAAGGAATGACATGTCAACAGCAGAGTATGAAAGGAATAAATAGATGAAGTAATTTGAAATCAATCAACTCCCAACCTCCATAATAATGATGATTGAAGTGATTAGGGAGTGACAATCAAATCTAATGTGTTGACTTTCGACAGTGGCTGGGCCTACCCACCACCCAACTGGGTTTGCCGACATCAAGAGCTCTTCAAATGGGACAAAGCCCATTTAATGTGGTCATCTATATTTCATGCTATCACAGAAACAAAAAACATGAAAAATGAAAGTTTCTCACTATTAATTATTTAGTTTTTAGATAAAATAGAAGATTTATCAATTTAAATTTGTATAATATCTAACTATTTATTTTCACTCTCTATCTAATGCATAGAAAAATAGTAAATGATGGCAATTTAACAATTCTTTCTACCATGTATTAGAAGACATTGAAATGTTAAATCCTGAAATTGCAGATACAAATTAACATAGTAAAGTTTTATAAAATGTATTTTAGTTTATCTACTAAACCAAAATGTTGATGTCAAAAATCTGTCAACACTTGAATCGATGTGAACTACATGCAAATTATGAAAGAATAGATGCAAGTATGGAGGGTGAGAACAATGAAAATGATGCAAGAAAAGTAAATATGAGACAAGAGAGAATTTTTAACATGACTTGACGCTTTGAATGATACCTACGTCCATGGTTATATTATTTCTAGAAGGGAAGACTACAATTTAGTAGAATTTCTACGAGGGTTCTTGTATCGTACAATGTTCGTGTCTTGTACACCCAAGAGAATCCCCTTACATAGTATTAGGATTTCTTATTTACATATGATTTGATCACTGGAATATTAGAAAGGCTAAGATTCTCTTTTTCAATTTATATAAAATTGTAATTAATCATCTATATTCGAATCAAAAGTGCAAATCTAGCAATTTCTTCTTTAAAGTGATCTTCTCCTTGATATGGGAAGTTTTCTGTTTTTAAAACTCCGTTCTATTGAGGAAAATTGACCTGATGATGCATTCCGAGCTATGGTATCTCTGTGATATCGAGTTGTTCCCCACACGAGCTGGTCAATGCTAGCTATTCTAATTGCCTTAGCGGAATTAAACCTTTAGATGTTTTTGATAATGTGACACATGCTGATGTCTCATAGGCTGACGGGCTTTACATTGTCTTTCCCCTATTTGAACCTTTTGGCACACCAATTTCTTAGGCCTTATTGATTTGGAGACCCAAATACTATTTTTGGACAACACGAAATAAATCTAGTAATAAAGAGCAGACTATTTAATAAGTCTAAGAAGAAAAAGAATATGAGAGGATTCTAGCTCATTTAATCGGTCCTAATTCAAAACTTTAAAAAACTTAGATAATTTTTCAAAAAATTATAAATAAATAAGTTTAATCTAAGGGTGTTAGAAATAGTTCTATTGATATTTATACCCCTTTAAAATTGTTTATATGCCTTTTTAGTAAGTTTATCTCATTCCATTAAATGGGTTATAATTATAAAAGTAAATTGCACAAATACCCTTGCGTTTATATGTAATTGCAAACAGATGAAAATTTTGATTGTAATTATATAACTATCCCATACTATCAATTGACTTCTGTAAACTCAAATTATTGACCACCATTTCAAGGTAAAATAACTACAATACTTTTAATTTATTATTTTATATTTTATCTATTTCTTAAAAATAATAATTTATATTACAAATAAAAAATAAAATAAAATAAAAAGATTTGATGATTAATGATGATCAGCCCAATTGAACATCACCTTCATCAATCAAAAAGATGATGGTCAAATTGATCATCATTGATCTGAATGATGATCAACCGATCTTTTGCTTCGATATAGAAGCTCCTGTATGCTCCTTCGAAGGAGCAAATCTGTTCTATTGAATGAGCAAATTCGATCCATCACCAATAGATATCCCCATCAGCAAAGGTTTTTCATTCTCTCTTTTTTTTTTTTTTTTTTTTGGTTTATCAAAAACAAATGTTTTTAATTAATTGAAAAAAATTGTTTTTATCATTAATTGACTAATCACTTTTCTTGGATTCAAAATAATATTTTTTTTTACCCCTAATAAGAGTATTATAGTCGTTTTTCATTAAAATGGTGGTCAACAATTTGAACTTATGAAAATCAACCGATAGTAGGGGATGTTTGTGTGATAACAATCAAAATTTTCTTATAGTTGCAATTACACCTAAACTTGAGAGTCATCTGTGTAGTTTACCTTTATAATTATCACTCACTTCATGGAAGAGGTGAATTACTAGGGAGGTCTATAAACAAGCTTTAAAGGGGTGTAAATATCCCCTTCAACGGAATTCAGGCATATATATAAGTTCAAACAGCATCCCCTTCACCCGAATTCCAATTTTATTGTTGCAAAGAGAGAGACACAGTTTCAGTAAATTTTTTACAACATCTGAGCTAGAGTGGGTTAATCGTCTTTGCCTTACGCAGCAAAGAGCCAGATTTTATAAATGACTTGAAAGGCACTCCAATGATTACTCTAGTCCTAATTACTCGAGGAAAACAGGAAATTATCCGCTTAAAGACAAATCTTCTAACAAAGATTAAAGAAAGCCTGTTCAATTTTAACTTGAAGGATTGGGATGTGATGGCCCGTAGACAGAAATTGCAGTATTTTGAAAGTTGTGCATTCAGAGAAAAATAAAGTTTCATTTTGTCATCCATCTGATACATTGTTGTGCTTAACAAAGGCCCATTAAGGCAGGACAACACCTATATACAAAGCCCACAGTTTTTTTTTTTTAATAAATTCGCGAATATAAAATGGAGTGGCCATATTTCCACCCTCCAAAATTGTGTATACACCCCAAATCATTGATCTTTTTAAAATTTAAAAAGATTAATGATTTGGGTGTACATACAATGTCAAATTGTTAGTTAATTATCCTTTCTTTCCATGGATGAAGCAGATCGGACTGATTCAAGGGTCTGGTGAGGTTGCTGTTGATAATGGTGAAGTGGGGTCTCAAGTGTACTTCTTGTGTGTTGATTCAACCTTATTGGGTTTTGGATTATACCCATAAAGGAAATTTTATCAGACAAGACAGTGGTGATGATCATTCTGATCATAGTAGATCATCAGAGTCAGTGGAAGACGTGCAGAGCATTGAAGCAGAGGAGAATTGTTCCTTGTCTGTTTCCAAGTCTGGTTGCAAGGAAATGTTGCTGCCTAATGAAGATAAGAAGGCAGCGCGAAAGGCGCGTCTATCAAGCAAGATGATGTCTTGAACTTGTAAATTTGATTTTGTGGGTGGGTGTACATACAAAATATCCATCATTTTAATAGTTTTAGTTAAAGGTAATATTAGATATTTTCAAAAACATTAATTTGGGGTGTCCAACCAATTATTTAAGGGTGCAAATATCGCCGCTCTACAAAATGACTTCTATTGCTGCACATGCCCGTCACAAGTCACCAAAGACATGCAATGCAAGCATTGCTAGCCAGCTAATAAAAAGGTGTCGGTGGGGTAGCCAACAACATAGGCCCATTACGCAAAATATTAAAAAATGAAACACAACTAAATCAGAGCTAGAAAAATATAAAAGACAGTAACCATTAAGAAACATAATAGCATCAAATAACATAATAGCTTCAAATGCAAGACAATTTCGAAAGAAAACAAATACGCAACATATAGGCAAGGCAGGAAACACAATACTACTGCTTCCAAATATGTATATATACCCTCCTCATGTCCTCTCATCCTTCTAATGCCTCATCCACCGAGCACCCTTTCACAATCACCTACAGAATACTAAAAAGGAGAATCTCCCTCGCATACCAAACCAAAGACACACAGCATCATCATATATACTGGCAGGCCTTACATGTGCTCCGCCATCCCTTCCTCTTCCTCATCTTCATATTCACCCTCTTCATCTGCAGTAGCATCCTGGTACTGCTGGTATTCAGACACCAGATCATTCATATTGCTCTCAGCTTCTGTGAACTCCATTTCATCCATTCCCTCACCGGTGTACCAATGCAAGAAAGCCTTTCTCCTGAACATGGCAGTGAATTGCTCGCTCACTCTTCTGAACATTTCCTGGATGGAAGTGGAGTTTCCAATGAAGGTGGATGCCATTGATAGACCTCTTGGTGGGATGTCACAGACACTGGATTTCACATTGTTTGGAATCCACTCCACAAAGTAGGACGAGTTCTTGTTTTGAACATTGATCATCTGCTCATCAACTTCCTTAGTACTCATTTTGCCCCTGAACATGGCAGAAGCTGTGAGGTAGCGACCATGCCTTGGGTCGGCAGCACACATCATGTTCTTGGCATCCCACATTTGCTGGGTAAGTTCTGGAACTGTTAGGGCTCGGTATTGCTGAGAACCACGGGAGGTCAGAGGAGCGAATCCAACCATGAAGAAGTGGAGCCGAGGGAAGGGAATCAAGTTCACAGCAAGCTTTCGTAGGTCAGAGTTGAGTTGACCTGGGAACCTGAGGCAGCAAGTTACTCCACTCATGGTTGCAGAGATCAAATGGTTCAGATCACCAACTGCAGACAAATTGCACCAACACATAAGTTCTACAAACAACGAAACATTTCCCTCAAAAAGCCAATATTGCACAATGTTAATCACGCACTCAGCATATTCTACATCCTGTTTAAGGTTGGATATGACTAGATCACAACAGCGAATATACCAATAATTGATCTCAAAACTTTTCATGATCTACCCAAACTCCAAACAAATAAATCTAATGTGCTCAAAACTTCATATCATTAACACAGCAGTTCAACATCATGAACAGTATAAAGTTACCCATTATTTACTGAAACCACAAAGCTCATACATCATCATCTTCACCAGCAAAAAGATAGACAAAAGTTATACTGATACATGGTTATAGACAATGTGGTCCAACTTTGATTCATAAATGCTTTACAACCCAAAGTAGACAAAAAGCTAATCCAGACAACGAATGCAGTACCCACTCCCCACTCATATCTGATCAGATCTAGTAATTCCAAATGAACATTTTCAAAGAACAATTGCAATTCAAAAATAAATAATATTACGAATCCAACTCCCACACCCACGTTAAAAATCATGGTCCCCACTTAAATGCAATTACCATCTTCTACATACGACAGACTTCAACTTGGTACCTCAGAAATTGACACGCCAGCTACTAAATTAAAATCATTACCAAAACTGCAAACATACGAATACTCATTTCCGACCATAAAAACTACACAGATTAACCTTGGGCACATCATGTTTAGGTCATCTAAACTGTAAACACATTTACCAGAACAAAATCAATTATCGAAAAACAAATGCTCCAACAACACACCACATAAGATGTCGTATAAACTTACAACTAGGGGTAGTCAACTTAAGGGTCCTGAAGCAGATATCATACAAAGCCTCATTATCAAGGACCATGCACTCATCCGCATTCTCAACAAGCTGGTGAACAGAGAGGGTGGCATTATACGGCTCCACCACCGTATCTGACACCTTCGGAGACGGGAACACCGAGAACGTCAGCATCATCCGGTCTGGATACTCCTCCCTAATTTTCGATATCAGCAACGTACCCATACCAGACCCAGTCCCTCCACCCAAAGAATGGCAGACTTGGAATCCTACAAAAACACAAACAAATCAATACCCAAACCCATCATCATTAACAACAACAACAACAAAATCATCATCATACCTTGAAGACAATCACAATTCTCAGCCTCCTTTCTGACAACATCAAGAACCGCGTCAATAAGCTCAGCACCCTCAGTGTAATGACCCTTAGCCCAGTTGTTACCCGCCCCTGACTGTCCAAACACGAAGTTATCCGGTCTAAAGATCTGGCCGTACGGTCCGGTTCGCACACTGTCCATAGTGCCAGGCTCCAAGTCCATGAGCACAGCGCGTGGGACAAACCGTCCACACGAGGCCTCGTTGTAGTAGACATTGACACGCTCCAGCTGCAACTCGGAGGATCCGATATATCTTCCGGTCGGGTCGATGCCATGCTCGTCACACACCACCTCCCAGAACTTGGAACCGATCTGGTTCCCGCATTGCCCTCCCTGAACATGAAGGATCTCTCTCATTTTTGCTGCCTGCGTGAAAACGAAATCTCAGATCTGAATCCGATTTTCACAGATCTGATCCAAATCGAAGAAACAAGATCGATAAAATGCGAGATCTAGAGATAGAGAGAGAGAGTCAGGACTTACTTGAAGTGGAGCGAGGACTGGAAGACGAGAGAGTGAAGATGGTTCTTGTTGGAGCCCTAGAGGCTTATATATGGAGAGTGGAGAGGGAGGCGTGAGATCTGACGGTCTCTGTTAATTCCCTCCCTTTTTGTTTCGGGCCGTTGGAGGCCGTCGGATGGGAAGGAGTGGACGGTGGGGATGGGTGTTTGTCAGTTTGTGATTGAATTTTGGGGGGTTGGTTTTTTTTTTTTGAAAAGTGGGGGGAGATTTTCGGACTAATATGCCCTTGTGTAAATGACGGGAATGTCCTTTGACCCGGATTTTGAAAACATGTGAAGATTGTTTTGGGCGGATGGATTGGATTGGGTTGCCACTCACGGACTTGCTGTTGCGGTTGCGGACTCGTGTTCGCTTTTTTAGATGAAATTATTAAAATGTCCCTATAATTTCAATAACTACAGGGGCGTTTTTGGAATTTTATCTTTTATCTTTTTCTTTTTTTAATATAGCTATCTCTATCTGATTTTGTGTTTGGTTTGAGGGAAAGGTAAGGGGAGCCTTGCATTTTCATGATGCATCAACCACTAAAAAGAGAAAAATCCAAAATGAAAAATCTAAACATGTCATGATGACTTTATATTTTAATTATAAACTTTTGCATTATATTACATTCTAACACTATTCAATTTAGTCTATAATTCAATTGTAATTCTAAATAAAGTAAAAACGATTTAAATTGATAAAATAAGAATAGCTTAATGGTATGTTTTTTGTATTTACCTTCCCCGGATTGTGAGTTTTAGTTGTGTCCTCCTTTTTTAAATTTTAAATTAATTATAATAATTAAAAAAATAATTTAAATTTATATGATTGTAAATATAGTGTTATGGTGATCAAACCTGTTAAATATTGTTATTGTCACAGGTTCAAATTTTCTCCCCAACTCAAAATGAACATACACTAACACATTTCCTATGTACTAATCTATCTAGCAATAAAGAATTTAGTGTCCATAGTTTGTCAAAATTCAACTATCTATAGATGGTTTTTATACACATAGAATCAAAACTTTGAAAGGATAAAATCAACAATTTAACTCTTATACTAATATAATATTTAATCAACTGTCACATAGTTTTACAAAAAAATAAATAAATAAAGGTTTAAAACATAGTTTATGCAATAGGCACTGCCTCCCTCTTTAGTGTATATAAGTTTTCATATGTTGGTTATTTTGTATTAAAAAATATAATCTAACCATGGCTTTTTAGCATAATATTAAACAAATTTAACTGGTAACCTTATTAGTTTTTTATTATGTTGATGACTAATAACCAATCAATAGTTTTTTAAACGGAATAATAACCAAGTATTATTATTAACTTAAAATAATTAATACATTTTTCTTATATTTATAATAAGTATTCGAATCTCACAATATATATTAATCGGTATGTATTATAAATTTTTAGCCCTTAATAAAATTTTCAACCATATGTACAAAGTTTAATTTTTATAAAAATATGTTTGATATATATGCTGCTCTACCTTTTATTAGGCGGCTTGAATTGGGATGTCGATTCTGGGTGGCTTGGTTCATTCATCTATATTCTCTGGTCATGTCATGTACCCAAGAGACATGCATGCGCCAAAATGCTACGTGTATATATTAAGTGTGCTAACTAAGAAGTACAAACTCTTTTTTGTCCATGGTATCAATTATTTTTGTTTTCATCTGATTGTATAATTGAAGAAAAACTTTATTTTATTTTATTTTTTTTAAATTGACACTAAACAATTAGAGGATTGTTGGAAATAATCAATGTTTCAAATCTTAAATATTATAATTATGTCATTTTCTATCGGCTCAAGCTTTCGGGTCACAACTTACTTAGTATCAAAATTTAGAGATTTCTTATTTAAACCTTCTTTTCACCCTTTATCTCGAATTTTTGTTACATATATTATAAAAGTAAAAGATATTTAATATGTGTCTGACATTTACACGTGAGAAAGTGTGTCATACGTCAACCTTAAGCTTTAAATACTATATTTGACTTTTTTCTATCAGTTTAAACTTTTGGATCTGATAGTAACTAAATGTCGAAATCTAACATTAATTAGGCAACTAGAGTATTTACTCTCATAAACGGGAGAAAATAACCATATAAGTTTTAAAATGCATTTAGTGGAATTCAAATTTATGGGGGTCCCTATAGAGGCCATGGCATCCCCCAAAGCCCCAGCCAATTAAAGATGTTTTTAATATTTTATATATTTTTTAATACAAAATATATAGGAATAAAATTCAATTAATTTATCCAATTAATTATTATTACTATAATTAAAATCACATATGTCAAATCAGATTTTGTCTAAAGATATAAAATACTCATGTCTCATTATTTGATAACATTTAAATAATTTCATCATTTTTATCTTAAACATGAAGATTTTGTTTCCATTATTAACATATTATGCAATATTGTGTATATAGTTTCAATAATTTTTATTCTACATTTTGAATATCCATTTTGGCTATTGCATTTTTGAGCTTGTAAATTTATAAATAGTTTACATAATTTTTAAAAAATATTTGTTATTTATATTTGTCATTTTATCAGTTTATTAGAAATTAAGCTTACGACAATGTGAAATATGATTTTTTATAAACTCTTGGATCATTCGAAAGGGAAATAGTTGAAAAATTTATCATAATTTCAATATTATAAATAATTTTTGAGATTTAAAAGTATAATGAGCTATTTCTTTTATAATAAAACTAAATGATAATATATAGTTTTTCAATAACTTATTTTTTTAATTAAGTAATTATTTCATGTTAATTTAAACATTTACTTTTGTTTTAACTCCCAAAGCCAAAATCTTGACTTCACCCCTCACCTTAATGAACAAGAATGTGTCCAAGCAGCTCTATTAGGAGATGATATGAAAAAAACTTTTCTCATTATCTTAGCATAGTTGCAAATATCAATCAATTAAATTTAAAAACTTAAAACTATATTATCCGTAATCTTTTATTAACTAAAAAGAAAAAAAAAATAGACAATTTAAAAGTACTATTAATTCATGATCCTAATCTATTTTCAAACTTTTTTATAAAAAAAGAAAATGAAAAAAAAAACTATTATTGTTTTTCAATTCTTGCTTGAATTTATATTGGGTCCTAAAAATCTAACCAACCACTTGTTTTAAAACACTTTTTTTTTTGAAACATTGTTTTAAAATACAATGTATCTATAGCTTTCAAAAATAAAGATCATATCTTAAAAACTATATTAAATACATTACATGTTTTTTGGTTTTTTTAGATGAGTTTGTCTAGTCAAACAAATCTTCTAATTAAAGCAAACCATTTTCCATAAAGCTGGTGAGCAACCCAAACCTCCACCGCCCTATTTGCTTGATATGACATAATGCCTTAAAATATATATATATATATTTATTTATTTAAAAATAGCTTTAATGCAAAGTTTTGTTTTTAAATATTTCTTTTCTTTTGTACGGCCAAAAAAAGTCGTTAAAAATACAACAGTAACATAATTTAAAATTTCTAAGTGTGACTATTGTCATCTCTGAGCAATATTTTCCTAAATCAACTAAACATCGTTTTGTTTCAAAAGAAAAAAAAAAACTAAATATTGTTTTATTTAGTAATAAATATATATCGTTTTATTTATATTCTAATTTTTTTTATGATAATCTTATTCTTAATCAAAACAGCTCAAGGGGTAGATCATTTAGGGAAGTAGATAGACAATTTAGATAGTTGTCTATCAGTATCTCTCTCTTCCTTTCCTAAGAATATTAAAACCCTCATTAAACCAAATAAAAAACCTGTAAAGAAATATGTCCAAACTAGTAAGTTCAATCACTGTCAACTCCCAGCTTCTTCTCATGAGCAATATGTCACCCTTGAGATCCCTCAATCTTCCATCAACTAACGGAGACAAGAAAGGTATTCCCATATCCATTTGGGAGATATTTGTTTAGCTCTTACCTTTCATGGTAGAAAAGGACTTCTCGTTATGGCCAGAGTAGCTCTCTTAGATACTAGATATGATCAGTATATACATGCTTGCATAAGTACTATCCAAAACACCTTAAACATAGGAACCACAGTCTTTACCATGCAACCAAACTTCAACATGGCTCTCAATGATGAATTTTGCTCCTCAACCTTGAAAGTTCAGGTCTAGATTTCAGGTGCTACTCGAAACCAGGCTCCATTGAAGCAACTGTGCATTACCAGATGGTATGGAGAATCTAAGATCATGCAATTTGTAAGCTATCGAATTTGATTTTATGGATTTCCCGGAAATAGTCCCTAAATAATTATTGGAGACTCTAATTAGTTTATGGAAATGCTTAAGGTTATAGAAAACTCATAGGGATTGAATTAAGCTCAATTGGAGATTAAATTGAAGGATAAAATGGTGAATGAAATCGAATAATTTTTTAGGTAAAAAGGGACTAAAGTGAAAATAAGATTTAATAATTATGGTTAAAGTGAAATTAAGCTAAAAATCAAGGGAGGAGACTGAAATTTTTAATGGACGTGACCGTCATTCTTTTAGTTGTTTGGGGAGGAAAGTATAAAGCCAAAAGTTGTCTTAAAAATCAAAAGAGAGAGAAAGAAAGCTGTCGCCGAACCAGAAGAAGAAGAGAAGAGAAGAGAAGAAAGAAGAAGAAGAAAAGAAAGAAGAAGTCGCAGGAGCCGACCGCCATCGCCGACCAGGTCTGACGCAGGATCGTCGAACAACCCAAGCAAAGTAGCGCCATCGTCGAGTTCGAGCTGCAGCATACCAGAACTCGCCGCGAACCAAAACGCAAACGGAGGTTGAGCGACGGTAGAAGCTGATCAAGCTCGTCGACCTGCAGACCAGAGCCGATCGCGTGAGATTGACGACCGACGAGGAGGAGAAGGAACTGCCGACGTGTACCAGACCAAGACCGAACCAGAACTCGAGCTCGTCGCGGCGAAATCAGACCAAATCGGAGAGAAATCGGCAACGATGAGCTGCTGTCTTGATCATCTTACAGAACTCGACGTCGAGCGCGGCTAAATGACGCCATCTTAGCTGCAACCGACACCATTCTCCAACTCGAAACCAGTGTAGCGCGCGATCGAGCAGAACCAGAATAGATAAGGTAGATCGGGGAAGAAGAATGAGAGATCAGCCGAGAGAGAGAGAGATCAGGCGAGAGAGAGGAAGGAGAGGAAGATCCAACTGAACCCAACCCCAAAACAGCTTGAAATCAGTCCCAAAGCGAAGTCAACGCAAGAGAAAAGAGGGGTAAGTTATCCAACTCGAATTTAGTTTATGTTGATGATGTTGGTTGGTGATTTAAGTTGGTTTTGATGTGGATTTTATTATGATTTGGTTATTGGTTGATTTTGAGTAAAAATAAGTTGAAAAATAAGCAAATTGGTGTTGATTGGGAGCTTAGGAAACTAAGAAAATATCAAAGAGTTGGAAAGAGACTAAAACGCGCAATAAATTAGTTTGAAGGGAATTTCGTAAATTGACCCCTTATGGCGTCCGTTGAGAGTTCAGATGATCCTAATGAGTTTAATTAGGCATGTTGAAGTAATTAAAAGCAAAAGATTAAGATTAGAAATCAAAATGGAGAGTTGCGCGTAGAAAGGGTCATATAGGGGCGATTGTGTAATTTCGAGTTTCCAGAAGTGACGTGAATGGAAATTTACGTTTCTATATGTTGTGTAGGTGACGAGGGCGCTCGAGGATCGAGACAAGAGACAAGAGGAGTAGGGGCTCCACACGCACCATTTTCAATCATCAGCTTTGTGAGTAAACTTTATTTGAAAGATTTTAAAAGTATTTGATATTATTAAGTTGATTTGATAAGTAACAGCATGAAATTATTTTAAATGCATTGATATGAGCATGAATTTAGAGCTTGAAATGATACTATTTTGTGCTTTTGCACTTACTAAAGATATTATAGTACTTAATGCATTCAGAAAATGAGTTTTAGTGCTTATTGCACTCAGAAAAGAGATTTGTGCTTTTGCACCAGAAAGTTAAAGCAAAAAAGAGAAATGATTTCAAACCCATAAGTATACCCTCAGAGATTACAGATCAGTTTAGACCCGGCCGGTCTATCCCACTTCAGTTGGCACAGTCCTGGGTAAGGGTAAGTCATTAACCTAGGGGGACAAGTGTCAGAGTCTGTCAGTCAAGTCACCGTTATTGATGTGGGGTAGTGTTTCGGGTGCTATGGTTAGCGTTGGGAAATTCCGCACATAGCCGCGAGATGTCTCAGAGCAGGCGAACTATGGTTAGCGCTGGGAAATTCCGCACATAGCTGCAAGAGTACAGATTTAGGGATACTATGGTAATTTTAAAAGATATCGGGAAACAATTTTAAAGAGAAAAACAGATTTGAGAGAAAAGAAATTTTATAATTATTATTCAAGTTATTTATGATTTATAGTTACAAGTTTTGAATTTAAAAGCAAGTCGTATTTATATATGAATTCTCTTGTTTAAGTTGATGTTTAAAATATTTAAGTTTGAAATGCTTTAGAAACAAAGAATAGTTTTTAAACGTTTTCAGAGGAGGACATTTTGAAAATCAAATTTTCAAAGAAAAGATAAATTATCACTCACTGAGCTTCTAGCTCATTATTTTTCTGTTTTATATAAAAACCTCCTTAGGTACTCTCAACAGGTAGCCTAGTAGTAGCATCACCTCCAACGGGCGAGCCAGCGCGACACGACATCATTTAAGCAGCCCAATTTAGAGGTATCCGGGTCGGGTCGCGTCACAATTAATCTTGCTCTTCCAACCTCTAACACAAATGCTCATTTGTTGACAGTAGATTCATAGGAAACCCCTCACTTTACGTTTGTCCCAAGACAAATTAATAGAGAGGAACTCATTCAACTCTCACTAAAACAATGGATAACGAGCTATAAGAATGCTTCCAAACAACCTAAGCCAATTATTTCTAAAGAATCCTGTATAAAAAGAAATCAGGATGGAACCACCTCCATCTTATTTTCCAGACCAGATGTCCCAAGTGCTCATCCAGTAATCTTACTTCCTCAACTCTTAATTCAAAGCCTATGTTGTCGACAAGAGAGACTATACCATCCATTCTTTTGGGTATGATGGAATTCCTCTATACTATTTCAAAAATCCAGTTACCCGACACTATCAGTTTGACTTAGACTGTGATTGTCCAAGATGTTTTGGAGACTCTGATGATGATAGAGAAGTCTATGAAATCTATGTATCCAACAAGAAAAAGCCATCCAAAGGAAGCTGCGCTCAACTCAAAGCTCAATAAGAAGATGGTGACCCTCATATTGGTACCGTTGGCTAACATCCTAGAAGATTTGATTACAATGTCAAATAGACCCCTCCAGAAACTTCACTTTTAAATATCAATCCCTCATAGGACTCTTGCAAAATATAAAAAGGATCCATCACATACAAAGCCAAAACCATATCCAAAAGCTTTTTTACCTTGCTATAAAAAGGTCTTCAAATGGATTCAAAAAGAATCTCACCCCTTTCAACCTGCATGACATCTTCAAGCTTGTATGATGTTTCAACCAACCTCTTCTCAACCTGTCCAAGTAACTTATGAGGATCACTTTATATCTATCTAGAAGATAGCCAATCGAAAGCCTAAGATTGTGCCATCATAGATAATTCAACCAGATGGTTTGACTAAGCCTGTTTCTCGGATCGAAGCAATTCTTAACTGACAATCTGATAATGCTATCACTCAAAATCGTGTCATGAAAAGGATAGAACAAAAGGTTGACTTGTAACTTACCAAGCTGACTCTGCAACCCGGCGAACGATAAAGATCATTAAGCAAGTTCAAGCAAGGATAAAGAAGGTCTATAATGAGTTAATCAATTTAACTTAAACTACTCATGGTTTCTCAGTAGCTTTCCTCCAGAAAGATGCAGAAATGAGATGACGGGACTCGCCCCAACTTTTCCTTTTTCGGGGTCCAAGTGCCCGTCCGATACCCCACAGAACTCTTCTGGACTCTAACTAGCAAGACTCAAAAGAGATTCCGTGGAGCAAGCCTGAAACTTAAATCATTTCATAAACTTATTAATCATAGTCATAAAAGTTTCTCTTTTTCATAATATAGGTTTTCTAAAAATTTTGATGGCACTCCGACTATTTTTCAATATTTCCAAAATCCTGCAAATAATAAAATGCACTTCAAAAATTTCAATCATCCATCTCCACGACCATTTTGGACCTCTGATTCATTTTAAAACCAATCCTTAGTCACAATAGGACTAATTCAATAAAATCATTTTAGCATTAGAAATAAATGTTCATGAACAAAACAAAAAACCTTTATGCCACACCTAAATATTTACATAGTACATGTACATACAAAAGATAGTAAAATCATTTCATTTACATTTATACAACACATTACCACAACCATGGTAAATTTATAAACTTTATATACACCAAGTTTCATTTTCATGCAACATGCAACACATGTGACTTCAGAAAACATTAATCTTATCCGACCCATCTAATCTGAGGGAGAGGAGCGAACACACCAATTGTTGGTTCCTGCACTTGGGGAGGTTTTTTTTTTTTAAAACAGAAAATCACAGAATGGTGAGCTAAAAGAGCTCAGTAAGTGTTAAGGTTTTTCTATCAAAAATGTTTCTTTCTAAATGCACCTCCCAAAAACATTTTAAAGAATTTTTTTTTCATTTCTTAAATATTTTTGTAGGCGAAAATATAAACTTTTGCAATTTTATCAACAGTCTTCAAAACTTAAATTCATGCATAAAAGTCATAATAATGATGTTCAATTCTTTGCATAAAATTATAAAATGGTGAAGTATTTAATAAACTTTCATGAATCATATAACATTTGAAAAGGGATTTCCATTTCTTACTGAAACCCTACCAGTGGAACCCATAGAAGCATCATAACATGATTACGTGTTCTAGGTGGGACGAACCACCATTCCCAGCGGGCATAGAGCGAATCTCAAGTGCATATTTTACACGCAATCTCTCGACTAGCGCTACCCATCATGACAATATACATTTACATGAGACATCTCATAACCACTCAGCGGAATTTTTTTATATCGCATACGTGAAATGAGATAATACCTCACATGTATAGAGGGTGACACAACTGGACTGGCAGACTTAATCCCCCCGATGTTAGTAGGGGCGGCAAAACGGGTTGGCGTGTCGAGTTGAACTCGATTCGTTTATGAATTTGACCAATTCGACACAAATTCGTTTATAAAGCGGGTCGATATTTTTGGATTCGACACGAATTCGTTTATAAATGAATGACACGACACGATACGATTAATTCGTTTATTAATGAAATCATAAAGGATCCAAACCCGTTAACCCATTAACCCGTTAATTCGTTTAACCCGTTTAACTTGTTTAACCTGTATAATTCGTTTAACCCGTTTAATTCATTTAACTTAAATAATATTTTAAACACAAATAAAATAAATAATTCACAACTAACCACCTAATTCAACACACAAAAACCATCACATTAAATCAACTACATAACATTTCATGTCATCCATAATTAAAAACCATAACAAAATAAAATCATGTTCCAACTCAATACAAATCCATAGAAATTAAAATTATTTAACATTACCATTCTCCAAACACAAAACATTATAATTTAAATTCTTTCCCCTTTGAGTCTAAGGGGATCTCCAACCTACACAAAAATCACCAAAAAAAAAAATAATAATAACATTAGATATTTACATTTTACAATTTTACAATTTTGGAAATATAATTATGAGAGTTTACCTGTAACATGTCATTTTGGAATTATGTATGTAGCCTGTACAATGATGTGTATAACCTTATTTTAACATGATAAGGTGTTTAGAATGTATTTTGAATGCATCCGTACTATTTCGGTATGCTTTCGAAGGAACCGAAAATGTTTCCGGAATTCGATCCAAAATCCCGAAAGGATTTTCAAGGATTCTCAAAAATTTAGAAAAGTGTCGAAATGAGTGTTAATAAGCTTAAGAAACACCTTAGAACCTTAAAAGACACTTTTGAACGAAATTCGAATCGAAACGGAACCAATCCGGAAATCCCCTAAGCCGATTCGGAGACCCAAAAAAGGGTTTAGGATGACAATTAAGAGTTACCGAGCTTACTAGAAATATGTAGGAAGTCCAAATATAGGCCCCGGAGAGTTTTTGAAGAATTTCGAAAAAAGTCACGAAAAAGCCGAATTCAAGCGTTCCGGACCTCTGATTCATTTTAAAACCAATCCTTAGTCACAATAGGACTAATTCAATAAAATCATTTTAGCATTAGAAATAAATGTTCATGAACAAAACAAAAAACCTTTATGCCACACCTAAATATTTACATAGTACATGTACATACAAAAGATAGTAAAATCATTTCATTTACATTTATACAACACATTACCACAACCATGGTAAATTTATAAACTTTATATACACCAAGTTTCATTTTCATGCAACATGCAACACATGTGACTTCAGAAAACATTAATCTTATCCGACCCATCTAATCTGAGGGAGAGGAGCGAACACACCAATTGTTGGTTCCTGCACTTGGGGAGGTTTTTTTTTTTTAAAACAGAAAATCACAGAATGGTGAGCTAAAAGAGCTCAGTAAGTGTTAAGGTTTTTCTATCAAAAATGTTTCTTTCTAAATGCACCTCCCAAAAACATTTTAAAGAATTTTTTTTTCATTTCTTAAATATTTTTGTAGGCGAAAATATAAACTTTTGCAATTTTATCAACAGTCTTCAAAACTTAAATTCATGCATAAAAGTCATAATAATGATGTTCAATTCTTTGCATAAAATTATAAAATGGTGAAGTATTTAATAAACTTTCATGAATCATATAACATTTGAAAAGGGATTTCCATTTCTTACTGAAACCCTACCAGTGGAACCCATAGAAGCATCATAACATGATTACGTGTTCTAGGTGGGACGAACCACCATTCCCAGCGGGCATAGAGCGAATCTCAAGTGCATATTTTACACGCAATCTCTCGACTAGCGCTACCCATCATGACAATATACATTTACATGAGACATCTCATAACCACTCAGCGGAATTTTTTTATATCGCATACGTGAAATGAGATAATACCTCACATGTATAGAGGGTGACACAACTGGACTGGCAGACTTAATCCCCCCGATGTTAGTAGGGGCGGCAAAACGGGTTGGCGTGTCGAGTTGAACTCGATTCGTTTATGAATTTGACCAATTCGACACAAATTCGTTTATAAAGCGGGTCGATATTTTTGGATTCGACACGAATTCGTTTATAAATGAATGACACGACACGATACGATTAATTCGTTTATTAATGAAATCATAAAGGATCCAAACCCGTTAACCCATTAACCCGTTAATTCGTTTAACCCGTTTAACTTGTTTAACCTGTATAATTCGTTTAACCCGTTTAATTCATTTAACTTAAATAATATTTTAAACACAAATAAAATAAATAATTCACAACTAACCACCTAATTCAACACACAAAAACCATCACATTAAATCAACTACATAACATTTCATGTCATCCATAATTAAAAACCATAACAAAATAAAATCATGTTCCAACTCAATACAAATCCATAGAAATTAAAATTATTTAACATTACCATTCTCCAAACACAAAACATTATAATTTAAATTCTTTCCCCTTTGAGTCTAAGGGGATCTCCAACCTACACAAAAATCACCAAAAAAAAAAATAATAATAACATTAGATATTTACATTTTACAATTTTACAATTTTGGAAATATAATTATGAGAGTTTACCTGTAACATGTCATTTTGGAATTATGTATGTAGCCTGTACAATGATGTGTATAACCTTATTTTAACATGATAAGGTGTTTAGAATGTATTTTGAATGCATCCGTACTATTTCGGTATGCTTTCGAAGGAACCGAAAATGTTTCCGGAATTCGATCCAAAATCCCGAAAGGATTTTCAAGGATTCTCAAAAATTTAGAAAAGTGTCGAAATGAGTGTTAATAAGCTTAAGAAACACCTTAGAACCTTAAAAGACACTTTTGAACGAAATTCGAATCGAAACGGAACCAATCCGGAAATCCCCTAAGCCGATTCGGAGACCCAAAAAAGGGTTTAGGATGACAATTAAGAGTTACCGAGCTTACTAGAAATATGTAGGAAGTCCAAATATAGGCCCCGGAGAGTTTTTGAAGAATTTCGAAAAAAGTCACGAAAAAGCCGAATTCAAGCGTTCCGGACCTCTGATTCATTTTAAAACCAATCCTTAGTCACAATAGGACTAATTCAATAAAATCATTTTAGCATTAGAAATAAATGTTCATGAACAAAACAAAAAACCTTTATGCCACACCTAAATATTTACATAGTACATGTACATACAAAAGATAGTAAAATCATTTCATTTACATTTATACAACACATTACCACAACCATGGTAAATTTATAAACTTTATATACACCAAGTTTCATTTTCATGCAACATGCAACACATGTGACTTCAGAAAACATTAATCTTATCCGACCCATCTAATCTGAGGGAGAGGAGCGAACACACCAATTGTTGGTTCCTGCACTTGGGGAGGTTTTTTTTTTTTAAAACAGAAAATCACAGAATGGTGAGCTAAAAGAGCTCAGTAAGTGTTAAGGTTTTTCTATCAAAAATGTTTCTTTCTAAATGCACCTCCCAAAAACATTTTAAAGAATTTTTTTTTCATTTCTTAAATATTTTTGTAGGCGAAAATATAAACTTTTGCAATTTTATCAACAGTCTTCAAAACTTAAATTCATGCATAAAAGTCATAATAATGATGTTCAATTCTTTGCATAAAATTATAAAATGGTGAAGTATTTAATAAACTTTCATGAATCATATAACATTTGAAAAGGGATTTCCATTTCTTACTGAAACCCTACCAGTGGAACCCATAGAAGCATCATAACATGATTACGTGTTCTAGGTGGGACGAACCACCATTCCCAGCGGGCATAGAGCGAATCTCAAGTGCATATTTTACACGCAATCTCTCGACTAGCGCTACCCATCATGACAATATACATTTACATGAGACATCTCATAACCACTCAGCGGAATTTTTTTATATCGCATACGTGAAATGAGATAATACCTCACATGTATAGAGGGTGACACAACTGGACTGGCAGACTTAATCCCCCCGATGTTAGTAGGGGCGGCAAAACGGGTTGGCGTGTCGAGTTGAACTCGATTCGTTTATGAATTTGACCAATTCGACACAAATTCGTTTATAAAGCGGGTCGATATTTTTGGATTCGACACGAATTCGTTTATAAATGAATGACACGACACGATACGATTAATTCGTTTATTAATGAAATCATAAAGGATCCAAACCCGTTAACCCATTAACCCGTTAATTCGTTTAACCCGTTTAACTTGTTTAACCTGTATAATTCGTTTAACCCGTTTAATTCATTTAACTTAAATAATATTTTAAACACAAATAAAATAAATAATTCACAACTAACCACCTAATTCAACACACAAAAACCATCACATTAAATCAACTACATAACATTTCATGTCATCCATAATTAAAAACCATAACAAAATAAAATCATGTTCCAACTCAATACAAATCCATAGAAATTAAAATTATTTAACATTACCATTCTCCAAACACAAAACATTATAATTTAAATTCTTTCCCCTTTGAGTCTAAGGGGATCTCCAACCTACACAAAAATCACCAAAAAAAAAAATAATAATAACATTAGATATTTACATTTTACAATTTTACAATTTTGGAAATATAATTATGAGAGTTTACCTGTAACATGTCATTTTGGAATTATGTATGTAGCCTGTACAATGATGTGTATAACCTTATTTTAACATGATAAGGTGTTTAGAATGTATTTTGAATGCATCCGTACTATTTCGGTATGCTTTCGAAGGAACCGAAAATGTTTCCGGAATTCGATCCAAAATCCCGAAAGGATTTTCAAGGATTCTCAAAAATTTAGAAAAGTGTCGAAATGAGTGTTAATAAGCTTAAGAAACACCTTAGAACCTTAAAAGACACTTTTGAACGAAATTCGAATCGAAACGGAACCAATCCGGAAATCCCCTAAGCCGATTCGGAGACCCAAAAAAGGGTTTAGGATGACAATTAAGAGTTACCGAGCTTACTAGAAATATGTAGGAAGTCCAAATATAGGCCCCGGAGAGTTTTTGAAGAATTTCGAAAAAAGTCACGAAAAAGCCGAATTCAAGCGTTCCGGACCTCTGATTCATTTTAAAACCAATCCTTAGTCACAATAGGACTAATTCAATAAAATCATTTTAGCATTAGAAATAAATGTTCATGAACAAAACAAAAAACCTTTATGCCACACCTAAATATTTACATAGTACATGTACATACAAAAGATAGTAAAATCATTTCATTTACATTTATACAACACATTACCACAACCATGGTAAATTTATAAACTTTATATACACCAAGTTTCATTTTCATGCAACATGCAACACATGTGACTTCAGAAAACATTAATCTTATCCGACCCATCTAATCTGAGGGAGAGGAGCGAACACACCAATTGTTGGTTCCTGCACTTGGGGAGGTTTTTTT
Organism: Nephelium lappaceum; assembly: GCA_021234005.1. NCBI lineage: Eukaryota > Viridiplantae > Streptophyta > Magnoliopsida > Sapindales > Sapindaceae > Nephelium > Nephelium lappaceum. The sequence goes on along the minus strand of CM038005.1, from coordinate 14,623,644 downwards.
TTTTTAAAACAGAAAATCACAGAATGGTGAGCTAAAAGAGCTCAGTAAGTGTTAAGGTTTTTCTATCAAAAATGTTTCTTTCTAAATGCACCTCCCAAAAACATTTTAAAGAATTTTTTTTTCATTTCTTAAATATTTTTGTAGGCGAAAATATAAACTTTTGCAATTTTATCAACAGTCTTCAAAACTTAAATTCATGCATAAAAGTCATAATAATGATGTTCAATTCTTTGCATAAAATTATAAAATGGTGAAGTATTTAATAAACTTTCATGAATCATATAACATTTGAAAAGGGATTTCCATTTCTTACTGAAACCCTACCAGTGGAACCCATAGAAGCATCATAACATGATTACGTGTTCTAGGTGGGACGAACCACCATTCCCAGCGGGCATAGAGCGAATCTCAAGTGCATATTTTACACGCAATCTCTCGACTAGCGCTACCCATCATGACAATATACATTTACATGAGACATCTCATAACCACTCAGCGGAATTTTTTTATATCGCATACGTGAAATGAGATAATACCTCACATGTATAGAGGGTGACACAACTGGACTGGCAGACTTAATCCCCCCGATGTTAGTAGGGGCGGCAAAACGGGTTGGCGTGTCGAGTTGAACTCGATTCGTTTATGAATTTGACCAATTCGACACAAATTCGTTTATAAAGCGGGTCGATATTTTTGGATTCGACACGAATTCGTTTATAAATGAATGACACGACACGATACGATTAATTCGTTTATTAATGAAATCATAAAGGATCCAAACCCGTTAACCCATTAACCCGTTAATTCGTTTAACCCGTTTAACTTGTTTAACCTGTATAATTCGTTTAACCCGTTTAATTCATTTAACTTAAATAATATTTTAAACACAAATAAAATAAATAATTCACAACTAACCACCTAATTCAACACACAAAAACCATCACATTAAATCAACTACATAACATTTCATGTCATCCATAATTAAAAACCATAACAAAATAAAATCATGTTCCAACTCAATACAAATCCATAGAAATTAAAATTATTTAACATTACCATTCTCCAAACACAAAACATTATAATTTAAATTCTTTCCCCTTTGAGTCTAAGGGGATCTCCAACCTACACAAAAATCACCAAAAAAAAAAATAATAATAACATTAGATATTTACATTTTACAATTTTACAATTTTGGAAATATAATTATGAGAGTTTACCTGTAACATGTCATTTTGGAATTATGTATGTAGCCTGTACAATGATGTGTATAACCTTATTTTAACATGATAAGGTGTTTAGAATGTATTTTGAATGCATCCGTACTATTTCGGTATGCTTTCGAAGGAACCGAAAATGTTTCCGGAATTCGATCCAAAATCCCGAAAGGATTTTCAAGGATTCTCAAAAATTTAGAAAAGTGTCGAAATGAGTGTTAATAAGCTTAAGAAACACCTTAGAACCTTAAAAGACACTTTTGAACGAAATTCGAATCGAAACGGAACCAATCCGGAAATCCCCTAAGCCGATTCGGAGACCCAAAAAAGGGTTTAGGATGACAATTAAGAGTTACCGAGCTTACTAGAAATATGTAGGAAGTCCAAATATAGGCCCCGGAGAGTTTTTGAAGAATTTCGAAAAAAGTCACGAAAAAGCCGAATTCAAGCGTTCCGGAAGATTCGAATGAAAAGAGACAAGAATGAGCGGACAAGTGGGGCTAGGATGCATGCATGAAGGACATGTGGCATGAGAGTAGTATGCATGCAAGACACTTATCAAAAGGGGAGTGTGCATGGAAGACATGTGTAAATGGATTTTATGCATGGTTGACATGTGTAAATGGATTTTATGCATGGTTGACATGTTTCATGAAGAATGCATGCATGGGTGACACTTGGCAAGGGAAATGATGCATGTTGGACACTTGGCTAGCATGCAAGGATGGCAAACTTATAGATTAAAGCAACTCTAAGGGCAGTTATCAATTAAATGGCAAAGTATATATACTAGAATGCATGAAAAATGAAAAAATGAAACAATTGTGTGTGTGAGTGGAAAGCATTTGGCCAAGAAGAGAAAGAGAGGGTGTTGGATGGCAAGGAGAAGGGAAAAACGTGCAGCAGCCCAACCATGGAGTTTATGGGTGATTTTTGAAGGATTTTAACTCATCCAAGAGGAAAACACAAGCTAGGAACCAAGGTAAGACCTATACCCACTCACTTTAAGAGATTAGTGTGATTTTCTTTGATTTTTATGGATGAAATACATGAAGTCAGGGGCAGAAAGCTGTTCCATCTAATTTCAAGGTGATTTTGGGTCCATTCAAGCTCATTCAAGAAGGGAGAGCAAGCAAACAACAAGACTACATCTATACTAAGTCATTTAGAGGTTAGTAATGATTTTCTCTTTAACTTTGATGTGAAAATGGATGAGAAATGTGATGTACGGGCTGTTGTGATTCCATAAACATTTGTTTGAGATTTTGAGATTAAAATATGATGAAAATGTGATGAAAGCATCCGTGCATGAAGGTTGATGAAAGTTTGAATGAAGATTGATGTTGAATGCATGATTGGTCATGGCTAGGAGAAGTTTTTGATGTTCCAAAATAAATTTTAATTTGATAACATGATATTTAAGGATGTACATGCAAGTGAAAAATATGAAAAATGGATGCATGATGAATATATGCATGTCACGACCAAGGAACAATTTTATCACTCAAATGGAAAATGATGTTGAAATGAAATGTGACGATGTTGATTTTAGTGTGATGTGCATTCGGCTATAGGGTGATTAGAATGGTGGATTTTTATTTTGAATGATGTGAATGATCTTATGAGGTAGATGGATAATGGAATTAACTTGGAAATGGATGAAAACTAGTGTTGTTGCGACTAGAATAAGACTTTTGGAAGAGTTTCCGTAGTCGTGCGATTATCATGACTTGATACGTTGGTAGAAATGTGATATATTTAAATTGTGAGCGAATTGAAATTGTTTCCGAAATTCCCTAAGACTAGAATTATAACTACGTAGATAACGAGGACTCGACGGAACTCGCATAAGAAAAAAAAAAAAAAAAAAAGCTAAAGGAAAAGAGGTGAGTGTTCTTTCAAAGTATTTTATGTGAATGATTTATAAAATGTTTTATGCAATTGTTTTACGATTGAATGAGTAATTATACAATGTATAAATTATATGCCATGAAATGCTTTATATGAATTTTTATTCAAATGAAAATGCTATGAAAACCTTGTACATGATATTATGAGAAGTTTACGAAATGAAAATTATGAAAATGAAAAGTAGTAGAAAGAAAATGTTTTTATTAGCCTATGGCACGCCTTCTAGGTGTCTCAGTGAGTTGTAACCGGTGAAGAGTACCCTAAAGATGTGCATGGTAGTGTCAACGGTGTCTGTCACTAACTAAAATAACAATGGGAAGTACCCGGAAAATGGGATTGAGTTAGTTAATCTAGTCAACATGTCAACCATGCACGTATAGAGGTATATAATGGCTAGCTTCCTATAGCGATGAGGTTTTCCGTTACGTGGGATCGGACAAATGACTTAAGTGATGAGTAATGCCGCTTGGAGCGATGGGAAATTCTGCTCTGTCATGTACCTAGGGTGCCAAGTGATATATATGCAATGATGGTTGATTTATTACATGCAAATTATTTTAATAAATTAAGTACCACCACTCATGATTTATGACATGTATGAAATGTATATGCTGCTTTATTTATTCATTTTTAATTCATATGATTATTCTATTATCAAATGTTATATATATATATATATGCGTATTACAGTTAAGGTTTTCAATTTCTTAATCTCTTTTATATGGCATATTTATCTTAAACAATTGCATTATGTTTAATAAACTTTTAGGGAGATATTTTCCTAAAGTAGTTTAATTAGAGAACTTAACACTCACTGAGCTTATTAGCTCACTCTTTACTTTACTTTTCCAAAACAAACCTCCCCAGGTGCAGGAGCAGGCACTACAGCTTTAGAGACTCCTACCACAGACTAGTGGGTGTGTCGGGTGCAACTGTATTGAAATTGTAATATTTTGTGTTTGATCATGACTGTGCATCACTTTTGGGCTTTTGTAAACTTTCAATTTAATGTCAATTCAAAGTTTACAAAAGCCCAAAAGTGATGCACAGTCATGATCAAACACAAAATATTACAATTTCAATGCAGCTGCACCCACGCGCCCACTAGTCTGTGGTAGGGGTCTCTAAAGCTGTAGCGCCTGCGTGTGCACCTGGGGAGGTTTGTTTTGGAAAAGTAAAGTAAAGAGTGAGCTAATAAGCTCAGTGAGTGTTAAGTTCTCTACTAAACTACTTTAGGAAAATACCTCCCTAAAAGTTTATTAAACATAATACAATTGTTTAAGATAAATATGCCATATAAAAGAGATTGAGAAATTGAAAACCTTAACTGTAATACGCATATATATATATATATATATATATAACATTTGATAATAGAATAATCATATGAATTAAAAATGAATAAATAAAGCAGCATATACATTTCATACATGTCATAAATCATGAGTGGTGGTACTTAATTTATTAAAATAATTTGCATGTAATAAATCAACCATCATTGCATATATATCACTTGGCACCCTAGGTACATGACAGAGCAGAATTTCCCATCGCTCCAAGCGGCATTACTCATCACTTAAGTCATTTGTCCGATCCCACGTAACGGAAAACCTCATCGCTATAGGAAGCTAGCCATTATATACCTCTATACGTGCATGGTTGACATGTTGACTAGATTAACTAACTCAATCCCTTTTTCCGGGTACTTCCCATTGTTAGTTTAGTTAGTGACAGACACCGTTGACACTACCATGCACATCTTTAGGGTACTCTTCACCGGTTACAACTCACTGAGACACCTAGAAGGCGTGCCATAGGCTAATAAAAACATTTTCTTTCTACTGCTTTTCATTTTCATAATTTTCATTTCGTAAACTTCTCATACTATCATGTACAAGGTTTTCATAGCATTTTCATTTGAATAAAAATTCATATAAAGCATTTCATGGCATATAATTTATACATTTTATAATTACTCATTCAATCGTAAAACAATTGCATAAAGCATTTTATAAATCATTCACATAAAATACTTTGAAATAACACTCACCTTTTTTCCTTTAGTTTTTTTTTTTTTTTTCTTATGCGAGTTTCGTCGGGTCCTCGTTACCTATGTAGTTATAATTCTAGTCTTAGGGAATTTCGCAAATAATTTCAATTCGCTCACAATTTAAATATATCACATTTCTACCAACGTATCAAGTCACGATGATCGCACGACTACGGAAACTCTTCGAAAAGTCTTATTCTAGTCGCAACAACACTAGTTTTCATCCATTTCCAAGTTAATTCCATTATCCATCTACCTCATAAGATCATTCACATCATTCAAAATAAAAATCCACCATTCTAATCACCTTATAGCCGAATGCACATCACACTAAAATCCACATCGTCACATTTCATTTCAACATCATTTTCCATTTGAGTGATAAAATCATTCCTTGGTCGTGACATGCATATATTCATCATGCATCCATTTTTCATATTTTTCACTTGCATGTACATCCTCAAATATCATGTTATCAAATTAAAATTTATTTTGGAACATCAAAAACTTCTCCAAGCCATGACCAATCATGCATTCAACATCAATCTTCATTCAAACTTTCATCAACCTTCATGCATGGATGCTTCCATCACATTTTCATCATATTTTAATCTCAAAATCTCAAACAAACGTTTATGGAATCACAACAGCCCGTACATCACATTTCTCATCCATTTTCACATCAAAGTTAAAGAGAAAATCATTACTAACCTCTAAAATGACTTAGTATGGATGTAGTCTTGTTGTTTGCTTGCTCTCCCTTCTTGAATGAGCTTGAATGGACCCAAAATCACCTTGAAATTAGATGGAACAGCTTGCTGCCCCTGACTTCATGTATTTCATCCATCAAAATCAAAGAAAATCACACTAATCTCTTAAAGTGGGTGGGTATAGGTCTTACCTTGGTTCCTAGCTTGTGTTTTCCTCTTGGATGAGTTAAAATCCTTCAAAAATCACCCATAAACTCCATGTTTGGGCTGCTGCACGTTTTTCCCATCTCCTTGCCATCCAACATCCTCTCTTTCTCTTCTTGGCCGAATGCTTTCCACTCACACACACAATTGTTTCATTTTTTTATTTTTCATGCATTCTAGTATATATACTTTGCCATTTAATTGATAATTGCCCTTAGAGTTGCTTTAATCTACAAGTTTGCCATCCTTGCATGCTAGCCAAGTGTCCAACATGCATCATTTCCCTTGCCAAGTGTCACCCATGCATGCATTCTTCATGACACATGTCAACCATGCATAAAATCCATTTACACATGTCTTCCATGCACACTCCCCTTTTGACAAGTGTCTTGCATGCATACTACTCTTATGCCACATGTCTTTCATGCATGCATCATAGCCCCACTTATCCACTCATTCTTATCTCTTTTCATTCGAATCTTCCGGAACGCCCGAATTCGACTTTTCTGTGAGGTTTTTCGAAATTCTTCAAAAACTCTCTGGGGCCTATATTTGGACTTCCTACATATTTCTAGTAAGCTCGGTAACTCTTAATTGTCATCCTAAACCCTTTTTCGCGTCTCCGAAAATTCACTCGATCGGCTTAGAGGATTTCTGGATTGGTTCCGTTTCGATTCGAATTTCGTTCAAAAGTGCCTTTTAAGGTTTTAGGTGTTTTTTAAGCTTATTAACACTCATTTCGACACTTTTCTAAATTTTTGAGAATCTTTGAAAATCCTTTCGGGATTTTCTATTGGATTTCGAAAACATTTTCGGTTCGTTCGAAAGCCTACCGAAATGGTACAAATGCATTCAAAATACATTATAAACACTTTATCATGTCAAAATAAGGTCATACACATAATCGTACAGACTACATACATAATTCCGAAATGGCATGTTACCATTTCTCCCCCCATTATAAAAATTTCGTCCCGAAATTTAAATAAACGTACCTGTATTCTCAAAATGGTGAGGATATTTACGGCGTATCTGATCCTCATGCTCCCTTGTAGCCTCCTCCACATTATGATTTCTCCACAGTACCTTCACTAAGAGAATGACTTTACTACACAGGACCTACTCCCTGAGATCTAGAATCTGTACTGGCTCCTCTTCATATGATAAGTTTTCCATCAGTTCCACAGGTTGCTCTTCAAGTACATAGGAGGGATCGGGAATGTACTTCCATAGCATGGATACGTGAAACATATTGTGGATCCTGTCTAACTGTAGTGGCAGCTTCAATCTATATGCCACTAATCCAACCCTATCTGTGATCTCATACGGCCCAATGTAACGTGGACTCAACTTACCACGCTTCCCAAATTGAAGTACACCTTTCCATGGAGAGATCTTCAGGAATACTCTATCCCCAATCTCAAACTTAAGATCCCTCCGACGATGATGTGCATAACTCTTCTGCCAATCACTTGTTATCTTAAGCCTGTCTCTAATGACTCTAACCTTGTCTGAAGTGATCTAGACAAGCTCTGGACCTATCAATTTTCTCTCACCTATCTCGTCCCAACATACTGGAGTCCTACACTTTCGTCTGTAAAGTGACTCATACTGGACCATACCAATACTGGCCTGGTAACTGTTATTGTAAGCATCCCAAACCTATAACCTATCAGGCAACCCGCCCGACACTCCACAGAAGCGTTTCATTACCATTAAGTGATAGAATTTGGAGTTGAACCTTCCATTGATTCACTTGGATTACTAGCATTAAGGGGAGCATTATCAACACTTAAATTCAATATATCTTCAGTGACGGCTTCTTATGAAACAATCTCCCTCTCTACAATAATTAATGATAAAAGTAACTAGTAGATAATGAAAGATAACTATAAGAAATGAAAATCACACTTATTATATAGCTTAATAAAATTAGTTTGTTACCTCTACCAATTATCCAATCTCGGGTGCAAATTATTACTTCCACCACATCAGGTTTAAGTGTACTCCGGTATTGATCAAGAACTCGACTACCACTACTAAACGCAGATTCGGATGAAATTGTAGATATTGAGATGTACAAAATGTCATGAGTCATGGCAGAAAGTTCAGGAAAACGAACTTCATTAGCCTTCCAAAAGGCTAGAATGTCCAAATCAACTGATCTTTCAAGCTTTCGTTCTTCCAAATAAAACTCCAATTGCGTCTTCTGAGTTGTAATCCCTCTATCACCAAGTTTCATATCAAAATCCTATAACCAAAAAAATAAAAATTTCATTAAATAGATTGTTATGATAAAATAATATCACAAAATTATAATAAGGAAATTATATTATTTCTTACCATCAAAACCAAGTCAAGTTCATCTATGGTGTTCACTTATGCATTAGTCACTTGTGCATTAGGAGCTGCTGATGATATGATGGCTTTAGAGGTAGATGCCCCGATTGAACTTGTCATATACTCATCAAACAAAGAAAATAATTTACTTCTAACATGTGCCAACTTGTCTAATGCATCAAAAACATCATATAACTTTTGAAACACTACCTCAACAAATTCCATCTTGCAACGGGGATCCAACACAACAGCAATGGCCAAAATAATACAAAAATCAGCCCAATATTTTTGCAACTTTTTGTACATTTGATTTGCCATACTTTTCTAAAACTCATCCTCACTCTCCAAATGTTGTAGCAAAGTCAAATGCGCCTAAAACACCTTAGGCATGTGCAAGTTTGAAGTGAGATAATTTGACCCAGAAAAAATGATAGTTGTTTCATAAAAATAGCGCAAAAACTTGCAAATTTTCTCAACTCTATCCCACTTATTTGCAGAAGGACAATGTTTGTAATTGCTATTGGTCAACTCTAAAGTACACCAAGCACGTCGATAATAAAGAGCACTATCTAGCATAAGATAAGTCGAGTTCCACCTAGTAGGAACATCTTGTCTTAAACCCTTTTTCATGTCTAAAACAACTTGCTTGACACACTCTGAAAATTTTTGCTTCCTAACTTGTGACCTTCTCACATATTTCACACTCTCACGAATTTTATGTACACCTACATTTATCTCTTTCAACCCATCTCGAACAATCAAATTAATAATATGGGCACAACAACGGATACGCATGAATTCCCCATCATAAACAAGTGCTTTGTTAATATTCAATTGACCTTTTAAATTATCAATAAAGCACTTATTTGATGAAGCATTATCCAAAGTTATGGAAAAGAGCTTCTTGTCAATACCCCAATCAGACAACAATGACATAATTTTATAAGCAATAGAAAACCCATCATGTGGAGGAGGCATAAAACAAAAACTCATCACTCTTTTCTGTAGAACCCAATTAGAATCAATGAAATGCGCAGTAATACACATGTAACCATCAGTAGCTATAGAAGTCCATAAATCTGAGGTTAAACAAATTTTACTAGGAGCATCTTGTAACATTTTTTTAAGGTTTTGTTTACCTTTGTCAAACAAACTCAATACATTTGTTTTCACGGTGTTCCTAGTGACCATATGAAAATCATCATTTAAAAACTCAATAATTCTTCTAATTCTTGTCCACTCCACAAATTGGAAAGGCAAATCATGCAACACTAAAGCTTCAGCAACTAATTTCCTAAATTCTTCTTGACTCTTAGTCTTAGGTTGACAAATGCCCATAACCCTAGATTGACTTTTCTCAAGCATCATTTGACGTACATCATATGATTTATACTTTGGACAAGAAAAAGCCAAGTGTTGAATCATGTTACCTGTACCACTCGAGGTTGGGCAGACATAGATTTGGCCACACCATTTGCATTTGCATCTCTCCTTTCCCTTTTTATCCTTAGATATCATTTCAAAGGACTTCCACACATGCGAAGTACGCTTTCTTTTTCGAGCAGCTTTACTTTGGTTTAACTTGCTTGAACTTCCCAAATTTTCTTCCTCATCTTCAACCTCATCTTCAAAATCAATGCTATCGTCTTCAAAGTCAACACCTAGATCCATATCTAAGAACCAATTGACCATGAAAACATGTTACGTTACACTGAAAACTAAATTTTCAATAAATGAGGATAAAAGAAAATTAAATTTCATTATTATCTATATTTTTTGAAGCAAGAATATTAAATTTCATTATAAATCTATCAGAAAAGAATATTAAACCAGGCTCACCCATGTTTGTAAGCCCTGTGCTTCTAATCATCTTTGTAAGTCATGTGACAATTATAACCGAATAATTCAGTCTTCTTTCAAGTTAAATACTAACTCTCATATAAAGTAAATCGTTCACAATATTCATGGACCAACGAACTGATAAAAATGGGCGAGTACTAATAGAAAAAACTAGTGAACAGCTTGAAAATGGAAGAAAATGGACACTTGTAGCTGGTCCAACTAGATCCGATGGTGGATACGGTGGTGGAACCGTGAAGACGGGATGACCATGACAAAGAACGAGCTACGACCAGAGTTACGACCGGAGCTGCGACAAGCGACCGTGAGGAAAAAGAAGCTGCGACCGGTGACTGTGGAAAGAAGGAGTTGTCGTGCGGGTGTGGTGCGGCCGTGGAGAAGAGAACGAGCTGCAGCGACCGGCGCTGACAGTGGGAATAATGGGCTATCACGTGGGTATGGTGCGGTAGTGGAGAAAAGGACGAGCGGTTGCGATCGACGGTGACAGTGGGAAGAATGAGTTGTCGTCGAGTGTGGTGTGGCTGTGTGGTCACAAAATGAGTGACTGAAGAGTGGCGGGCCGGTGGCTACTGAAATTTTGAGATAGAAATGATAGAATGGATTAGGTTTAGTTTTTGGTTAGTGTTTATATATATATATGTGTGTGTGTGTGTGTGTGTGTGTGTGTGTGTGTGTGTGTGTGTGTGTGTGTGTGTGTGTATAATTACATATTAATCCCTAAAATTCTTTAATATTACCATTTTACCCCTAATTTAATCGTGTCAACTATGATTCGTTTAATCAAACCCAATTCGATTTGTTTAATAAACGGGTTAAGCGGGTCGACATGATTACGACAGAATTCGTTTAACTCCAACCCATACCCATTTATTTTTTGCGAATTCGTATAGATCTATCTTGTTGTGACCCATATTGCCACCCCTAGATGTTAATGACACGCCCTTCCAACATTTGCCATACACATATGGGGTATTCTGACGGGTCTAAACTTGCATCCATATATTTCCATAACATGTAACATGGGATAATCCATTGGTGTTTGAAAACTTTCTTTTTCATGCCATTCATAACTCACTTTATTTCCATTCGATAATCATAAACATATAAAATCATGACCATAAATATCATTAAAGCATAAAGCTCAACATTTTCATCATTTTCATGCATAAAACATTTCACTTTTAAACAAATACATAAAGGTGCATAAACCAGCATTTTCAATAAAACTCATTTCGCATTCTAAAATACGTTAACATTCCTGAAAACATTTAAAACATACTAAATATGCATTAAACACTTATAAAATCATTTTACACTTGCCTTGCCTCTAATTGATTAGAATAGCCTTAAAAAATTCTCTATTGATTCCTTTGTTTCCCTCTCACCTACAAAGTATATTCCAATTTAGAACCCAACACCCTAATTCATCCAATTTAATTTAAAATACTATATACATCACAATTCTCATACTTGACATAAACTTATACTATTATCATGACATTCTTTCCTTTTCATTTTCTTTGTGCAAACTTGCTTAACCACATGCATAATTTCATGAAAACACATCAAAGTGATTGAATTACAATTTGAAGACCAAAATGTCACCTTAGCCAAAATTGCACATAAGGGTATCCCATGTAATTTTTTCATTTTCATGACCACCCATGACGCCAATATTCATTTAATGCCTTAACAACAACTTATTTTAAATTTCCTTACAAAATTGCATAAACCCTAGAATACTCAACATCATAAAAACACATCACACAATTCAACAAGTTTATTTCATTTTTCACACTTGAATATGTGAAAATCTACTCATATGCAAACCAAGAATCATATAAATGTACTAAACAAATTTGATATCCAATAACCCATGAAAACCACTACAAAATCATGTTACTAATTTACATCCAATAACCCATAAAACCACTACAAAATCAAGTTACCTACAAGCTTTGGAACCACCTCCTTCTTCCTTTCTTTTTCTTTTCCTTTTCTTTCTCTTTTGCTTTTTCTTTCTTCTTCTTCACTCACGATTTTCTTTTTCATTTTTCCTTTGCTGTCTGTGTTTTGCTGGCTTGCTTGCGTTTGGTTTGACTTGTTCAACACATCAATATATATATCAACCTACATCTCATTTTCTCTTCTTATCTTTTTCTTTTTCTCTTATTTTATTATTTTTTTCCATGCTTATCTTCTCTTCTTATCATTTCTCCTTATTCTATTTCCTTTATTTTGACCGACCTGCATCCTTACACTTCACGCCACTCACTTTTGTTTCATCTTTTTGGTGCAAAATTTCATTTTGCACCCTTACTTTTTGGTTGGCATATTACCTTTTCAACTCTTGACCATTATTTAATCCAAAAGTCAACTTTTGCATGTGTCACTCATTAATTTGTTCTCCTTAATGACTCACCAATCTACTCACCATTAATATAATCAAACTTAATAGAGGTCATACTTGCCCAAAAGTCTATTTTACCCTCAATGCATTAATTTCACATTCTTGCCTAAATAAATTCCAAAAATATTCTATGATCATTCAATTATCAAATTGACTATGTAATACTCTAATTGGACATCTTATCTCTCAATTTCATACTTAAAAAAAAAAAAAAAATCAAATGGATATAAAATCATTAATATCCATTATTCTCCAAAAAGGGCATTTTTGTCCAATACTCTTCAGAGCTCTTAAAGTCTACTTAAATAAACTAATTTTTGACCCGTTTCAGTTTCATTAGACTCTATTACTCATTCTAGAAAATTTCGATTTTCCGAGGTCTATCTTATAAAATCACTATTCACTTCATAACAATTCATCCGAAAAAATATTATTTATCATAAAAAAAGAATTTCAAGTTCTACATGAGACACCTCAAAACGCAACTTGCCTCAGTTCAAAGCGAGCTTTACAAACAGACAACTCAAACTTTCTATCCACCACATGTTTCTTACAACCTTTTTGCTAGCACATCGTGGAATTAGCTAATGCCAACTTTTCTAAAGTACAGTCAACCATTTGCTACACCAAACACTCTTTTATATGCAGAAATTGCATTTGGCACCACAGGTCAGCTATATGCTTGACTCAAGGAGAAAGAGAAGAACAAACTCTGAAAGTAAAAACAATGAAGAGGAAAGATAAACAACCATCGACTTTAGGTTATCGTCAATCTACTACACAGATAGACAGATCTTCATAGAAAGATCCACAGATGAAGATGATGGCTTCGAATCCTCTGACCTTATTCCTCTAAAACATGGCAACTCAACAGTTACCCTCAATGGAGAACTCTTCTTAAGAAGAGAGCTAATTTTCTGAATCAGTTTCATAATTCTCTACAAATGATACAAATACTCAATCTATTCACATTCTTATAGGATCAGAATAAGATGATCAATCTTCTCTCTAGACGAAATGAATTCAAACTCAATTTATGAATGTCCAACCTCAAAAAGATAAACCCACTATCGAAATGGTAGATGATGACCAACCTCAAGAACCACAAGATCTTCCCAACCAGCATAATCATCACAATAATTCCAATCCTTCCAAAATTTATACTTTTATTGTTGATGATTTACCACCATTCAAATGGCATGAACAGATTTTTGAATTTCAAGCACGACTTCAAATAGAAAAGTTGAAACCAGGTGCTCAAGTTGCTTAAGTTTTAACTCAGTTCACAACCCGTTTTACCGAGATACTCAGAGATTGGTGGACTGGTTTAGGCTAGTACAGACAGGTGCAATTCATCAAATTGCAACCATAGATCAAGCTCTTTATTTGATGCAAAATGAGTTTTGTGGTCTCCCACAATCTCATGAAACTTAGATACAAGAAGAATATTTTCAGATCAAATGTTGCTTGCTGAAAAAGAAATATCTTGACAAACATTATAAATAGATGTTGAAAAGATACCTTATTCTTCATGGCATGGATGACCCTAATATAAAACAAGCATTATTAACTTCCATCCCAGAATCACTTAGTCAAGAAACAACTAAGCTGATCCAAGTTCAAGGAAAACAGCTCAATCAGATTTCTCTTAGAGAGATCTACTAGTTTCTCCTAGATGCTCTAGACAAACTTTGTGCTTAGAAGAAATTCTTTGAAGATTATTTGGAAAGATCGAAACAATTTTCGAAAGTTTGCCACAGATATGACTTGCAAATCAAATGCAAAGACAAGAATCATTATACCTGCAAGATTAGCAAGAAGTCTCATTTCAGAACATACAAATCGTACAAGCCTTACAATTCTTATAACCATTTCCAACAGAGACAATCATACCGACACACGAAGCCTAGAATTTGACGTTTTCTTAGACAAAAAAGTAAACCAGGCAAAAAGTCAAGTCGCTATTAACTTTGCAATAAAAAAAATATATATATATTTTTTGCAAAGAATTGGCCAAACAATCCCAGAAAGCTCAAAAAATGTTTCAACAGCTTTCCTAGATCCCAGGCATTTCTCTCTTTGATGATGAGATTGAAAGCCTATTTTCTATTAATAACGAAATTATTGATGATACAATTCTACTGTATGATATCACTGATTCAAAGAATAGTCAAACAGACTATTCCACATGTTATTGTTTCCAAATCCAACCCATTATCTCAACTGCCAAGCCAATTCTAGTTCTTTTAGCTCAAATCCAAGTTCAATTTACAAAATACTCAAAACTCATTCCTATTATTGTTTTTTTTACAGTGGTGCTACGAAAACGATCATGAATCCTTCCATTCTACCAGAAGAATATTGGATACCCCATCAAGAACATTTCCAGACTGCTAATAGTGATGTATTCACTACCACCATTATTAGCCAACCCATTCTTATCCATATCTTCCTAGGATGCTATGTGTATCATAAGGTTTTAAGATCAAAACTTCCAGGAAACGACATGGTATTAAGGTTTGTTGTTTACTCTAAATTAGAAAAACTAAGAATCCTTTCAGAAGGAATCCGCTTCAAGATGTTTTTTCAACCTTAGTCGTCATATCTTAAATGCTTCTTCTTTATTCATGATACTTTCTCTCATATCCAAAACAGAATCATTAATTCCTCTTGTGTTGAGAACCATATAAAGTTTTTGAAAAAGTGCAACCATCGTCTTTAGACTAACTCTAACTTTTTCATATCTCTCCCCTTTCATCTTAATGAAATCATCACACTTACCAAAGCTAGTCACTCTGGCATGTAGGTAGATCATCTTCATTTAGCTCGACAAAAATGTGAATAATTGTGTCACAAATAACTAATTGAATCCTCTGATTCACAGTGGGCATGTGAAGCATTATATGTTGAAAAACAAGCTGAACAGATCAAAGGAAAATTGAGATTGGTAATCAATTATCAACCTCTGAACCATTTTCTTAAAGATGATAAATTTTCTTTACCATCCAAAAACATTATGCTTGCTAATCTACACAATGCGAAATACTTCTCTAAGTTCAATCTAAAGATAGGATTTTAGCAACTTGGCATATAACCAGAAGACCGTTACAAAACTACCTTTTACATTTCTGACCACCATTACCAATGGTGTGTAATGCCCTTTAGCCTCAAAATAGCTTCCTCCTTATTTCAAAAGGCCTTGACAAAGATATTTGCTCCCATTCTCTATATTGCGCTCATCTACATAGATGATATTCTTCTTTTCTTTAAAACCAAAAATGACCACCTGTAACTCCTTAATCAGTTTGCAGTAATTTTTGAAGAAAAGGGAATCATGCTTTCAAAGAAAAAGATGGAAATAGCAAATACACAGACACAATTCCTTGGAATGACAATCAAAGATGGAATGTATCAACCTTAGTCTTACATAGCTGAAGAATTACAAAACTTTCCAGATGTCCTCATTGTTAAATAAGTTCAATAATTCTTAGGAATTGTCAATTATGTGAGAACATTTGTTCCTCATATATCCAAACCAATCAGTAAACTTATAGTTATGCTCAAAAAGACCTTTTTGATTGGTCTGTTGAACAAACCAAAGCTATTCAGACTCTCAAGCGGAAACGTAACAACATTTAACCATTGAAGATCACTTTTGAAGGAAAACAATTCTTCAGACCAATGTAAGTGATGAATAACGGGGTACAGTTCTACTTGAAGAAGATGACAAACACGACAAACGCCTTCATGCTTATCAAAGTGGTGGATTCAAGCCTCATTAAATGCAATACCACTCTACCTTCAAGGAGATTCTCACAATAAAGAATGCTATTGAAAAATTTTAGTTTTATCTTTTGGATACCACTTCAACATTGAGATACACATGAAACAATTTTCATAGATGCTGACTTTCAACAAGAAGAAAGTACCACATCAACAGCTTCTCAAATGGGCTGAATGGTTTATTAAGTATTCTTTTACTGTTAAGCACATCAAAGGTGAGAAAAATGTTTTGGCAGATTACTTGTTCAGACCTAAGATTAATGTTAACACTGTTCCAATCCTTCCCTGTTATATGTTGTTTCAACCATGTTAATCATCGTCTACTTCATACTACCCTCAATAGTATGATAGTCCTCTAGAGTTTAACTAGCTTTTACTAACCAAGTTCTTACAATCTAGGATTAGAACACACATGTTTCAATACCAGGTTAAATGTATAGAACACTATGGTCAAACCCTTGCAAACACAGTTACTATCCGTCCAGATTACCCATTTGCCAATGTGTTTACCTTATTCACAGACACATATCACCTTTTGTTCAATTTTCATGAAGAACTATTATGGTTCTTTTGGTTCCTTTGTCACCTTCACCACATTGCTATTGAATTTCCTAATCATCTCATGATCAAACCCTCAGATGGTTTCAACAATCCATAAAAATCCAAAATACCATATGATCCATTTCCTCCAATAGTTTCAACTAGTTTAATCATGGTTAGAATGGTTTGAAAAACAAAAACCACAAAATCAATGGTCAATCTCCATGTTCTGTAAACCCAACCACATTAGATCAGATGACTTATGCTTTCTCATCTATATTGTGAACTTATAGCCCAACATCCAGTCCAAGTTTTTAGTGGTATAAACAATTATTTAGCAAAAATCAGACAAATCCAAAAGCTTTTGTTTGAAAGAAACCAAACTATTCCTATGGCCATCTGACCACCACTCTCAAATAATGCTTTGTGGGAACAATTCCCATAGTTCTATCTAGATAATCTCAAGAAAGCCCAAGATAGGTACATTGATTCGCTTACATCCTAATTATCAAACATGGATATCCAAAATGGTTTCTACTAGATTCACAACTAGACACTCAACAAGAATAAGAAATCTTATAAGCAAAGGCTAGATATGATCAAGCTAGAAAAGCTCAGAGTAAGCATGTTAATAACAAAGTGGACCTACAACTCTTAACTCTTTAGAGTCAGCCAGAATACTCTTTCGATAACTCATCATTAGATAAGCTCAAACTTATCAGACCAGCCAATTGGATTCAGAACATGGAATTCATGAATCTCTTAGATGATGAAGAATGGTCAAATCTGAACCTATCGGATAATCTATCCAACTCGTCCAACTGACAGAACATAAAAAAGTCAGTGCTAGCGACCTGTAAGGCAAAAGTATAGAGATTTCCGAAAATCCAAAAGTAAAGATACTTTTAGCTTTGTCGTCCATGTATGTACTTTTACTTTTAGTTTTGTTGGTAACATATGTACTTTTACTTTTAACTTTGTCAGCCACATATGCATTTTTACTTTTAGGTTTATAGGCCATGAATGTACTTTTACTTTTAGTTGAGTTGGCAACTTTGCTTGTCACTTGTCTGTAATAATTTTGTTAGTGTGTTAGCCATGATGTATTCAAGTTTGTCAGTTTGTATTCAGCCAGCTCTATATAAATATGGTTTCAGTTAGTTTATAAGCAAATTTTTGAAAAATAATAAAATGTTTTTTGAAATATTCTCTAGCTAAAACTCTCTGGTTCTTCTTTAAAATTGTTCTAGGATAGTTTATAAACTACCATGAGTGTTTAGAAGTCATATCCAGACATTCACTACAAACTTGGCTCTTGAATTGGGAATAAAGAATTGAAGAACAAGGATAAAAGGAAGGTCTTGACTTTATAAGACTCAAAGAAGTGGGCAGTTTGAAGTCAGCTATCATAATTTTTTTTATTTTTCACCATTTGGGTTCCTGGTTCTTAGACTGACCTCTCATTTGGTATCAGAACCTGACAGACCCCATTTCCTAGGCGATCTGCTGGCACCCTACGGTGACCCTCCAGTTAGCCCTTACGCTCAACTAAAGAATCCCCCGCAGAGCTAAGCCATATTCTTTCTCAACATTTATGAAAACAGCGGAAACGATGGGGAAATTTTTCATTTTTATTTTAAAACTTTTACAAAATATTTTATAAAAATTTGGGCAGCATCCCGTCTGTTTTTCGGACTTGCCACCCTGTAAATAATAAAATTTAACACTTCTAAAATCATAAAAATAATTTCCCCCAAACTACGGAGCCTCAGGCTCTCATTTTCCAATACAATCACAACCACCATTTCAAGTTTCAATTTATGAACTTATTATCAATAAAATCCTATGTCATGCATCAATTTACTTCAAAACATAATTTAAATTCACAAAATAACATTTACAAAACCATGTGGATCTAACAAAATATTTACATCACTTAACATTAAACCAAAAGGTAATTGGGAAATCACATTAACACTGACGCCGCGGTTGCCTAATGTCGTCCGGGGAAATCCGCAGCTATGGTACCTGTGCCTGGGAGGTTTGTTTAAAAATACAGAAAATATTGGGTGAGCTTTAAAAGCCCAGTGAGTGTCATATAGTATCATTTAAAACCATACTTTATAAAAACCTCCCTAAAACATTTTCAAATTCATTTATTTACAATCAAGTTTCATGCATTATTAATATAAAACACATATTGCACGGTTATCAACTTTATAAAGGGATCTCCTATGGTTGCGGGGTTTTTATTCAAAAATCATTTTTCTTTTTAATGAAACGAACTGGTCCGACTCCGCTCGAAGGTGTCCTGCCAACCAGTCGTTCTCATTATCATAAACCGGATATGGTCCGACTCCGCTGGAAGGTGTCCTGCCAACCAATCCGGCTCCCGCCAACCTATAGTGACCCGTGCCTCATGACACCCTAGTATAGAGCGGGATCCTGAAACGCTCTCTATCCGGTTCATGTAGCGGAATACTGCATCGCTACAGAGCGGAACTCTGTCTCGCTCGGGTAAGCTAGCAAATAATATACCTTTCACGCGCATTGGGCTAATCTCTCAGACATCTGACTGACACGACATCTTGCGGGTATCTCCCGCGGTTAGTTTAGTTAGTGACATACTGACAGTACTAACTCTACCAATGCGCGCTTCGGGTACTCAACCCAGACCGGTACTAATATGATACTATCGTGGGTAAGCCATAGGTTTTCTTTTTCACTTTTTAAAACTAAAATCCATTTCACATATAAGCAATTCAAACATGAAACCATTATTTCACGAAATCACAAAATCATATCATCAGTTACCGTGCTATTTATCATTTAAATCATATTTCATTTTCATCAAAAATATCAAAACATGCATGAAACATCCATTCATTTATTAAATCAACAAAAGCGTATAAAAATCAGTTTGACACTCACCTTCCGCTATCAATTCCAAACGGATTTCCGGAAGCCTCTAAAACTACGCTCTAGCGCTCTTTCCTGGCTCCACCGGATCGCTCGTCACCTACACAACATATATATATATATGTAAATTTACGCTTGCGTCAACCTCCGTAAACTCAAAATAATTAAAAACTACACCATCGTCTCTAATTGACCATTTTTAGGCGTAATCTCTCCATTTTGATTCCTTAATCAAATTTCCGACTTTTATTAATCCCAATACGCCTAATCAAACTCATTAGGGTCATCCGAACTCTCAACGGACGCCGTATGGGTAAATTTACAAAATTGCCCATTAAACTAGTTTACTCGCGATTTTGATTTCTCTTTGAATCTATGATATTTTCTTGATTTTCTAAACTCCTTATCAACCTCAAATACTTATTTTTCAACTTGTTTTCACTCAAAAATAACCAACCAACAAATCACAACAAAATCCATCTCAAATCAACTTATATACCAACAAAAATCATCATTTTCGAACTCAAACAACTCACCCCTTTTTCTATCGCGTTGACTTCGCTTTGGGATGGTTTTGAACTGATTTTGGGATGGATCTGGGCTGGGTTTAGGCTGGTTTCCTTCCTCTTTTCTTCCCCTCTCTTCCTCTCTCTCTTTCCCCCTTGGTTCTGCCGCGATTTGCGGCTGTTCTGGCCACAAATCTGCTGTCCGATCTGCACGCGCGGGAGCTGTTTTGGCTGCTGGATCAGCTCCGTTTCAGCTCCATTCAGGTCAGGTTTGAGCTGATCTAGGTGCAGGTTGGGCTGGGGTAGCTCGTCGCCGTCGATTGGAGCTGTTTGCCTGCGATTTCAGCTTAGTTTCCACGTTGATCTGTCGCGATTTTGCTGCAAGTTCGGCTTCCATTCGCGACGATCTTGATGGCTGGACAGCTGCTGCTCGGCGATGGTGCACGGCTGGTCGGCGTTGGTGGCTTCTCCGTCTTCTTCTCTTCTTTCTTCTCTCTTTTCTTTCTCTTTTCTTTCTTTCTTCTTCTCCTTTGCGCGAGAGAGAAAAGCCACTGGTTTTTGTTTGATTTTCACTTTGAAAAGTCAAACATATTTCTTGGCTTCTATTTTCCTCCACACAAGTCTCATTAATTCCACTTACGCCCTAAGACAAATCCATTCTCCTCCCTTAGATTCTAGTTTAATCTTACTACGACCACAATTATTAAAAATTATTTTCACTTTAATCCATTTCTACCTTAAAAATTATTCAACTTCATTTATCATTTTAACTTCCCGTTTAATCTCCAATTGAGTTTAAATCACTTCCAATGAGTTCTCTATGACCTTAAGCGTCTCCATAATTAATTTAGGATCTCTAATCACCACTTAGGGACGATTCCTAGGTATCCATACAATAATAAAAATAGAGGGTTTACAGAACCTATTTGACAGGAGTGCTATAAAATGTCGAAATCATGAGTAGTGGTTCTCGTCTTGTGAGGATTTTAAGGGTGAAGCATGGACTCTTACCCTACCATGGCCAATTAGGCTAGCCACCTGAGACTGTTGCACAGGCCGAGAGGCTATTGTGTAAAATATGATCTGAGGTACGTAAGATTGCTCGTATTCCGATTGTATCAGAAGTTACCCTTTATTAGGGTCTGTCTTTTGTATATGGTAACCCATATGGTATTAGAACAAACGATTTGTGCTTTTCTAATCCATACTATGAATTTATAGCTCAACATCTAGCTCAAGTTTTTGGTGGTACAAATAATTATTCAGCAAAAATCAGACCAATCTAGAAACTTTTATTTGAAAGAAACTAGGTTATTCCCACGGTCATATAGCCACTACTCTTAGATAATGCTCCATGGGAACAATTTCTCAGTTTTATCTAGATAATCTCAAGAAAGCCAAAGATAGGTACATTAATTCTCTTACATCCCAGTATATCAAATATGAATATCCAAAATGGTTTTTACTAGATATACAACCAAACACTCAGCAAGAACAAAAAATTTAGAAGCAAAGACCAAATATGATCAAGCTAAAAAAACTTAGAGTAAACATGATAAGAACAAAGTGGACTTACAACTCTTATCTCTTTGAAGTCAGCCAAATTGTTCTTTCGATGAATCATCATTGGATAAGCTCAAACTTGTCAAACCAATCAGCTGGATTCAGAACATGGTATGTATGAACCTCGTAGATGATGAAGAATGGTCAACTATGAACTTATCAAATAATCTGCCTAACTCGTTCAACTAACAACACATAAAGTAGTTAGTGCTAGCCACCTATAAGGTAAAAGGACAGAGATTCTCATAAATCCAAAAGTAAAGATACTTTTAGCTTTTTCGGCCACATATGTACTTTCATTTTTAGTTTTGTCATCCACGTATATGCTTTTACTTTTACCTTTGTTGGCCATATGTGTATTTTACTTTTAGCTGTGTTGGCAACTTTGCTTGCCATTTATCTGTAATAATTTAGTTAGTGTGTTAGCCATGATATATTCAAGTTTGTCCGTTTATGTTCAGCCTACTCTATATAAGCAAAGCTTCAGTCAGTTTGTAAGCAAGCTTTTGAAAAATAATAAAATGTTTTTAGAAACATTCTCTAACTAAAACTCTCTGGTTCTTCTTTAGAACTATTCTAGGATAGTTCATAAACTGCCATGAGTATCTAAAAGTTATATCCACACATTCACTATAAACTTGGTTCTTGAATTGGGAACAATGAGTTGAAGAATAGCGACAAGAGCAAGGCCTTGATTGTGTAAAAACCAAAGGAGTGGGCAGTTTGATGTCGACTATCATAGTTTCTCTGTTTTTCATCACTCAGGTTCCTGATTCTTAGATTGAGCCTCCATTTGCTTTGATACCATAGAGGCTACCATATGTAGAAGACAGACCTTTGTAATGGGGAACTTTTGATACGGTCGTAATACAAACAACCATACGTGCCTCAGATCATTTTTTACGCAATAGCCTCTCAGCTTGCACAACTGTCTCAGGTGGCTAGCCTGACTGGCCATGGTAGAGTAATAGTCTATGCTTCGCCCCTAAAATCCTCACAAAGGGAGAACCCCTACTCATGATTTCGACAGTTTATAGCTCTCTTATCAAATAGGCTCTAATACCATATGGGGGCTTAGTCCAAGAACTAGAAACCTGAGCGGTGAAAAAAAAAAAAAAAGTAATGCTAGGTTTTCTAAATTTTTATCCAAATGATGTGGCATATAAGTTGGTAACATCTTATAAATCATAAGAAAATATGATAATTGATATAATATTAATAACTCTTGTGACATCATATGCATTTGAATTTGGACATAAATTTTGAGACTTCTAATATTACTCATATTAAAATAAGAGTAATGCGAGCATTTCCAAATATTTTACCAAATTTCATGCACAATTGATGTAGTATGTGATTTGTCAATACCAAAGAAATAATAAAATGACGTGATAAATAATGTGGTGTTGACAACTCATATGCTATATCATTTGGGTATTGTAATTTTCAACAATCAACAAAAACTAAAAAATCATCTACCGTGGCGGTATATATATATATATATATATATATAACTCTAAGGACAGTAAAAAAGGCTTTAAACAAAACCTGAAATGGAGCGGAAGATACATAAGTTTGCGTTGTTCAACCGATGGTCGGATTTCAATCAAAAAATCGGAAGGAAACCTCTATCCATACTGTAAGAGTCTTGCCCTTCTCTCTGTTTTGCACACTCAAAATAATAGTTTTGTGTTTTTGTTGTCTCTTTACTTATAACTTTTGTTCTAGGTATTTTTTCTATTCTCAAACAACAAAATTGATAATATTTTATATATGAGTAACTATAACAAGAAATTAAGATAACCCTTACAACTGCCAAAAGCAATTAATGAATATCATCCGAATTTATTGGATATTGGATCCGAGTGCTAGATTTGGGTTCAAGTTTTAGGTCATTTTGAGTGGACCCAACCCAAGACCGAAATAACCCAACATCTTCTACTCACATAAGATAAACCAAATAAAACTCACAGAGAAAACACATGCGACCCCTTTATGATAAAGAGTACAAATATTCATATAGATAAATACACTTTATGATCTATGAACAACAACATGTGTTAGGAAAAAATCTAAAAAAAACCCCCTGAAAACGAAAATAATGTTAGTTTACCTTCATTTTTGAAAATATTAGCCAAAAAAACCCTCCACCGTTTGCGAAAAGCGGTTTCCATCAAGATTTTTAGTGGTTTTGTGATAAAAATAGTAAAAAACCAAAATACCCTTATTAATTAAATAAAAATTAAGTAAAAAATTTTTCATTTGACTGAGATTAATTTTAAAAAAAAAATAAAATATTAAAATATTAAAAATTAATCTAGATCCTCAATAAAAAATTGATGAAAATTTGAAAAAACCCAGATCTTCTACATTAAATCAAAACAAAATTTAGAAAAAAAAAAACTTTTCAATAAATTAAAATGAAAAAGGAAAAAATTTGAAAAAACTCAGATCTTCAATGAACATTTGAAGATCTAGGTTTCATTAAATGAAAAAAAAAGGAAAAAAAAAAAAAAAAAACTCTTCAATAAATAAAAACCAAAAACAAAAACAAAATTTCGAAAAAAAATATGAAAAATCCTAGATCTTCAAAAGTTTGAAGATATGGGTTTCCCCTACCACATCTAGAATACACAAATAACCAACAAGAACGCAAATAAACACACACCACCCAGGCACCATTCACACACCAGCCACACTCATCACTATCATCACCATTCATCACATACCCATTATCCATCAAACCATCATCCAATACTAATGACAAACACCATCGCACATCCATTGGTCCATCCATTACCACCTAACCATTTTTAACAGAAAACTTTTCAACACTCTCCATCTTTTGGATCTAGATCGAATCTAATAAACATCCAAAAGAGGGCATCGGTGGAGGAAGGAAAGGGAAGAGAATGCAACGGTGGAAGGTAGAGAGGGATGAAAGAGAGACGGCGAAGGGCGGAGAGGGAAAAGAGAGCGACGACGGAGGAGGGTAAAGAGAAAAGAGAAAAACGCACAATGAAGGAGGGTGGACAGGAAAGAGAAAGAGAGACGGTGGAGGGTGGAAGAGTATGGTGGTGGATGCGTATGTTTGAGCTGACCAACCGAAAGCATGGCTTTACTTCGTCGTGGTTCAGTGATTTTGAGTCAAGATCTGACGAATGGAGTTTATGAATGTTTGAGAGATTGAAGAAGAAGAATAAGAGGAAGAAGAGAGAGAGGGAGAGTGATAGAAGAAGAAGAGAGAGAGGGAGAGTGATAGAAGAAGAAGAGAGAAAGACTGTGACAGAAGAAGAAGAGAGAGAAAATGAGAGAGAGAGAGACTTTTTTTCTTTAATTTAGCTTTTTAATTTTTTTGATGAAAATTTTTTATTTTTATTTAAGTTTTTAATTCGATCCAACTGTTCCAAAAAAGATATTGATGATTATACCCTTAAAATTCATAGTACTGTTCTATTTTTGGTCAATTTACTATTCTAATTGATAGTTTGACCTTTTTAACTAACATTTTTAAAACTAGTGGTAGTTTGACATTATTTCAATTTTAGGGAGTAAAATGATAATAACCCTATATGTTATAGGACTTACTTTTCAAATCTCAATTGTACTTCCATACATATGATTTCGATGCCACCAGGCCTCGACACGACACGTGATTGGCTCTAACGCAAACACACGTCCATGACACGTGGTTGGTTTGGATGCTGCCAAGTTACTTTATACTTGGCATGATCTAGTTCATCTACTCTGGGTGACATGTGGTTGCACCAGATGACGCAACACTTAATGCACGTGGCCTCACCAAATTCGGCCATGGCGTTACATATTGTTGTATCATATTACACCACATGTGTAACAAGTGACTTCCTTTCATTGGCTACACTTGCGCTCGACATGATTTCATCATAAATTGACACGTCTTTTATGACATGGCCTCACCCTTGGTCGTTATATGGTGCTTAGTACTGTTCATTATCTTCAACCTCCTGAAATCATTTCTTCTAGATTTTATTTTATAAATCCAATTTTAAACGTGATTTTCTCACTCATTTCTTATCTAAATCACTCATATGATATACCGTTGGAAAGCCCTTTTCAAGCCCTATCCAATGGTATAACAATTGCACAAAAAAAATGAATTTAAATGAAATTAAACACTAAGAATAGATTTAGGTTTTTTACAGTTTATCATGTTCTTCGAAGTTTAATGCTCTAAATGTCTTAAAATCGATATAAAAGGTAAGTTTCATGTCATCTTATCATTAATCCACCAACAAACAAAACACAACTAGACTCTAATACTAATGTAATTTTCAATAATCAACAAAAATTAAAAAACCATCTACAATAGTAGTATATGTAAAATGCTTTTATGGACCCTTGTGCAAATTATGAATTGAATAAAAATTATTCTGAAGTTTAGTAATGAATATTTGAAGTGTATGATTTTATTATTATTGAATGCTAAGTAGATTAGAATATTCTAGGATTCGAATGGAATTACGGAAGGATTTCTGGGATTAATGAAAGTTAGACAAAGGTCTAAAAATAAATATTAAAAGTTCAAAAGATATTTTTGGAATTCAAGTAAAGCTTTCGAATGAAATTCGGATTTCTAAAATTGGGATTAAATCATAAAGCTTTTAAAAGTCAACTTTGAGGTTTACGAAGAGCCAAAATAGGGTACAAAATGACTTTTAAGAATCACGAAAATCACAAAAGGAATGTGGGAAGTTTGAATATAGATCTTGGAGGATTTACGAAGGATTTTGAAATCTTTTTAGAATCACACATCAGGGACGTTTCAAAAATTTTGAATTAAAAGAAAACATAGAAAAGTGTGCATGAACGACACATGGCAAAGGAACCAATGCATGAACGACATGTGGCAAAGGAATCAATACATAAACGACACATGGCATGAAGACAAGGTGCATGCATGACATTTGTCATGCATTGAAATGCATGTGCGACAAGTGTCACACATGCAAAAGTGGCAATTTTGTAATCAATAGAAATCCAAGGGCAAATTCCAAATTGTGTGATAAGTATATAAAACTAATGCAAATGAAATTGAAGTAAAAAAAAAAAAAAAAAAGGAACATTAACGTACATGAGAGAAAGAAATGAAGAAGTGTTGTTTTGTGTGAGTTTTGAGTGATTTTAGTGTTGCATGCAAGCTTGGGAGCTAATTCAATCCATTCCAAGTGAAATCAAGGTAAGAAATTAGTTTCCATGAGTTGTTTTTGGATGTTTGAAAACTTAAATTGATGTGGTTTAGGATATTAGTAGCTTTGCCATGTTATATGAATGATTTCCATGTAATTTTCTATGTTAAAGTTGAAGAAAATGATTGAGTATATGTATATATACCTCACGGCCAAGAGAGGTTTTGAGTGGTTTGTTTTAATTTTGAATGATTTGGATAGATTTTATAGTTCCAAATGCATGGAAATGGCTTAAAAGGGTGATAAAATGTGAAACAAAAATGTATTGTGTAAACATGCGTAGGTTCGGCCAAGGTGTGGTTAAAAGTGATGAAGAATTGTTTTTGAATGTTTTGAGTAATTATACAAGTCGTTTGGATGCTAGAATGATTGTGGAAACGAAAAGAACTGCATTGGCAAGTTTATGGACGTTTTATGATCAAAATGGATATAATAGCGTTTAAGTTGTGTTGATTGAATTTTATGAGTTTTGAATGACTTGGCATGATTTTATATGTAATTGAAATGATTTATAAGTGTTTGGATATTTAAATGGTTGAATAAAAGTGATTTGCAAGTAATTGAAGTCATTTCAGCTAAAACAAAAACTATGCGAAATTTTGAATTCTGTGCATTTAAATGTTATGGGACAACTTGTATGTATGTGAATATGGATGACAAGGCAGCATGTGTATTTATGTAATTAGGTTTCGAAATAGCCTAAATTAAGTGTACGAATGGTGTAGGTAACGCCGAAGCAAAGGAGTTGAAATCGTAGGTTCCGCGAGCAAAGAAAAAGTGAGTGTAAAACTTTTTTTACGAACATTGAAAAATATTTTCTTACCATGATTGAAATATGTTTATGATTATTGAAATGTTAATGTTTAATGAGTTGTGGAAATATTTGAATTTATTTTCATGATGCTATTATTGAAAAAATATATATCTTACACTTAATTTAAGTGTATGCTTAATGCAATTATCATGTTACGAATGAATTTTATTGAATCGTTATGATTTTTATGAAATAGTTTTTAAAACCAATGGTTACCCATCATGTTATGCAATAACGATATGAATGAATCAGCCGAGGTATCTTAGTACGCATGTGGCAAGTCCGGTGGACAGTCCTGTTACTAACCTTTGGGGGATAAGTCAAGTCTGTCGTGTCACCCTCTGCGCATATCGAGGGTACTACCACGAATGATACCTTACAGATGGTAGATTTTTTCGGCGGCGTAGTGGTTTATACATGTGAGAGGGGACGGTACCTGCTGCCGAATCCTTGAGGGCCGAGGCCCAAAGAAAGGCCCAATACAGTGGCCAGCCAGGACGGTTACATCCGAATCCATAAGGGTTGAGGCCGAGACTCAAGAGTAGGGATTAATCGGCTCGTTACATAAAAAGGGAACATTTGATGAAAATATGATAAACCTTAAATTCTATTGGATTTATAATATATGATTATGAATGAAATGATTTACGCTTATTTATGTTAATGGTTTTCAGTGATATATGTTTTTATATTGCATTACATGAAACTTATGTTTTATTCATGTTTCAGGAAACCCTAAATTTCAAAATGATTTTTAGGGAGCCATTTTATGTATGAAATGAAATTAATATACACTTACTGAGCTCCTTTACCTCATTTATTTTTATATGTTTTATGGAAAACCTCTCCAGATAAGGGGATTAACGTGTAGAGCGAGCGGCCTCCAACACCAGTTTAGGCGGGCCTCACTGAAGACCAAATTTTATGTGAAATAAATTTGTATACCTTCATGTTAGTATTTGATATATGTAAATTAATAGAAATATATATGCATACTTGAGATTGTATGAATAAATATTTATTTTCAAAACTTGATTTGGCTTCCGTGGGTTGAATGATTCTATAGTTGATTTTTTTATCATTGAGTTGGACCCGAGGTCCTGATATGGAAGTGGAGATATGTATTAAATTAGAAGTGTTTTAAATGGTTTTACAAATGATTGAAAATTTTTGGAAATGGAAACGTTTGAAAAATAACCGTTGTGCTGCCCAAATTTTTTTAAAAACTCTAATTGCCTAAAATTTTACAAATGATTATGAAATAAAAACATTTTTAGTTCCTTTGGCTTTGCTCTACGGCAATCCTTTAGAGTCATCATTATAAAGATTGCGAGGATTCTCGTTAGGGTGGCAGGACGGCTCTACTCGAATTCCAAATAAAAGAAGAATTTCGGATCGGATGCTTTACATTATATGTACATAACTTTAAAAACAGTAAAATAAGCTTTAAACATAACCTAAAATGGAGTGGAAGACACACAAGTTTACGTTGTTCAACCAATGATCGGATTTTGATTACAAAATCAAAAGAATCTCTATCCATAATATAAGAGCCTTGCCCTTCTTTCTGCTTTTCAAAAACAAGTTCTGTGTTTTTGTTGTCTTTTTATGTATAACATTTGTTACATGTATTTCCTCTGTTCTCAACCAACATAACTGATAACATTTTATATGTGAGTAACTACAATAAGCAGTTAAGATAACCCTATAATTGCCAAAGGCAATTAATGAATATCATTCAAATCTGTTGAATGTTGGATTCGGGTGCTAGATTCGGGTTTGGGTTTTGGATCATTTTAGGTGGACCCGACTCAGGGCTCAAATAACCCAACATGTATAAAATTGAACAAAATATATGTAAACCTTGACATTACTCTTAGCAAAATATTTGTGAAGTCGAGCATTACTGTTTAAATAATAGATGAGAGAATTTGTCTCTATTTCAATTAAATATTAATATTAAAATAATAGGAGAGAGAATTTAGCTAAAATTTTCTTTCTCATTATATTAAGCAAAGGTGATTCAATTTTTACAAAATAACTAATAATGTGAAGAGTGGTTGGACTTGGAGTATACAAAAGTCAAATCACTGGCTATTTTAGTAATAATGGATAGTTAGCATGGATGGAGATGTTCTTAGACCCTAAATTTTCAGTTTTATTTTTAGTGACCCCAAGTTAATATTGAGCCTAATTTAATAATAATAATAATAATAAGGCCCCAAAAGTTTCAAATCTGTACCAAAATAGGATACAAATTTAGTTTTAGAGCAAATTGCACAACATGTCTATAGGTATGCCTAAAAACAAGATAATACAAAGTTATCGTTTTATTACACAACACTCTCACTCCATTAGTCAAATTCTATTATAGTTAGTCAAACTCATCTCACTTAAGAGCAATTTCATCTTTCATAGTTGTTATTTTCTTTTAAAATTTAAAATTATAAATAAAAATAAATAAAAATTAAAAAAATAATAAATGAATTACAAATAATGAAAATAATAGATCTTCACAATCTGTAAGATTGACGATAGAGAACAAAAGAATTTAAAAAAAAAATCTTTAAAAAAAAAAAGTTAAAAGAAAAGAGGAAAAAACGGAAAAAAAAAACTAAACCAAATCGCTGATTTAGTCAAACCAGATCGTAATGATAAGGTAATGAACCAGATTGACGATTGATTACCACCAAATAGTCGAAGCAAACAATCAATTAAACCTAAATCACATCAAACCCAAAACTTCAACCCCAAATCTACCTCTTTAATCCATCAAAACCAGTCAGCACAACCAGCCATTCTCAATCCATCACAGCTAACCATCCTCAATCCATCACAATCAAACACTGAATCCACCATCATGAAAACAAAGAAAAAAAAAAAACAATCAATTGATCATCTCTTCATCATCTGGGTTCGACGAACCTAGATGAAAATCTAATTTTTCTTGATCTTATCTAGTTAAAGATGAAGATCTTCACAGATGAAGATCTTTTTTTTAAATTTTTTTTTTAATTTTTTATGTTTTTAAGAATTTTTTTTTCACCTTTTTAAATGGTGTTGATAAGATCTCCACCGTTGAATGGATCCTATCTAACGGTGGACATCCAATATTAGATGGATCTCATCCAACGGTGGAGATCCAATCTAGCTCTCCAGCACTTTTTTTTTTTGTTTGGTTTATTATTTTTGGTCTTATTAATTGGTAAAATGATCATTTGACAAAAATCTTGGTCAACTATCAAAACTAACAAAAATTGACTAACAGAGTGTACAATTCGCTCTTTAATTTTATATGGAGGCCCATAATGACATTCCTAAACATTTATTTTTTCAATTTCTTTATCGTTTGATAAGATTTTTATCTCTTTGATTAATTTACTAATAACATGCAACTACATTTGAAATACAATCAAATTCTTTACGTAATCTTTCATCAACGATACATTAGATATTCAATTAGATAATATGGTAAAATATATTAGATATTCAATTAAATAATATGGTAAGAGATTTAATAATTAAAAAAGATACCCAATTAGAAAGAATGATATCATTTTCACTAAAGATAAAAATTGTCGACATTTTTCAATGATAAACTATGTTAGTAAAATTTGTAACGCAGAAATACATGAAAGAAGTAATAGAAAATAGATATTCTATTTCAATGACACGGTATATTAATCAATATTTTTGCACATCAAAAAGTAAAAGTAGATTTTATTTATTTTTATATTAAACATTAAAGGTTACATTATAAATTTTGTTTAAGACCCCTAATACCTTTAAGCCGGCCTTGCTCTTAATGAAAATTATTAAACAAGATAAAAAGTTTAAAATACACTTTCACCCAATGTTTTTGAATACATAATATAAGAAACACCCCAAAATGGAGTTTTTATTTTTATTTTTTTATTTTTTTAATTGGGTTCTTATTGTTTTTACTTTCTTCTAATGTTTTTATTGTTTTTGTCCAAAAAAATTTTTGTGAGATCCAAAATACACCTCCACTATTTTAAAATATTAAATAGTGGAGGTGCATTGTTTTTACACTCTTCTCTTTCCTTTTTCTCGTTTCTTTTCCTCTTTTCTCATCTTCTTTTTTCTCTTGTCTTCTTCTATTTCTTCATATTTTTTTTTTCTAGATATGGAGATGCAAATAGAAAAAATTGGGATGCATGATTCATACTCCCTTATGGAGCCATAAGTCCCCAATGGAGTATGACTCATTGCTTCTTAAGGAAGCATGAGTCACACTCACTATAAGGGAGCATGACTCATTGCTTTCCAAGAGAACAAGAATAACGTTTCTCCATTAGAGCGTCTATAACAGTAGGGAGCGTAATAAACACTTGCCTTCAACCTCCATTAATGGAGCTCAAGATTCCTCGTTGGAGGAGTGTCTACTCCTTCGATGAGGAATATATTTCAAAACCATCAATAGTCGAGAAATGAGTTGCTCCTTATTTTATGAGCTTTGGCTCCTTTGGTATGAAGTTGTCCACCATCAATGGCTCAGTGATAGTGAAATTAACATTTTTGATGTGTTTTTATTTTTTTAAATAGTACATGAGTAATTTTTAGATTTGGAGAAGGGGAATTTTGTCTATAAAGGGCAAAAATAATAAAAATTATCGGAGAACAGTAAATTTAATGAGTGCTTATATTTTTGACCGACTTTTGCACTTACCCTTACATAACATCTAATCTTTTTCTACTTTTTTTTCAACCATTTTGTAAACTTAACACATTTCATTAAACTAAAACCCCATAATTCTTATCTATTCATTTTTGGCAAATGTTTGTGCTTGGTTCAATTTAAGATCGAACCTATTCTCTTATAGTTCACCATAATCGGAGCTATTCGAAATTGGTGGGTTCAACCATTTGAAGTTATAATGGTAGGCTACATGAAGTTGAATTGGTCCTTTCATGTCTGACGTAAGAGGTAGGTAGGCTAGATCGTATAGGTACCATGCAAAGATAGACCTAATCGGAGTGAGACCAAGAGGGCTCGACTAAAATAGGAAATAATGATTAATGTTGAATGGATTTCTTAGAAAGCTAATCATTAGAGTATAGTACTAAGAGTGAGAAGCCTCAAAGAGCCTTTCCACTAGATGTGCTTGAGAATTTATACTCAAGCAACAAGTAGCCATTAGGGGCTATTTGAAGAGAGGATCTTTTTTCTTGAAGATTCCCTACACTTGACTCTTAATTGGGTCAAATGGACTGACTCGGTCAAGGAGACCAAGTCAATATGGCGTTGTGAAATTACTGTTGGGTTAGACCAAAATAGCAAACCTTTCTCTTATTGGTTCTAATTCGTTAATAGGCCCACATTTGTACCACTATAACTTGAAGCTTTATTTGAGCTTGAAGTGACTGTAAACATTTGGGTGCGTCTAGTATACGTTTTTCATTTATTATTTTTCAAAAAAAAATGAAAATAGAACAATGTTTTTGGTTTTATTTATGGAATCTTAAACACGTCTTTGGCAGCATATGTTAAAAACAATATTTTGAAAATGAAACTAAAAAACACGTATGGTAGTAAGAACTAAAAACATATAAATCTATAATATATATTAATATATTAAAAGTGTAAAATATTTAATGTAAAAAACATAGAGATGAACTAAATATTAATTATTAAATAATTATATTTATAAGTTAAAAATTTTTAAAAATTGAGGGAAAGAGGGAGAAAAATTAGTTGAAGAAATCAATAAATTAAATGAAATACCAAAGCTGGTCAACAATGAAGAAAGAAAAGAAGAAGAAGATTTGGGCTGGGAGAAGAAGAACAACAACAACAAGAGGAGGAAGAATATTTGGGTTGGGCAGAGAAAGAATGAAAAACAGAAATAATAATAATAATAATACTTAGGGCATAGAAGGAAGAAGAAAGTGAATAATAAATAGAAGAAAAGTACAAGAAAAAAATTCTAGGCAAATTAGGTTTCGGCAAAGAAAAAGAATTTCAAGCATTAAAAACAAATTGGAAAACAACTCTTTTTTTATATTGGGGAAACTATTACATGTAGCAATTGCCTTTTGAACAAGGTAACTCAAAAGAAATAAGATAAAACCCTATATGAGTTATGGAAAGGTAAGAAACCTTCTATTAAATACTTACGAATGTAAGGGTGACTTGCTAAATTTGTTTTACCTACACCTAGGAAGGTGAAAATAGGTCAAAAAATAATTGATTGTATTGTTATCGATTATGCTCAAAATAGTAGCGTGTATCGATATCTTGTGCATAGATATGAAAATTTAGATATACATAAGAACATGATAACGGAATCTAGAAATGCTTCGTTCTTTGAACATGTATTTCCATGTAAATCCATAGGAGATTAAGAAGTTAAGGATAAATATCAAGAAGTTGAGGATGAACGTCAAGAAGTTGAGGATGAATCTCGACGAAGCAAATGAATAAGGATAGAAAAATCTTGTCCTTCAAATTTTCTGACTTACTTGTTAGAAAGAGAACTCCCAAACCTTACTGAAGTTGTGACCTTTTCAAAAGGAATTTTGTGGAAATAAGCCATCAATAATGAAATGGAATCTATCTTACAAAATCACATTTATGAACTAATATATCTTCCTCTGAGATGTAAACCTTTAAGGTCCAATTAGATTTTTAAGAGAAAGATGGAAGCGAATCAAAAAATTGACAAGTATAAGGTTAGACTTGTAATTAAAGTTACAACCAACAAAAATGTCTAGATTATTTTGACATATATTCTCCTATGACATGAATAACATCCATCAAGAGAATACTTGCGATTATTGCTTTAAGGAATCTTCATT
Organism: Nephelium lappaceum; assembly: GCA_021234005.1. Lineage (NCBI taxonomy): Eukaryota > Viridiplantae > Streptophyta > Magnoliopsida > Sapindales > Sapindaceae > Nephelium > Nephelium lappaceum. Next base: position 14,588,773 of record CM038005.1, on the reverse strand, counting down.
TATTAGATGTGAAAATAGCTTTCTTGAATGAAGAGTTGGATGAAGAAATCTATGTGGAACAACTCAAGGGTTTTTTTGCTTCAGGATGAGAAGAGAAAGTTTGTAAATTGGTGAAGTCGTTATATGGCTTATAACAAACACCAAAACAATGGCATGAGAAATTTGGTAAAACAATGATGTCAAATGCCTTTAAAATTTGTGCATTTCAAGGACCTCTTTATATAATGTTAGGGTTTTTGTTTACATATAATTCAATCACTATAATATAGGAAAGGTAAATATCTTCTTTCCTATTTTACATGAAATTGTATTAAACAATTAGATATGGAATCAAACTGCAATTAAATGTGGCCATATTTGACATTTATTACATTTCTAACAATTTTCTATCCAAATAGATCTCCTATTCATTACGGAGGTATTCCTGTTTGGTGAGGTTCCTTTTTTTTTTTATTTCCTAAAGCTTCACCGAATTGAGGAAATATGCCAGTGTTAGCTCGTTTGTAAAAGATTTCATATTTTTGAGTCATTTATATTGTTAAGAAAATAGTCAGCTAATGACACTTTTTGGGCCTGTTCGGCTTATATGACCTTGAGTTGTCTCTTGTGCAACCTATTTAAACCTAAGTTGCTTCCCTTACTTAGTATAGTCGAATATGGTAAATATTTCCTATGACGTGGCATGTGCTAATGTGTCATGAGATTATGCGCTTTATATCATCTAGGCTTTGTATTGAGCTTCTTGGGACTCTGGGCTTGTTAATCCTATTGGGTCCTATTTGGGCCTCTGGTTCAAGTGGCATTTTTAGGCATAACAAGAGTTGAATTGTGTCAAAAAAGATTTTTATGTGAGTTATATAATCGTTTACATAAACGGTAAAACAGTTCAAAGACACCTTGTCTACTTATTAACTAATAAAATAAATATATTTTCATAAGGGAATGTTCAAAGGCCAACACTTACTTATCCTATGCGAATTTCGACCATTGAATTATACTACCAAGTTATAAAACGTTTATTGTGTTATCACTTTTTTCTTATTTGTCAATTTCATTCATATGGGGAATTGTTGAAAAAGTAAGGGACACAAAAGTCCATTTCATGAACCATTTTGATGGGGTTTTTTGTTTATCTTGATCTTGAAGATCAATGTAAATTCGTATTCTCCTCCACGAGGACATCAAATTGGTATATTTATTTGGTCAAAATGGTGCTTGAGTGAAAGAGAAATTGAAGTTCAAAATGCACCCATTAGGGAAGAAAACAAGGTCTAGTCCTACAACCTAACAAATAAATGAAGAAAGTTTGGTATATAAATAACGCATTTGTTAATAGCTACAAGGTAACTTATGGGTGCAAATCACGGGCCAAGCATGGTTCGAAAGGCACGCGTATGCGTCCTACACACAGGAATGCAGTCGGATTTCAAACCTGGACTTTAACACATTGTTGGTTCTGTTTGCTTCCAAAAAGTTTAAATTTTCAATTTTTGATATTTGAATATTAGCTAGCTATACCTGCAGGTTTGATTACTGAATAAATTTTGTTTTTGTAATTGCATATATAATTATTTCACGAATAATCGTAGCTATTAAAATATTGAATTCTGAATTGAAACTGTAAATTTAATTATTGGATTAATATCATGAAGTGCAAAATCAATATAATTAGGAGGCCATTATTTCTTAATTGTCCACATGAAGCGCATAAATTGGCATCTCTTCTATTTGTTTAGACACAACTCAGAATCCAGCTTATTTTCTACTTTCTTAGTTTCTATCAAGCACTATTCCTAGCTATAGTTTCCAGCATGATAGGATTTTGGGTTCAATTTGGTTCGTTGATATTTGTTATCATCATATCTTGAAAAATGAAGGCTAAACATTTAACGGGAGCAGGAAATTTGTCTTAAGAATACTATTTTACACACGGGTCTCAATCCTTTTTTTTTATACTTTTTGTTACAAATTAATTGTAATATGGAGAGTCTCCGAAATTTTAATTTTTCGCTTTATATTATTACATGTTCTTATTTCTAACAAAAGCAATCAATCACAAGTTCATAAATGTAAATGGAAAAAAAAAAAAAAAATACTACAAGTTTATGAATAAACTATTGTGTGATGTATTGATTATGTCAGAATTAGTTTTTTTTTTTTTTTAACTTTCTTTTTTATTTCCAGTTTCGTGTATCTTTTATCTTTAGATAAAGACTAGAAGAAATGTCATTCTCATTCCACAACTCAAATTTGTATGAGACTCACAATTTTATTTTCATTACGGATTAATTTGAAACAAATAAATACTTATAATTATACTCATTCCTCATTGTCATCTATTACTACCATAAGTAAACACACCATATTGTATTAAACAATTCTTTGACTGTCTCATGCCCTTGACCAATCGTGTAACAAAATCCTCCTCATTAATGTCCATTAATCAATCAAGAGATCTAAGTAATGTTTAACCAAAATTCACTACATCCTAAAAATCGCCTTGCGGCGTTGGGACATTATCATTATTATCATTGATATCCTGATTATCACTTAATGATCATGCAAGCATGACCCACCTTGAATATAAATAACGAATCATTATAGTTAAATATATCTATTTTACATTTTGATTAGTCAATTAGAAGAACTATGCCCACAAATTCGTAATCATGCATGCATAATTAACCTTAAAAGGGATGACTACTTATCATTTTCTGTTTAAAGAGATTAGTAGATTCTTTAGATACAGATGTTATCGATTATCCAACCTATTGATGTATTGATCGCTAATAAATTTCCCTATTTGATAGTTTAAGTCACCCAACCCCCCATCTAAATTAAGATCAATTACGATCATAACCGCTAACCATACTTATCATCAATGAGGTAATAGTTTTTTTATAACTACTTGTTATGTTTGTTTTTATATATTTATCACGAATATATATATATATATATATATAAATCCATAAACAATGATCCCTTTAGTGATTTAAACAAGGGAGAATTGTAAATAATTCCCTAACTTTTTGTGAAATGTCAAAATAAACCATATAGTTTAAACAAGAAGCAAAAAATCCCCCCTATAGTTAGTTGACGATCAGTGGATTTTAGTTAAAATTAACTCAACGAAGTTATTTTCTAGTTTCATTAGATAGAAATTGATCTAAATGATCTTATTCCATTACATTTTAGCAAAAGTTAACTAAAGTTTAACTAATTGTGGGGAGTCTTTTGTTTATTGTTTAAATCATAGGGTTTGATTTGATGTTTCACCAAAAGTTGGGGTTTATTTACAGTTCTCCCTTTAAACTAATCACTCCATTATTTTTGGAATCCAATGCATTATAATCTATCACAACGTTACGCTTAATTTCCTCAATATTTTCATATTGGGAACTATTTTAATACATTTCAAGGAACTTTTGATTTGATTACATAGAACTTAGGTTAATGAAAATACATAATTAATTAATGATCTACATCAATTTTGTAAATAATTTTATATGTGGTTTAAGGAACCTCACGTCTAACAATCTTTTATTTTATTTTATTTTATCAACTTGGGGGATTTGAACCCAAGCCATCCACTTCATGGAGAAGTGTTGTTACCATGATATTATGCCTACGACTACAATGTTTACAACTACAATGTTTTAAATTTTAGTGACGGTATCTATTCAAGAAATATAAATATTTACTATAGTATAATGTTAGAGAATTGATTAATATGATTGATTCTGTAGAGTTATATAATTTTAAGGATTTTGTTTGCTATTAGAAAAAAAAAAAAAAAAAGAATTTAACTATACATTAGTTATATATAAAATTTTATATTGCTCAAAGATTAATTTTGTTTAGTTATATGGTCTTCACATTCACTTTTAAAATTTTAACTGACTTTTAAAAAGTAAAATAAATTAATTTTAATTTTCAAAAATAGTTAAATTTAAATTCTTTTAGAACAAAAGGTAATTTCTTTTTAAAACAAAAAAGTAATTTTTATACCATAGAATCTATTCCTTTATTAATTTCATTTCTTACTTTTCAAAACTACATTGAAAGTAGTATCAATTCACATTTCACAAACCAAAAAAGTTTCAATACATCTAACGTTTACATCCAGATATTTAAAATAATGACATGTGATATGAGTATCTCATATAATTACATTATTTTTATATAAATAACAATTAATATCTATATGTCATCATCTTAAATGATGAAATAACGTAAGTCCGACGTAGTGAAATTTTTCTCCAAATAAACTATACCCAACTCTTAAATTAAAACTTGAAACGAATTTTATATTTCCTAGAAAAGAAATATATATATATATATATATTTTATGCAGTTTTTAATGTAAGTCATTTCGACCAAATGGACATACAAGTCATTTCGACCAAATTAAAGCAGCAGGACCCAAGGGTAAAATGGTCAATAAAATAAAAAAATCAGCTGTGCTATTTAGTGCATCTTGTACGTTGACGTATCAACATAAACAATTATTTGCTCATATTTCTATTGCAATACATGAAAAGCGTCAACACAAATCCACTGCGCGTGTTTCCAACCCCCACCATTTTGGCGAGTTGAGTTTAAGCGTGGCCATCCTTTAATTGGGCGTTGAAGTCACGCGCCTTTGAGATCCCAGAGGAGCGTGGAGTATTAGGAAATCGGACAAAATTGGTCTAAGAATTTGCAGCAGGTCACATGAGATCAGGTTTGGTGACATGTGAACTGCCACTCTTGCCAGCCAAGATCTAGGGTTGATTTTTAACCAAAGTTTTTTTTTTTTTTTTAACTCTGGTCAGATTTTAACTCTGACATCTGGTTAACCTTGACGAATTAAAATATGGCATGTGTGATCTGCCTCTGTTGCTGCTTGCTTTGGTTAGAGTTTAAGCGTTGTTGCGAAATTTTACGCTGCTTACTCTATTCAAATTGACTTCATATATATCGAGAATAATTTTATCATTGGTATTTTTTAATTTTAAAAAATTAAATTGAATTAATCTAATTTATTTATTATATTTTAAATTAAATAGGAGAAAGAATATAAAAGATGAATTTAATTGATTTATCATAATCTTTTAAAATTATGAGACACTGATGATAATATATATATTCTATGATTAGTGTACCTCCTAATCTTAAAAAGTTAGGATGAATCATTAAATTCAACCATTGCATTTCAATTAAAAAGGCTACAAAATTTGTTATAGGAGAAAGAATATAATAAATGTGTCTGAATTTGATTGGTTCGACTTAATGTTTTAAAATAACAGGTACTGGCCATCAAATATCTATATATATAAATATATATATATAAAGAAAATTATTAAAAGTTTTCAAAAAATAATAAAAATTAATTTTTTTAAGTTTAAATAGAGATTAATCATTTTTAGAATAAAAAATTTCATTTGTTTTTAATCCATTTTCTTGCTATAAAATATTTTAAGCAAGTTATAGTTTCACGTTTGTGAAATTATCTATATAAAATGTTTTACAATATGAAAATGGACTAAAGATGATTAAAGTCTCATTTAGAAGTGAAAATGTATAACTTTTTTAAAGCTATTATATTGTTTTGGTAAGGATAAATTTATCCCATGAATTATAAGCAATACAAATTTGGTATTACATGTGCATGTGGTGGTTTGGTAGCACCTCACATGAAGAAATTATACTACCTTTTTCCTGTTTGGTTAATTTCATGTCGATTTGTAGCAATAAAATAATTTCATGTGGATTTGTAACAATCCAACATTTTTAAAACTTAATTTCACATGTATGTAGAAGATTAAAAACTAATATTAATTTTAATATAGTTCAATCGATAATGTTACATTAGTTGTCATCTTATGTATATTTTTAACTTAATTGTTGCCATCTCATTTAAGATAGAAATTTTTTTACTTGTAATTAAAAGTGTACTTGGTATTATAACTGTGTTTCTCTTAGTGGTAGTAAACAGATCGGATCTAGATTATCCTAATTCAATTTTTTTTTTTTCTCAGATTTTGTAAAATTTTCAGATGTGAATTAGATTTGGTTTGAAAATTTTCTGATCGGACATTTTCCCAAAACTTAGTTTTCAATCCAAAAACATCTGATAGGATAGGATAAGCATTTTTGGATTGAATTCGGATTGGATTCGAATATTATCATTTTTGTTCAGGTTTTTTATTTTATTTTTTAATTTATTTTAATTTTCTTCTAATAGTATTGGAGTGTGTTGCTAAAAATATAAATGCATGGATCGAGATGAGATAGTTCACACAAGCTCAACTTTATTTTATTTTTTTTTATCGATGTAATATTCATTTTTTAATAATTTAAAAAACAACAAATTTAGAAGTTAGGGAAAAATTGTAAGTGTTGAAACCATTCATTATTATTATTATTATTATTATATATGCATGTATGCAAAAGGTTTATTTCTTAACAACCTCAATTCTCATCACAAAGACACTAATGTTTTTCAGGCAATTTATCAAATAATACTTTCTCTTTTACTATTAAAATTGATATTATTGTTAAATTAATATCATCATTTTTTCAATATGTATTGATTCATATAAAATAACATAATTAAAATTTAAAATGAGGCCATAAGTAAGCATGCCGTAATTCATAAGTATATTAGATCAATTAAGAAAGTGGTTATATTTATTTTCAAATTATATTATTTATATTTTAAAGAAAACTATCATATTAGTCTAATTTTTTTTTTTTAATAATTTGATATCCACACTCAATTTAACTTATAAAATCGAACTATTCAAAAAAATCGTAGTACAAATGCTAATATTTTAAAAATTGTTTGTGTAACTTTTATTTTTTTCTAGAAAAAATGTGGTCATATTGATCACATAAAAAGTTATTTTATTAATTTTTTTAGATTTTATTGCACATTTTTAATTTAAAAGTATATAGTAAAAAAAAATATGGATTTACACTAGACCATATTCAAATTTGAATATTAATGGGAATCAGATTTTTTCCTGATCCGTGTTGAATTTAGATTTAGAATAGATGAGCTTTAGGCTTTTGGCAAATTCAGACTGATTTGATCCGCATAATAACTTTTTGGATTTGACTATCTTACTGATTGGATAATCTTACTCATCAATTGTAACTATTAGATTGACTTCAATAATCATCTTTATAATCAATCTAATTATTACAATTGATAGGTAAAGTTACCTAATTCAGTAAAGTAACCAAATCCTAAATTTTTTGTTGTAAATCTTATTTCAAATTTTGGAGCATTCATATCAGAGTTGGAGATTGATTTGTCCGAATTTTTTGGATCGGATTGAATTTGGATTTGGGATCGGATAGGATCCGAATTGTCCAATCCAATTGCCACCACTAATTTCTCTTTTTTAATTTTTATTTTTTCATGTGGTGTGTGTATATATGTACTGGTTTCCAACTTGATTAATCAATTTAAAAATGAATGTGTTTGTTAGATGATCTTCATTTGGGTAACTAAAACTTCATGCATTAACTTATGGCACTTACAATCTGAAATCAATAAATGGAATATGTAGTTATACAACAAGAATGAAATGTAATTATATCGCTTTAAAAGCGATTAGGAAGTCTGGAGCTTGGACTAAAGAGAGAGTCTACCATTACATTTGATTGCCCAAAACAACAGAAAAATTGTTATAGTAATTTATTGGGTTATACAGAATAACTTATAATCTTAACTTAAAAAAATAATTTCAACATTCATCTATCCATTTTCACTCAATTCAAAGGTTATTATCAATTTTGAATTCATTAACTTTTTTCACCTTTAGATTAAGTGAAAATTGATGAATGGGTAAATGGACAGATGTATGGTGAAGTTATTTTTTTAAGTCAAAATTTTAAATTAGTTTATCCTCACCCTAAATTATTTATTATTTATGATAAGAACAAGTTTATATATAGAGAGAGAGAGAAGAGAGAGAGGTATGTGTGATTTCGTCATCAGTATCTCGTAACTTTAAAAAGTTAGAACAAATCAATCAAATTCATTCATTGTATTTTTTCTCCTAAAATAAATTCTCTCTCCTAATTAATTCAAATGCAATGGATGAATTTAATTGGTTTGTCCTAAAATTTTTAAAGTTAGGAGATACTGATAGTAAAATCACTATATATATATATATATTCAATCCTGTTTTAATTTTTACAGAATATTATTACCTTAACAGGTAATAATTTAATTGTTTATACTCACATTAGATTTAAAAAGTCTCAAAATAACTTTTTTTATTTTTTTGTGTATAATCGTATTTCACACGGTGTAAATAATTAATAAAGTGTAAAATATCAATAAGATAAAAGGTTGAAACATTTAAAAATTTTAGAAAACCTGATATGGGTGTTTATCAAATCATATTTCATAACACATAAATATTTTATATAGTGTGAAATATACATATTTTATATAATACAAAAAATATTAATATTTTTCATAATATGAAATACCAATATTTTTGACAATGTTAAATGCAAATATTTACACAATATGAAATATCAAAAATCCAATAAAATAATACTATATGATAAAAAGTACAATTTATAGATATTGTTGACAATAAACCTGTAAAATAGTTGTGCTTTAAAATGTATAAATAGTAATTTCATATTATGTAAAATAGTTGTATTTGACACAGTGTAAATAATTTACAAAAAGTAAAATACAAGGCACAAAATAATAACAAAACACATATAGTTAGGGTTTATTTGGTAATTGTTGGAGTAATGTATCGAAAAATAATAATAAAATTGAGTTAAAATAATCAAACTATTAGTTGTTGAGTAAAAAGATATTTTAAGAAAGATAAAAGTTAAATTATTCATAGAATGATGAAATTAGATGTTTCGTTTTAATAGCTCGTAATTTATTAAATTGTCTTTTTTTTTTTGGGTGACTGTTAAATTGTCAAATTAATGAAATGACTTATCTAGGTTATTAGAGCATAAGGTCATCAATTTGACTGAAAAAATAATTTTAATATCTATCTATCTATTTTTACTCAATTCAAGGATTGTTATCAAGTTGAATTCATTTATTTTTTCACCATCGAATTGAATAAAAATTGATGGATAGATGTTAAATTCACTATTTAAGTCAGAGTTTAAGTTAACATATCCTAACCTTTTTATAAAACTTTCGCAATATTTTGTTTTTTGGTTTATTAAAACCATTTCAGTTACATAAAGCACGCAGTGGCTTAAGGATCCATTAAGCTTGAACTTTTTACGACTTTTTTTTTTATAAAGAACAAAAAAGAAGAAGCAAACATTGAATGGGTGAGAAGACTGTTAAGACTTGCTAAGATCAAACATTAGTTGCCTAACTCATATATCTATATACTCTCATAAACAAAAGATAATTACATTTAGAATAAATAGATAAAATTATCCACACAAACTTTCAATTGTGTTTCATGGAAATTTAGCTCTAACACTTAAGTGAATAGAGAAGTGTCTATCCACCTTTATTCAGAGATGAGTTGCAAGCTTTCGAGCACTTTTAAACCTTCACAAGTCAATTATTATGATAATCTAATCATAATAATGTAATGTTTGATGTAATTACAATCCCAGAATATTGGCTGTCAAAAAAAAAAAAAACAAAAAATCCCAAGAAATTGGGCTTGACCTCTCGCCAATAGTAACAAAAAGCAAAGCATTAGTACAACTGTATCCCGTAATCAAAGAGTCGGTAAGAGTGTTTTAATACTTGTTAGTTGTCATTTCAAGAAAGTTTACACCAAATTATTAGTTAATATTTGGGCAGGAATGAGTCCATAATGGAGGAACGCTCTAATAGGGGTATTCATTGTTGGTGACTCGAACTGACAATGAGATGTAGGTGTGGGAATCTGTGGTTGGTAAATGGTTGAGTGGCTAATTGATTTGACAAGTGCATTGTCTTGTTCGCTTCATCTAGAAATGTAATGTAAAGGGTCAGCTGATGATAGATAAAACAAGCAACTGGAATGTATACAAAATTCAATCACCGACTCAAATGTTACTGTTAAAAACTTACTCACAGTTAAAGGTTTTGATGAATTTTGGAACAATGTCAAAAAAGTAAACATCAAGAAAAAGCTTTGTTGTGCCTGCTGTCTCCAGGCCTGTCAAAGGGCTTTTGGCCCCTGAAATTGGAGAATTGATGGCTTGTAGAGAAGGCTTGATCCTGGCCCAAAGTTTGAATTTGTAAGTCCAGTTTGTGGAAGTTGATGATGTGGATGCTGCTAAGGATATTCACTCTGGTGTTTTTCAGTGTGGAGATGCTAGCATTCTTGTCAACGATATAAAGACATTATGTAGAGAGGTCGGGGTTGTTAGTTGTCAGATCATTTTGAAAAATCGAAATTGCTTGGCCCATAATCTGGCCTTCCTTGTTTTCTCCTCTTTAGAGTTCCATAGATGGCACTTTGTCACTCAAGCTTGTATATTTCTAGCTTGTGTCTAGTAAAGCTTTTAATTTAAAAAATAAAAATAAAAATAAAATAAAATAAAATTGTTTATGAGATTCAGCCATTGGATGATAGGATCTTGATTTAGGGCAACATCAGTTAAAAGCCTTAATTCTAGTCAAGGCAGTAGAATAATATATTGGCCGGCCCAATGGATTACATATAAAGAGGCTTGGCTCTTGGGTTCTGTCTGGCGGCATGAGCTCACACCGTCAAACTTCTAATCACACCCATTTCATCATTGAAGAGATTGTAGATGAGTGGCAATATTTCCACCCCTCAAAAATGGTATGTACACCCCTTTTTGTTTGTACACCTACTAAAAAATTTAAAATTTTTCTAATTTATCTTTAAACCTCACTTAATACCAACACTAGCTTTTTTTTCTTAATTTTATTCTATTTATTTTTGTAAGTACACCTCACCAATATCTAATTGATTATTTATTTAATTTTATATATTAAGATTGCTTATGTATTAACTTTTGTAGAGACTAGAGAAGAAACCTATTTTTCAAGTAAATCAAGGGAGAGACAACAGTTGTTAATTTTTGACGAATGATTAAAGTTGATTTTTGATGATGAACTCTTTTTAATTTTGCCCTTTTTACTCTTTCAAACCCTAATTTTTTAGTTATATTATGATACTTATATAAATCCTAATTTTTTAGTTATATTATGATACTTACATAAATGATTATAGGGTAATTTTTATTAAAATTAAGATTGCATGAATGATTAAAGTTAAGATTTGATGACAAACCCTTTATTAATTTTTATGATTAAAGTCATGAACTCTTTTTAATTTCTCAAACTCTAATTTTTTGTTTATATCATAATACTTACACGAATTATTATTAACTAATTTTATAGAACCTTAAGTAACACTTTTTCGATGATGAATTATGGGTATCAATTTAAATTTGTAGTTTTTGGATGATTGAAAGCATACTCTTTTGCTTGTTTGCTGATATAATGAAGAAATTAGAAGAAAATAATGACCATTTTGTTTGGTTTGTGACCAAATTTGACAAGAAAATGAAAAATGTTGATGTGGTGACTGAATGTTTGGTGATATTTGATTGCATGAATTATTGGAGACTTTTCAATTTTTAATGGGAAAATGTTAGAGTTTGGGAGAGTAACAAAAAGAAGAAAATGAAAATTGTTCAAGTGGTGCCTAAATGCTTGGCAATATCTTTGATGATTAAATTAGGATTGCATGAATGATTGGAGACTTTTTAACTCTTGATGGAGAAAAGTTAGGGTTTGAGAGAGTAACAAAGAGAAAAATTATTGTTTAAGAGAGTAAAAATGGTTGATGATATAAATGATATTTTAATTAATAATCAGTAGGTGTACTTGCAAAATATTTACCTGTTTAATAATTTTATTCAATGGTAATATTATATATATATATTTTTTTAAAAATGTTAATTTGGGGTGTACATACAATTTTTGAGAGGTGAAAACATTGCCACTCATTGTAGAACTTAATAATTCAGAATTCTCTTTCAACAACAACAAAAAAAAAAAAAAAAAAAAAAAAAATCCAGAATTCAATGGATTACAATAGAAACCCAACCCATTGCTTTACCCAGTAAGACTATGGGCCTGACCCATCGAAGTCAATTTTTGAAATGATTTAGCAATTTTTTTTTTTCTTTTTTTTGAAAAGATATACAGTTATACACCTTTCTTTTTCCAGAGAGGATATATCTTTTAATTGCATCAATTTAACTTCTCATGGAAGTTTTACTAAGGAAACATATACTTGTAATATATTAAAGCATGATATGATCATTCTAGCCACTGTAGAAAAGACATTTTGATTAAGTTATTATGTTATATGTAATGGATCATAAATTTGGATTTTTTTTTTTTTGAAACATAAATTTGGATGTTTTACTAATCTAAACTTTTATATGAACAGATCAAAATTTGATATTGATTATTAAATAAATAAAAAAGAAACAACCATAATAATTTTGATTATTGATAAAATTTTAAAAGGTTTAGACTTTATTGATTCATACATCTACGGAGGATATTAGATCATTCTTTTATTTTTTTTTCCCCGTACATCACTAACACCAATCCATCTATAGTTTTTATTATTTTTATTTTTATTTTTGGGACATATTACATATTATAAGTACATTCATCACTAGACGGGCTCTCCTTATTAGAATATTGAGACACAACCTAAAATAAAGGCTCCCATAAGCAGGAGGAACAACCCACACGAAGTTGAAAAATCATCGTATAAATGAAGAGGACATTATTGTAGTTCAAACCTTGAACAAGGGCTCAACAGGAGTCACACCAAGGGATGGATGCCACTTACCGCACCGCCAACGGCTAAATCCATCCATCAATACCAATTGTCAATTTTCACCACGGAAATTGGTGAACCAACTGCAACCATTAGTCAAAAGCAGCTCGTTTCATTTTGAGTTGTGACTCAATTGTCAATAACAAGTTGGCCTATGAATCAATCAGTACACACTAAAGTTACTTTTTGTGAATAGGTTTACTATTGGATTAATGGGAGACTCCACTACTAAATCCTATTAAATGATAGTTCTAAAACTTCATTTTGAAGACAATTTAGATATAATAAAAGCACTTCTCCAAGTCAAAAAACATAACATTACACTACTGAAATCCTGCCCTCAACAAATATTTATTGAACGTTGCTTCTCCTCTTTAAGGAGCCTTCCACAACCCAGCTAAGCTACACCCAATTCTCATCTTTTAGAAACAACTGATAAAAATTATGAGTTCAAACTGCAGACATAAGAGAAGAACATTATATTTAATTGAAGATAATGATGCAAAATTATATAAAAATAAAAGAGAAGTGAGAAATTAATAAAGATAAGAGTGATTGTCAAGCTGGAATGGGCCACTGAATAAGAATGGTGCGGCATGATTAGAGTAAGAGGCAATTAGAAAAGCACATTTGGGGTGACGAAGTAAACATATATTAGATTATGCCCAAATTCATTGCTAGATTGGCGGCCACTTTGGATTGTCAATGCTTGTTCTTCAACAAGCAAGCATGCCTCCCGATACACGCTCTTTGAATCGACATTTTTATTACAAATTTTGACTGGCATTGCTTTCTATCACAGAAAAATAATTATATATTGCTTAAAAGAAAAAAAGAAAATTAATTATATATTTATCATTACCACTGCTTTTTAAGTTTGATTAAGTTTAAACTTTTATGTTTAAGTGATTTCCTTGTATATAAGACAAAAGTATCACAATTTATGGTAGTGCGATGTAAAACATATTGTGTATGTATATATACTTCACTTTTCTTACCATATACAAATATAGTGGCTAGGTATCAAGGGATCCGTTATAATAACATAATATATGTATATATATATGGTTACTTTACTGGTTAGTTAAAATTATCTATCAATAACAATTATTGGATATTAATATATATATATAGACACACACCAACGGATTCCTTACATTAATATATAAGGAATTTAATGAAATCTAATCAATTTCAATAAATTTGATGTTATTATTATTATTATTTATAACTGATAGTAGTGATAACATATAAGTGTGAAAAGATTTTATATATTTATGAAAATTATAAGGCGTGGGATTCTTACCTCCGGGAAGGTAGGGATTGAAGCTCTAATTATATCCTCATACAAATTAAGGAGTGATTCCACATGAAAAAATATGGGTTTCATCAAAAACATAAAAATAAAAATAATAATAACAATAATAATGGTGAAGTTGGATAAATCTATAATTGTTATATATTATGTAGTGATAACTTTTGTTTAGGTAGATGTGCAATTATAAAAAGTATTAAGATAATTATTTTAAAATTAATTTTTTTTTGTCGTACTTATTAGGCCTAGTTACAAGTTTATTAGTTATCATCTTTTGGTGCATGTGACGTGGTTATTCATTTCCTCATCTATTAAGGTGGTGGGAGTTCATTCTTATTAAAGATATTTTTCTTATTATAATAATATTTATCTTTCGATTATAGAAATATGTATCCGAACTGTACAAATAATGGTTAATCATAATACGTCTTAACAAATTTATGATCCTATTCAATATCAACTTAAAAAAAATAAATAAAATAAACTGTAACAAGTTTATTTATTTGCAATTAAAATTTACAGGTAATCCTAATTAAAATGAACTAACAACAAACTAGAATTATGCGATTAAAGAATTGATTGTTATGTCATTATATACAAAACTAAACTAAAGTGCAATTTTTCCATTTTATATGTTAAAAAAAAAAAAAAAAATTGCCGATTTGATATGTTATATTAGGCTCTACGGTGGTTTAGGTAACCTTTTTTAAATTGGGAAAATTGCGCAGACGTCCTCTGAGGTTAAGTGATGGACATCAGTTAGTTGCAAACTTGCATGGTCATGCATTTATGCATTGGTTATTAGCTCTAGCCATTCTGTAATAAGAAGTAATAAAAGTTTAGTTCAGTTTCAGACCAAAGGTTTATCTCTTACTTATCTTTCTTTATTATATATATATATATATATAGATAGATATATATAAAATAAGATTCTAACTAGTTAGTTTTGTGAGTTTAGTGAGTTGACACAGTGACAGTAACTCTACTTGCCTTTACTTATCGTTCGAAACTCATTAGAATCACAAAATGTGGCAAAATTTTTGATTAAAATATGGGTCGACTCGCTTGGTTCTAGGAGTCGCATTCGGACCGCACGCTAAGAGAATTATATCTGTAAGTCTCGGTAGTCATCCGTCATAGTGTCAATGGGTAAAAAATAAATAAATAAATAAAAATTAAGCTAGTTTGTTTTGTCGTCTATTAATTCATCTTTTAATTTGGTGACAATGTGATGAACCTTAACTTCAAGGAGTCATATCATATGTATTTTGAGTCTCGCTTTCAAGTCGAGAAGATGTTTTAAAGTTGGCATTATACGTCTCCTGTAGATTCTAATGTAAAAAGTGGGTAATGCATGGCTACTCAACAACATTTGCATCCTAGTTGCTCTGTTCACTCATCAATTTCCCTCTAGTGGAAGAATTTATGGCAGTTTTTTTTTTTTTTCATATTTCTTCCAAAATAAAAATCTCTTTGTGTAAAGCTGCTTATAATTGGCTGCCAACATTTGTTTCTTGTCATTGCTAGATCTTTAAAACTCACTTGTGCCGAATGTTTTTGCATGTAAAGAAAATTGTTTTGCATGCAATTTGGGGTTTGTAACAAGTTAAAGGAAATTGGATCTCATTGTTCGTTCACGAGTGGGGTTGTTTGGAAGAACTGCTTTGCTTTCATAGATTTCCTATCTACCTATAGTATCGGTCTGCACATCCGTCTTTCGAATCAAGTAAGGATTCTCTACTAGATTTCTATTTTTATTTAACCTTTTATAAGATAAGTTCAAATTTGAGTGATGTAAAGTAGAAAACAAATATAATAATCTTCGTTATCCATTATTATTATTATTATTTTTAGTTGAAAATGTGACAGTGCTTAGTAGGTTACATCTCGCAAGAGCTGTGGGCTTATTTCCTGTGCAAATTTGGGTGTGATTCTCTTCAAGTGGTCAATATGGTTCCACTCATAGTTCTCCACTAAATGATATGGGTTTGGTTAATTCAAAATATCTTAGATTTTAAGTCCTAATATGATGTACAATTTATATCTCATGTTACAAAGGCAGTCTAATAGAGTGCACTGTCTGGCCATACATGCTCAAGTTATTGTCTTTGAGAATGTTCCTCTTTGAGTCTACACGTTCAGTTGTTTGAAATATACATCTTGTTTCCATAAAAAGTAATATAATGAATTAATCAATAAGTCTTTTTATCTTTCAACAATTCCTTACTATTATGAGTTAACTGTAGTGCATCAACTTATAATTTAAGTAGTTAATATATTTTTCTTTTATATTACTGTTGTATTTGAGTCCCACCGTGAATATTTACATACATATGTGATGAGTTTTCTCTCTGTTATTATAAGAGTAGATATCTCCCATTTTAAGAGTAAATTTTTAGACCATATATTTATCATTTAATCTCAAAAGATGTCGATAGATATTTGGTTATCAATGTTAGTAAATTTTCGATTAGCTTGTATATATTAAAAACTGAATTTTAAGAATATGAAGGACAATTCCATAAAAATATATCCACATCTAATTGTCAATGTGTAATAAATTCAACGGTTTTATTGTAAGTTTTGGATGGGATAAAAGCCAACATAGACTCAAATGTGACTTTGTTGTATGAGAACTCTATTGCAATATGGTATTTGAAAAAAAAAAAAAGATCATGTGTTAAATTAAGTTGTCTAAATTTATTAGTCTAAATTATGTGATAAGTTTACGTGTAATTACCATATCATTAATGTAACATTCAAAAATAATGTGTTAGTTATAAATCAGTTTGTCATATCATTTGGATAAAATTTTTGATAAATTTTTGGAAAGTGTTTGTGCCTAATATATATATATATATATATATAATATTTGTATGCAATGAAAGTTAAGTTAAAGGCTTTAGAAGAGGAAAGTAAAATTGATCAAAAAAGGGGATTGACCAGAACGTGACATGAGACTAAAAGCAATAGCAAAAGCAGGAGATATGTGTGGTACCGCCATCACAATCACACCATCTAAAAAATTACGTTGGGACTAACACATGCAGCTTTGGATTCGCAGCCTGCCCTACACCCATGTGCCTCTGCTTTTACCATTAGCATTTGTTGAAAAAACAAAACAAAAGCATTCCTTCTTCTTCTCATGAAGAAAAAGTAACATTACACCCCCAACTTACTCCCAACGTTAATTATTGCTTTCAAGACCAATCAAAGAGAAAGAGAAAAGAGGATAAAGACTTGTAGACAACCATCGACTTGAAGGCTGCCATTTCATTGTCTTTCCCTTTGGATTGTTATCATTAATTTTGTTTTTTTTCCTGTTTACCATTTTTCTTTCTGAAAAATTTTATTTTAATCTTTATATTTTAACAGTTTGTTTGTTTTTTATTTTTTACCAATTATTTAACCAGTTAAAGGTGACAAATAGATTAAGATGACTCTTTTGCCTTCAACTTTGTCGATGTATCAACTTCAAATCTTAAATATTATAGTCGGAATTTTTTTCTATTAACTTAAATTTTTAGAGTCGACTGGTAACTAGTATAGTATCAAAACTTAGAGATTTTTTATTCAAATCCTCTCTTTCCTTTTTATCTAAAATTTTTGTATCTATTACATATCTTATACGGTAATTACACATGTTATAAGTATGAGATATTTAACATGTATCTAATATCTGTCATTTTTCCACGCTGCACGTGAGAGTGCGTGTCAATATGTCAATTTTAATTCTTAGATCCATGTTGCACGTGAGGATGTGTGTCAATATGTCAATACTAAATCTTAGATACTATAATTGGATAATTTTCCATCAGTTTAAACTTTTAGGTCTGATGATAACTAACAAACTTTAAACAAACAAAAAAAAAAAAAATCAAGTTTTGGGGTCTTGTGTCTTATATAACTAAAAAACTTAAAATAAATAAATAAGGTTTTCAAATAACATAGTCGTGGTAAAAAATGAGATAAATCAACAAAATATATTCAAATAAAATAATTTTTATTATTTTTTCCCTAAATTTTATTATTACTATTTGTTTATGATAAATTCAAATTTTATTATTGTTGTATGTGTAATGTCTATTATACTTATATTTTCTAAGTACTTAATTGAATGGAAAAAATAAAGAGAGGAGAAATTTGTAAACTTAGAAAATTGAGCTAAACCACAAAGGACCCATGCAATAATGTTCTATAAGCGTATTTTTGAAAACTTATTTTATAAATTTAAAAAAGAGAAACATGGTTTTGCATTTTTAAGCTTTGAGAACATATTTGGTAAAGTACTTTGAAATAATTGTTTCAAAAATAAAATTTTAGTCATCAACAATATTTTGAAGAAGTATAAGAAAGCCTTGGTGTGTTTTAAATTTTATTTTATTTTACATAAAAAGCTTTTACTTCTTTTACTGA
The DNA here is from genome assembly GCA_021234005.1 of Nephelium lappaceum. Lineage (NCBI taxonomy): Eukaryota > Viridiplantae > Streptophyta > Magnoliopsida > Sapindales > Sapindaceae > Nephelium > Nephelium lappaceum. The sequence continues at coordinate 14,570,215 of CM038005.1, read as the reverse complement.
TGATAAAAGTTTTTATAATCATTTTCTAAATATAATTGAATGAATGTCACTATATTAATATAACAATTTGTAAACTAAATCTTTGAAAAATAATATTTAATGTGACCTTGAAAATTCAATAACTAAGAACTTAAATATACTATTGTCATCTTAAATGTAAATTAGTCCTTTTTAAGATGCTTCATATATTGATTCGCAAGTGATTTTTCATATTGACATCTATACATAATCTCTTTATATTAAAATCTATGACATGAAATTCAAAATATTTCAATTTTTCAAGTAAGAATTTAAATATACAAAGATCATCTTAATTTAAATTCATATTTTTTAATATCATTTATATTAAGATCTGTAAATAATTTTTTATATTAAGATCCATGCATATCCTTTAATTAATAACTTTAATATATCTCAATAAAATTCGATAAATTTCGATTTTTTTTTTCTTTTCATAAATGATAGGAACAGTTAATACTATTTGTAAAGATGTTTGATGCTTAATTTTTTTGAACTATTTTCTTTTTTAGTTTCTCAATGCTTTACAGTAAAAATATTAGGAAAAAAAAAAATGTGTGCATGTATTATATATGCATGTGCTCTTTGCATATTAATAGGAAAGAATCAATCCCGAGAGTAGTCAAATATCAATGATAGGAAAGAATCAATTTTTCTCATAAATCAAAAGAAGTCAAATATTAATTCTTAATTCTAAGAGTAATTTACTACATATAATTTACTTCAATCAATATATTTTCTTAAACATAAGTATCAATTAATTTATTTTCTTTATAATTTTATGTATTTATGTACAGAGAATCCTAGCTCGAATAATATCTCTTCACAATTCCTTGTCTTAAATTCTATACACAGTTATGTAATAATCTAAAAGATGACCTTACCCCTATGTGAAGTTCAACTTTTTCACGATTTGCAAAAATGATTAAAATACCACATTCTGACATATAATAAGTATATCGTCTTCATCTTATCAAATGAAATTAAAATAATTATTAAAAAATATTAAAGTGAAAAAAAATTAAAATTAAAATTTTGTAAGGATTAATTTATAAAAATTTATAAACAATAGATGAAAAATAAGTTAAAAGATCTATTTAATAATTAAAATAAAAGAAATAATATTAAAAATTATCGATAGCATTGAAGTACTAAAAAAATAATAATAATAAACACTTTCTTATTTTTGCCAGTTCCAAGAAATTAGAATTTTGCAAAAATACAAGGATGATCTTAGAATTTTCTTTAAGTTAATATAAGAAATGCCTTTTTTCTAGAATGACTTCAAAAAGTTAGAATCAATGAACATCAAAATAACAAGGTAAGGTTGACTGATTGTTATGTTCTCACATTGACCCTATTGAGGTTGTGAGTTTATCCCCTGAATCCTAAATTAATTGTAATAATTAAAAATGAGTGATAAAAGAATAATACAATATAAATACCATATTGTTGATGTTTATTTAGATGAAAGAATATATTTTTTTTTTTTCATTTCTTACTTTTTTATTTTACAAACTTTAATATTTAGGGATACTTACATTAATTTTAATAACTAATTTTTATTTTTATAACTATAGAGATTTTGTAAGAAAGAGACTGTGATATGGTGGTAAACCACAGTCTACTCATACTATCTTAGAGACTGCGAGTTGTTTGATCTCGTCTTCTAGAAGTTAATCCCCAAGTCGTGTCTCGAAGTCAAATCATGGTAAACTACTGCTTGTCTCAGAGACTATGAGTTGATTCCTCTCCTCTTCTATAAGTTGATCCCTGAGTCACGTCTCAGAATCAAATTACAGTTGGTCTCAACAATGCTTTGGGTTGGTCCTAGTAATTAAAAAATTATAGAGATTTTGTAGAGTAGAATTATGCGTAATAATAATCTAAAAATTTAGTGATTAAATTGAGGGAGTGGCATGGCACAAGTGATGGGCATGGGATTCCTGGGCCATATCGTTGGTAGACTTAATCATAGGTTTTTTAATCTAATGTTAGACAATGATTAGAGACAATTAAGTTTCTCCAGAGCCACCTACCCCTTGCACCCCACCCACTCCTTTCTTTTTGCCTTTTTGTATATTAATTCTTAAACTTTAATCAATCCTTCTCTCAATTACTACTTTTTAATTAATTCATTTATTCATACTTTGATACAACCATCATTTTAACAAGATACCTTCTTTCATAAAAATTAAAAAAAAAAAAAAAAAAAAAAAAAAAAAAAAACCCTTATCCTCTGCCCCCACATGCTCCACTAGTCCAACAACAAACCTTCTTTTTTAGTTAAAATCCAACAACAAACTTTCACTCCTTTAAGATTTTATTTTTCTCTTTATATTGTTTTGTGTTAAATGTATATAATATCCTCACAAATTTGTTCAACATAACTTTTAAAAAACAAAGACCTAAAATCAACATTTAGAAGTGTCTAATTGTATTTCAGAAAATATATATATTTATAAATATAGCTTATTTGGACTATAAAAGTAGTTTTAGATTTTAAAAAGTCCCTCGAGATAATCACCACCTAGTGTGGTTTGATGACAGGAGTGGTTATTTCGTTTGAGAGGTTTTAGTTAATCCATCACAAATGATATCTAACAAAAAATAAAATATATTCTTTTGGGATAAATTAAACCCTAACCGATGGAGAAACCATTTATTCTCTTTAATTAACCTTTTATAAGTTTATTATTTAGTACAATCCACTATTATATCAACAAAAATTTAAATTTTTAATTTTCTTCTTCTTCTACTGTTAAGGTCAAAAACAAAAAGTTATTTCTAACATTCTCTAAATCAAACATAGAATCACAAATAAAAATTGAAAAGGATGCATATCTCTAGTGTCTTTTTTTTTTTTTTTCTTTTTATTTGTTATGTCTTTTTTTCTTTATAGGAGGATGAGGAAATTGAACTTGACACCTCCACTTTGAATATCTGTTACTGTCAGGGTGTACCCGTGACAATAACTTATTATTATTTTTAAATATGATTTAAGATAATACATATAAACACATGTAACTCTTAATACAAAAATATTGAAATCTATTACACGTTTTCCATAAAATTAGTTGGTCACAAGTCATAAAAAAACAAAATGTTGCAGTTGGGTACAGCTTAAAGAACGGTGAGTGATGGAGATGGTTATATGCCCCCAACTAACCATGATTATTACTTGTTGAACAAATTTGCAGAAAACAACAGTGTCATTTTCATGTACATATTTTTTGAGTGGAAATTATAAAAAATATCCAAAAAAAGGAAAAAATAAAAATTCATTTTTGACCTCGAAAAGATTTAATATTTTTTACCTCAGACAAAATTTTTAATTGTTTTCTATTCATTTCAGCCATGCAAAATTTTACATAAATTCACCTAAAATAAATAAAAAGTATTGAAAGTCTGTTCGTGATTAAAAATATTAACTTTCTTTTGTCTAAAGATAAATTTTTATTTTTATTTTTTATTTAATAAATTTTCCCATTTCTTGTTTCATGTCCTTTTTCCTGTAAGGTGGAGTGGAGCCTATCAATAATAAAAGATCAAACTCTCCTTTTCAACCTTTTTCTTTCCCCTTCCATTTGCTGTTTCTTGGATAAAATAATAAGCTTTTGCTACCTTTTTTTTTTTTTTTATTAAACATTTCAATGTTTTAATGAAACATTACATCACTTGGGAAACTTTTTTTTTTTCTTTTTAAATATACTAAGTTACATCTTATAAAGCAACCTCACACCACTACGATCAACACTTGACATCGATTTAAAGCAACCAATAATTTAATTAAAGAATACTATAAGATACAGTCATGTGATTCTATCAGTTACTTATATATGTATATATATTTATATACATATATGTCAAGCACAAGTGTCAATGACACTGTATTTAGGCTGTTCTGCTGTCTAAATATGAAGGAGAATTGGACACTGATACAAACATAAGTCACTTAAAAATGTTTCAAACACAGCACAAATTTAGGCCTTTTGTGCATGTTCTCATATATAGTAATAGAAAAATAGTTGACAGGTGTAAATGACAAGTGGCTAAAAAATATTAAATATGAGGGGTTAGTGAAAAAAGTTGGGTTTAACTAAAATGGAGACAGAGACAGCTATGTTCCAAATCTCCATGCAATATCCACATCTCTTTGGCAGGTTGCCCTTCTCTGGTATGGGCCCATTGGCCATCTCATATATTAATATAATAGATACTTTCAACTATTCTTTGGTTCCCTCAAAAATCTATTTTTTCATGCCACTAAATTCTACTCCACTCCACCTATGCTAGCTCCACACATTATCACATCACCATTTTTCAAATTCACATCTCTAAATAAAATAAAATAAAGTTTTTGAACACTTTTCTCTTCAACTAAGTCGAAGAAGAAAATCTTTCATAAGACCATCTAACAGTTAATATGATAAGACGGATTAATAAAAAATATGAGAGAAAAAAAAATCAATAGAAAAAGTAAGAGAAAAAAAGATATTATTTCATTACTTTATCTCTATACATTAATTATGAGATAGTTTTATAAAATAAATTTTTTGTTATAGAGATGTGAGTAGTAATTTTATCTATTAAATTGTAAAATATAAAAGAAAAAGAAAAGAATAACGAGAAAGATAAGAAAAAAAGATTGATACTATATCATTAATTTATCTTATCATATTTATTATAAGATAATTTTATAAAAAATTTCTTCAAGGACAGAGGTGTGAGTCATGATTTTACTTATTAAATTACAAAATGTGAGGGGACTCTTTCTTCTGCGATAAAAATTGTATTTCAAAACCGTACGTACAATAGTAAATTCTCGACACAATTGAGGTTAGAATTGAAAAAAAAAAAAAACAGAGAAATTGAATGTCATTTTCGTAAATAGCTACATAATAAAGGGTTTTGTTTTTACGAGCGTAGACCCCGACGACCGCGCCAAATATTTGTGGGCTGACGCCGCCCATTCCCACTCGCACCCTCTCCACGTCTCCAGCTCCAACCTTCATGAAGAACCAATAAACCATACACTCGACCTCAATAGCCAGGACTTTCAACTAAATCTAAAATTTTGTTTGTTTTCTTCTTAATACTATGCTGTTCAATATAAAAGAAAACTATATTGTTTCAAATGCATATTTTAAAAATTTTGATTGGTGTAATTTTCCATTTTCTTAAATTAAATATATAATACAGTTTGATCTCATTGGTTTGCAAATTGAATTCTCATCATATGCAATAGTCAATTTCAAACATATTTAATAAAAATGTGATCTTTTATCCATATTTATGGTGAGAATTTATCTATTTAAGTATGTTTACTAGTATATATGAGGAGAACTCGTCGTTTTTCTTGTATTGTAAAAGTAGATATTTAAATTTTAACATACATGTTAAATCGTGTAAAGTACGAGTTTGATCTTGACATATCTCTCTGTTGTTTTAAAAATAGATAAATAAATCAAATTATGCAAGAATTTTGTGAATCCAAGCCTCTTGACACAATGTTGAGGCCCAATAGTAAAATATTGAATATTTCATTATCTATAATCAACTTTTCTTATTAATGAATAAAATAAAAAATCCTAATATATAATACTAAAAGAAAACATAAGTTTTGAATATAGCATCGAGAAATTAAAATGAATCTTTTTATCACCATTAATATTTAAGAATGATAGTGCACGAATGAAAAAATAGTTTAAGATTGAAGACCGAACTGTATAAACTATTTTCTTTATTAGTTTGTGGATACTTATAATGCCAAAAAAACTCATTTTAGTTCATCGATACTATTTTCAAATTCGCACTGTTTTTTGGTATTAAGACAAGAAAGATCTTGACTTAAGGGTTGTTTATTTTAATAGGTTTTTATTTAATAGATTAGAATTATATTTATTAAGTGATTTTTATTTATTTTTTAAGTAGTCAAACCACTTAAAAGCACTCGAAAATCATTGAAGAAAAAAACTATAATTTTTGAGTTTTAACTAAATACCAAATCACTTAATAATTTTTTAGATATATTATTTCAAATCTATCATTCGCAAAATAATATATTTCCAAATTTATCGTAATTGCAAGTCAATTTTTATAAGTATTTGATTATTCTTGTTTAATTTTAGTAGAAAATATATATTACTTTACATTTTTCAACTTTCATTACAATAATAATTCAACTTAAAACCATTCTATTTGCTTTTAGTTAAATATATAAAATTAATTTACTTTACTATAATTATTTATTTATGTATATATAATTTTCAAAAAAAAATATACTTTACTATAATAATTAATCATATTTTAATTATGAATAAAAATGTTATTAATATATATAAAAGTGTTTAGCATTTGTTAAATAATTTATTATAATTGTTTGTATTATATTAAATGAAGTTATATAATAATTAATAGTAAAAGAATATAAATATCAAATTACTAGTTTTTAGACAATTTTAACTTCAAAAAATAAACAAAATTACTATATATTCAAGATAAAAAAAAAAGGTAATTCAAATTTCAAGTTTCATTACTATTCAATTTTCAACAACATCGTTAAGTTTTCAAATTAAAAAACAAACGACCCCTTAATAAATTTATCAACAAAAATCTACTTATTAAAACTTAAACAACTCAATATCTCTATAGATAATATTGATTAGGTATGAAAGTTGAACTTTCTTTTTTATACCAACAAAAATCAAGATTTTTGTATAAAAACATTTACAAAAATTCCATACCAAAAAGATTATATATATATATATATAGAAACACGTTTTATTTATATATATTACTAAAGTTTATACCTTTTTTATTATGATCTCCAATTATCATGGATACCTTTTTTATTATGATCTTCGATTATCATGGACATAAATTAAATTTATTTATATTCCCCATGAAGGCACGTATAAAAATTTGGTAACGTATATATATATTACTAAATTTTGTAGCTTTTTTTATTATGATCTTCAATTATCATGGATACCTTTTTTATTATGATCTTTCGTTATCACCGAAACAAATTGAAATTTATTTATATTCCCCATGAAGGCACGTATAAAAATTTCGTAACATATATATATATATATATATATATATATATATATGAACTTAAAAGTAATGGAAAGGAAAGGAAGAATCAAAAGTACCCAATGGAAGGGGGAGGGAGTGACTCACAATCACATCGTTTTTGGTGGGGAGTCGTGTGGGCCAGCGCGTGAAGAGAAACAAACAGAGTAGTAAGCATGACTGGTGTTGTTTTACCATAATGACCTCCCCCAGCGGACACTTCAAGCACTCATGCATACAAATACAATGATGTTGTACCTTAAAAAACACAACACCATTCAAACCAGACAGCACACAAAGGCTTCTCCTTTTCCTCTGTCGTCTCCTCTTCGCTTTTCTAAAAGCAAAGCACGCACAACCCAACCCAACCCCCCCAGAAACCATAACCAAAACCACCACCACCACCCTCTATCTCTCTCTCTCTCTCTCTCTTGGATTCTTCTTCTTGTTTTCTTCACTCTCTCTTCTCTCAGCAATCTCTCGACATGTACTTGTCTTAGCTTCTTCGCATCTCGCAGTGCTCCATTGCCTTACCTCTCTCTCTCTCGTTGTCTCGTCATGTAAGTCTTCTTGTTTCTTCAATGTAGCAGGCTCTTCCACTTTTTAACCGTCTTTGTCGTTTTCGTTTTCTTTTTCACTTTTTATAACAATTTCATTCCCCTGTGTTTGTTTCTTTAATATAGATTTCTGTTTTCGCTTGTAATTTTCTGCTCTTGCTTTGAGTGCTTGTCGTTTATGCAATAATAATGATAGCAGCATCTGTTTTTTGAAACAAAAATTAAAAATCACTAATCTAGCTTAAAAAAGTTTGGATTCTAGTTCATGTAGCAATGCTTCTTGGTTTCTTTATAAATATATATAATTTTCACTTTTTTTTGTTATTTACATGTTAACTTTTAGTTTCATGTCGTGAGAGAATCACGTACTGGAGTTTTGAATTTGTTTGAAATGGACAGAACTACCTGGAGAGTTATTTTGCATGGTTAAATTTGGATGATGAAATTAGCAGAAACTTTTATGGTGTGGCGTGTAATACTGAAATTTAGCTATAACTAGGTGGCTGATAGCTGTATGAAATATGTGAAATCACTTCATTACATTGATGCTGACTGCTTCGATTTTTTTTTTTTTTTCTTTTTTGTTATTTATCTTGTTTTAGATACATGAGTAATGTGATTTGAATGCTATATCTGACCTTGTTGTGTTTTTTATGCTGTATTTGCTTTGTCTTCTTCAATTTTTGTTTTCAATGGCATCTTTCTAATATTTGAAGCATTTTTACTTCTGTATGGTTTGAAATATGGAGCAAATGCTAAAATTGTGATTCCCTACCACTTCTATGTATAGATGTAGGAGGATTTGTTTCGGACATAAGTTTGTTTTGTTTAAATATCAGGATCTGGATGTGAATTTTCTAATGCATGTTTTAGATTTAAGTTTCTTGTTTTTTTTGGAATTTTGTATTATTTTAAAAGGTTTTTGGAGGTCTGATGTTTAAGGTTGTTGTTTGTGTATGCTTGTGATGGACAGAGAATCTGATCGGGAACGATGACGAAGATAAGTCCTGAGATTGAAGTTGAAGTAAACATAATGATAGAATCAGTTCCTCTGGTTTCTGCGGATGTGAGCTTTGCGTCTAATTGCTTTCCGAAGTATAAATTGGGACCGGATAATCAGATTTTGGAGGAGCCGAAGGAGGACAGCAAGGGTTTGTCTTTAAAGGAGGTTGTCGAACAGGAGACTACCCAATTGTCTGAGCAGCACAAGCGTCTGTCTGTTCGTGACCTTGCTAGTAAATTTGACAAGAACTTGACTGCAGCTGCTAAATTGGCTGATGAGGTCCTATTTGTAGACATTTTTTTGTTTTTGTTTCATTTTCTCTCTACACATACACTTAGAGACATTGCTTCTTGCTTTCGACATGCTCTTGTCCCAGTCACTTAAAAGTCAGCTAATAATCCACTTCTTTTGGCATACGACAAATATGTGCTTCGCCTTTACTGAACTTAAAGAATAGCATATTAATCGTATTTTCATTCTTATTTGAAGGACTGTCAACTTCTAAGCAGAATTGGTAATCAAATGAGTAATACTTATTTACTTGGATTCAGGCAAAGCTTCGAGAGGTGGCTTCTTTGGAGGGACACGTTCTTTTGAAAAAGCTTAGAGATGCATTAGAATCTTTGAGAGGCCGCATGGCAGGGCGAAACAAGGAAGATGTAGAGAGAGCTATTTCTATGGTTAGTTGATATTTGTTTCTTTCTTACTATATGTAAACCCATTTTTCTTGTGCTCTCTATGCCTGAAGCCCCTTTTTGTTGGAAATAGCTCCAGCTGTGGTGTTTAGCTTACTGTTACTAAATTGAAGAAATAAACTTCTATTTGGCTAGGAATCGTTTGACAACTACTTATCATGCCTATGTAGATTATGTCATTGTGCTTGCCATTCATGATATAGATAGAGTTTTCAGTATCATACCATATCTGGGGTTGTCATGCTTGGGCTCTGTATGTTTGTTACAGGCCTTAAATAAAATCAGAAAGTGATTTGTGTTTAAAAGACTGTCAGTCAGTGCTGCCATATTGCTCTTACAATTGTTGGCATTCTTGCTATTGATTGTTTAATTATTAGATCCAATTCCCTTTTTTGGAATGGATCACATAACCTACAAAAATTGTTAGTATTACGTGAGGAACGAAAGGTAGCTTGGGTGGTTTTGAAGTGTGTTTACATACACATATATTCTATCTTCTAATTCTGAGCATTTTGAGTGGCCAATCTACCCTGCCTGAGGTGACTGATTGATGTAATTGTTTGTTACTTATCGTGTAAGTAGTTTGAGTAGCATCCCAAGGAGACTCTCATTGTCTAGAAATATATTGGAACAGTCAGAACTTCTAATTGTCAGAGAGTAGTATAATTCCTGATATCAGTGTGAGTTTTCATTTGAGATGACTAGCTACTATGGATTGATGCTCATAATTCTATCTGTGCCTTTTGTTTAAAAGCTTTCAGTATGGTTTTGGCATCAATGTTGGTTTATTTATTTGTTCCCCTGGGTTGTCTACTTTATCTTTCCTTAACGATGATTGTTTCTGTCTATTTTATTTTCTTGCAGGTGGAAGCTCTAGCGGTTAAATTGACCCAGAAGGAAGGAGAACTGATTCAAGAGAAGTTTGAAGTGAAAAAACTAGCAAATTTTCTTAAACAGGTAATATTAGATTTGGGCACATGCACATACACATGCACAAAAACACATTAATTTTTTCCATTGTATCTGCCAGATTTATCATGAGTTTTAGAATTCTAAACTGAGAAGGATTGTCATGACCATTTAGTGTCTTCGGTAGGCAATATGGGAATTCTATTACCAGACGATCTAGACTTCATGTATGTTGACTGTGTTGGATCTGGCAATTAAAAGAAGCTTAATTCTTGGGGCAAATGTGTTTAATTATAGGCTAAACAAGCTTAATCTCGTTGTGTTTGATTTTCAACATTTTGTTGCATGATAACTGGAGTACTGTGGATAATTTACTGCACAGCTTAGATCCTAGAGAAATTGTTCATTTATGCTACGTGAATGATTCTTCCATAAAATTTACTTTTGGATGTTGGTTTGAATGTTATAAAAGATGAATTAGGGGTCATTTGATGTTTTCATGAACAAATATGACATGATAACATTCTCAATGTGGCATGATGCTATAAAGGCATCTTTTGCCTTATCACAACTCATGATTCATGAAGTTCCTTTCTTGTTGAATATTCATGCCTTTGGTTATCCTGTTCTTTTCTATCAATATTTTCTTTTTCACTAATTGATTTTTTCATGTTTATCTGTTATAAATGGTAGTTTTCTTAATTTAGTTATTACCATTAGTAAGCAAAGTTTATTTGCTCGATTAGATAATTAGATTTCTCTCTCTGTTTTATTTTTATTTTTAATTTTTTTAATTTTATTTTTTTTCTATCATTCATATTTATTCAATTAAATGGTTGGTGTCTGTGCTCAATGGTACTTGTTTATTGAACTGAGTAATCTTTTATCTACAGGCTTCTGAAGATGCTAAAAAGTTGGTTAACCAAGAAAAATCTTTTGCTTGTGCTGAAATTGAAAGTGCAAGGGCAGTGGTGCAAAGATTTGGAGAGGCCCTTGAGGAGGAAGAAAAATGTTCACCAAAGTCTAAAACTCAGGTTCCAATGAGTTTTTTCACCTTATTTATCTGTGTATAAATGTCCTACTGAATTGAGGTCCTATATAGATATATATGTAGTATTTGTATCATTCATCACATTACTTTGCATTGTTAAGTTGTATTATTAAAAAGAGGTCGCATGGACTAAATATGTGATATGTGCATTAATAGTATGAATTTTATTAGGGAAATGGTGCTGGATAAGTTTTAGTTATCTGTATTGCTATAGGGGAACAGTTCTTTTTACGAAGATCTTGATCTGGACTAGTACACAAAACGTTCATGATCAGATTCCTTGGAGTTCCTCTGTTCTATTCTTTTTCTTGTTGCTGTATGTCTCAATCATACCCATTTCTCTTTGTTTCCCGAGCCTACACTGAGTTGCAAACAGTTTTTAAAGTTCAAATCCTTGATGATTCCATCATACATGATTGAGTTGCGAGTTCTCTCTTCCAAAAACTTTGATGCCGCAGTCCTTTGCAAAATTATTAATGGCCATTTGGTACATTCTCGAGTGCTCTTTAATAAGTGCCAATGCCATTAGAATGCATGTTTCTCATTGATTTCAATGTCAGAGCTAACTGCTGTGCTGAACCTAGTACTTAAATAAAAATCTGAACATGTCAACTGTAGGTATGTCCTTTATTAATTAATTAACTTTTCCTGTGGTATTTGATGTTGAAAATCTGGCCCTGAAATATCTTTCGCTACTACTGAGACTCCTCTTCTTGATAAAAAGTATCTCCTTTAGAGAACAAACACAGGTTGGCAATTATCGTAACTAAATTCTCTTTTGTGAATTTCACCATGCAATGCATTATATTACTATAGTGTATTATTTCCACGTTATGGTATGATCAAGACTGCAATAATGACAAAAATATAAGGATGTAGATCTTTAGTGGATTATTCATCTGCCATGAGGCTGTCACATTGAATTTAGTAAGACTCACTGCCTTGTACTCTATGTTCCATACTGCAGGATGTGGAGGGACTAGTGGAGGAGATTCAAGAGGCTAGAAGAATTAAACGACAGCACCAACCCAGCAAGGTGCACTTATACTGTTTTCTTAAATATATTATTGCACATAGCTTTTAAGGAACAGAAACAATTGACATCATTATGAGAATGGCCTGCATTTATTCATATTGTTAGAAAGGTTTTGCACCATTAAATTCAATTAACATGGCTTCACCATTATGTTTTTCGTTGGATAATTTCGTTCATTCACAAGAATGATGTTTTCCTTCAGAGTTGCTTTTAACTTATTTTTTAAAATCATGATTCAGATTTCAGTTGAAATTCAGTCTGTTTATGCAGAAAAGTTGGTGCAGTATTTTAAGTCCTGCTTCGAGATAAAATGTAGCTGTTATGTGATTATGTTTATATCTTATTGTTGTTGATGACAATTAGTTATATTTTGCATTCTTAATTACATGCTTGCTCAGTTGTACCATTTGGTGTTCCATACTTAAAATAACTTTCGATATTTATTGATAGAAACTGAATTTTGTTTGCAGGTGATGGACATGGAACATGAGCTTCGTGCATTAAGAACTCAGATTAGAGAGAAATCTTTATTGTCGGTCAAGTTTCAAAAAGAGGTCTGTGCATTGTAACCTTTTGACTTTCATAAATATCATGCATTAAAATTCTAAAAACTTTAACTAAACAAATTTTATTTATTTTTTCATGGAAATGGTTGATTGTGCACTTAACTAAGTTCAACAGAGACAACAGAACAAACTATAAAATTAATTTCATAGGTTGAAAATACAAAGTCAAAAATAGTTGTACTGAGGCCTGTTGCCATGATATGCTTAAAACACTCATTTGCTAACAAAAGATTGCAGATCCAACTATCAGTTTTTCTCTGCTTAAAAAGTTGTTACATGGAATAAGCTGAAGCTCAAAAACATTATGATATTGGATCAAACAAAAACATGTAGATGTTATCTCTAGCAGTTTTCTCATACTATATCATTTATCATTCTTTCCAGCTGGCAATGAGCAAGAGAGTTGCAGCAAACAAGTCTCAATTGTATGCCTTTGACGGTTCTGAAACCCTTGGTTCATGTTTGCAACTCCGGCCTTGCTCAGATGTTGCTCCACTGCTTTCGAAATGTTCAATTCAGTGGTATCGTGTATCGCCTGATGGAAGTGAAAGGGAAATTATCTCAGGTTTTTGTTATAATGAGTACTCTTCACTGTAATTCACGTTATCACCATGTTCAAGTTGGATTTCTTAGCTAATTAACTTCAGAGAATATAATGACTCCGTAACATTAGCTCATTGCTTTCTTTGTGCTGTTTCTTCTTTTTATTTGATCATTTTATTAATTGATTTGTTTTCCACTTTGTCAGGTGCAACTAAATCAACATATGCTCCAGAACCTTTCGATGTTGGGCGAGTTTTAGAGGCTGAAATTCTCTCAAATGGCCAAAAAGTGATAATAACCTCTGCTGGTCCCATTGATCCTGGTTGGTTTTGATCATTAATGTTAATTTGGTTTTCACATACACTGTTTTCAATTCAGTCATGTTATGTTTTTATGCTCCTCTTTTGTTTCCTTCTATTTATTTTTCTTTAATTTTTATCTTTCTGTTTATGTCTTGTCTAGATTAGATGACCAGAAGTAAGTTCCTACAGAAATTTTATGCATGTATCATTTTTGTGCGTAGAGAAATGGTGAAGAAAAACTAATTCAATCATCTTTTACAGCTACAGGATTGGGGAGCCATGTGGAGACGCTTTTGCGAAAATCTAGTAGTGAATTCAGTGTATGTTACTTTAGTCCTTTCTCCTTTCTAAGTGTCATCTAATTTATAATGTCTCGTTTTCCAGAGGATCACTTATGACTTGCTGAAGTATAACTTTAAATAAAAAGATATATAAGCATTACTTTTTCGTATTTAATTATGAAGCTTTTAACCTAAGGTAGCTATGTGCCCCCGTTTTGCATGAGAACAAAGATAATTGATTGAGAGTCTTACCAGTTAAATTTTTTCAAACAAAAATCTGAAGCATTTTCTGTCATGGATTTTAGTTAAAGTTGTTCGAGCTTGATTCTACAATCATTTCGGTAGCTTTCAGTGGGAAGCATTCTGAGTACTGTAACAATTCTGATTATATGGCTAATTCTTTCTGTTTGTTAACATCTGATTGAGAAACCTAATATCTGATGTGGCTAGAGAGCATTTTCTGCAGAACTAATTTCCTTTGCTTAAATGTAATGCAAATATGACTTGGCAAACAAAAATATTCAAAATTTTGAGTACTAATCAAGTTTTGAAAGATTGTGTTTTACAGGTGGTTATTTCCCAGATAAATGGCCAAGATCATTCATCGCATTCTGCCCATGTATTTAATGTGGGAAAGATGAGAATAAAGCTTTGTAGAGGATGGATCACGAAGTCAAGAGAAATTTATCACCCGTCAATGCAGGTACTTTTTCTGGATGGGTTATAGTTTTTATGTTTGATCAAGTCTGCGGGATAGGGCAACCGGGGATTAGTATGCCTTCATTAGATATGCTCTATTATGCCGTTATAGATGTTTTGACTTGCTGAAGTACTTAGTATTTCCTTTTGCCACTTAAGGCTCTGCATTCCTCTCAAACTTATCAGATATTGTTCTTCGTCTAGGCTTGAGACATCCGTTAAAACTGAATTTATTTTTGTTGAATATAATTGTATATGAGATAGCCGGCGTTTCTTACGTGTACACTTTCATGACATCTAGCTATGTGGAGTTAGAGGTGATGGTAATGCTGCGGCCAAGTCCTTGTTCTGGCAAGCAAGGAAGGGGCTGTCTTATATGCTAACTTTTGAATCAGAAAGAGAAAGGAACGCGGCCATTATGATTGCCCGGAAACACGCGCTTGATTGCAATGTGAGTACCATATGCATCTGTGATAATTAACTTTGTTTCTCTACTTGCATCCTTATTAAACTTGATGAGTCATGGATATCCACAAGTTTCTCTTGTTGACACTTCAATGTCATTCCTTGTAAACTTGAAGTTGATATAAACAACTTTGATCAACAGGTGGTACTTGCTGGACCGGATGATCGAGTGTAGGAGTAAAATCGTAACTAACCGAGTTTTTCACAATCAACAAATGTGTATGCGTGTGTGTGAGAGAGAAATAGATGTGTTTGCCACAATACAGAAAAGTATGTGTAATTGGTGCTTCTACTAATTCTGTTGCATTGTTTTAGGCAGTGTTTTTGTTTTGCCTAAGCATCTGTTGTAATGAGTTTTCTGCATTTAATTAATTGGTTCATTTTTGCAGATTTCTTACTATAATATTTTCTCCATAGTAAATTTGGCTTTACTAGGTTATTTATCTGCCTAGGCCTGATGATTCGGTTGAGGGGTCGTGTCTGATCCTACCCCAACACGATTATATTTTGCTCAGTTTGAACATGATACGATTAAGTTATCATGTTGGGCCTTTTAAATTGAGTATGACTCATTTATTAAATGGATATAATATGGAAATTTTAATATATCCAATCCAATCGATTCTACTGTATTTCTTAGTTAAAATGAAGACTTAGTCCAGATAATATGCAGATTAGGTTGTCATAGTGTTTAATCATAGGTAAAACATCAATGGAGTTGTATCATCTATTATTATCCCAATTTTACCCTCGATCAATAGCCTGCCGCTTTACAATGTTTATTCTTAATGGAGTAAAACAAATATATTATCAAATATATATATATATATATATATATTGGAATAAAATTAGGGAAAAAATTATACTAAAACGGAAAATTTTCATAAAATTAATCATAAATCCAAATAACCAGAGCAAAGAAACATTAAAAGAATATATATATATATATATATGACTTTTATAATTGAGTATATCTGATTTTAAAAAGTAACGATTAATCAATTAAATTGATGTCTAACCAATCAAATTCATTCTTTGTATTTGAATTAAATAGAAGAGAAATTTATTTTGGGAAACAAATAATACAAAGGATAAATTTAATTAATTGGTTCTTATTTTTTAAAATTAGATATATCTAATTATATCTTCTATTAGACTAAATTCAAAAACTCATTCAAGCCAACAAAATCTTCAATACGATACGGATCGTTAAAAACAAGCCCATCCTGAAGATGTTGATCAACAGTCGAGATCACACCCTGATCATGATCATGATCATGATCTTCCGGGTCTAATCCTGACTGTTGATCAACAGTCGGGATCACAACCTGATGATCATGATGAAGTTGATAAGCAGTCGGGATCACATCCTGATGATCATGATCACGAGCCGATGACGTCGAAGCATCAGCTTGCTTCCTCCTCATCTCCTCAAGCTTCCCGTCCACATTCCTCTGCAACTGCACCAGCGCCTCTTCGTACTCCTTCAGCCACTCCACCGTCTCATCCACACTGTTATCCCACCAAAACCCTGTTTCCTACCCCGCGTTGCTTCTTCGTTTCTTCCTCCAGCTTCAACAGCGTTTCCTCACACTCTTTCCTCATCAACTCCAGCCTCCAACGACGCCGCATTGCTTTCGGAACTGGAGTCGGAAAACTTAGCGGTGGGATACTGATCAAGAAGAGCGTCAACTGTGGGGCTTTCCCTGTTTGGTGATCACAAACACAGCTATTTTAGCGCCGGTTAACTCCGAGAGCTCGCAGGCTTTGTTGAACAAACCTTTTCGGCGTTTCGTGAACGTCACCAAACGTTTCGATTCTTCCTCCACCTTCTTCATCTCTACTCTCCGACGACCTTGCTTTGTGGCGTCTGAAACATCCACGGCGATTCTAGAGAATGAGAGAGAGATACTTTTGACCGCTTTGTACATGGTTTATGTAGAATTTTTGCATTGTTTCCTGTTTTGTAATGGTGTTTTTTTTTCCTCCCTCTAATGAAGTAGGTGTAGCTTGTTTTTGGTTGGAGTCAAATTTATTAAATTTCTCTTTTCTCTCTCTGTAGAGAATTTCCTTTCTCATATTGATCTTCGAAAAGTTGCTTAATTTGTCAGAAAGATCGATTTTTTAAGAGTATTGTTTATGTGTTTTGTGTGATTTATGTTGTGGTGTGTTGTGTTGTTTCAGGGTGGAAGCTGCATTTTTCAGTTCGATAGCTATTCGGATCTCAATGTTTGTAGAGATTTCATGAGTAAGTTCCCGACTGTTTGCTTCGAAGCTTGTAGTTTGTTTATGGGTTGAATGTTGATGGTTCTTTGTGGTTTTGCGTGTGTCTTCCTTGTAGAGGATGAGTGGACAGGAATATAGCATTTTGTGTTGTGTGGTTTGGATTTTCCATGTTGTAGTGTAGTATGTGTTGGAAATAATATTGTCTGATGCATTCACGGATTTCAGGTTTGAAATTGAAGGTGTTTATGTTTTCCTTTTGCTGGCATCTTTTCGTGGATTATAAGAGTACATGCTTGTTGTTAGAAGAGAAGTGTTAGCTGTCTTGTTGCCAGTACATCATTTTACTTTTTTATTTTTCGGTTTGTTTGTTGAAGCGATGTATGGAGACTTTGTTGTTGGTTTACATAGCTTATTCTTATTATGTGGTTCTTGGCACCGATGCAAATAGCCGAAATTCTAGAGAAGCCTAGAGATACTACAAGCATTGCTTCGGGAAAAGCTGCTGTAACATTACCTGATGAACAACTTAGTGCAGCGAAAATGAGGCTGTGGATTAAGCTTCTGCAAGACGATAGGTAATTTTACTTTCTTATAGTCATGTATTAAAATAAAGTGCAACAATTTTTATTTGATATATATTGCTTTAGTTCCTTGCTTTTAGTCAATGAGGTGTTTCTATCTTGTATGCACATAAAACATTGCTTGGCAAAATAGCATTGCCTGCATGTACAGTTTAACTTAAGAATTAGAGTGTAGAAATGCCACAGCAAGTTATTACAAAGCATTTTGAGATGGTGTGGAAATTGGTCTTAAATAAGCACTTTTTGCGATTCTATACATGTAAGTAAATTGGAATCAACATAAAGTAGAAATTTCGAAATCTTGAACATAAGCTCTTTGTTTTTTGTTCATAAATTTTGGATTTTCAATGTATTTTTTTGGTTATGTAATATTATCATTGTATCATGTGATCTGTACTTAACATGTTGCACTGTCTGTCTTTTTGGTGCATTTCATTTGCTTATTTGTTGAAGAACTGAGATTATAACAGGATCACACTTTTAAGTTCATATTCTTAAAGATGAATTGATGTTGATTATAACCTATGAAATACCAAAGAAAATGTCTAGATTAATGTGTATCTCGAACTAGCCTAGTGTAGATGATTCTTAAATAGAAGTCCAAGGTAGCTTATTCGACACCTTTCTCTGAAAATAAGTTAATTTGTCATCCTTCTTTTCTGCTTAATATACCACTTTGATTATTATCTGATAGATGTATATTAGATTTACTTGAGATCACTAAATATATTCTCCACAGTGCAGTTACAGAAGCTTCATCAACAATTTGTAGGTGGTATATCTTGACAGAAGCTGAATTTTGGGCAGCAAGGAAGGTTGGATTTCTTTTTGAATGTTGTTCTTTTAATGAGTTCTACCTTATCATATACTGTGTACTATATTTTTCTGTTCATGATAAGATCAAATAAGTTTTAGGGGACATGTGATTGTAATTCTGCTGCATTTTTATAACGCAGAAGTTGCTGGATAGAGATTTCAACAGGGTGTCAAACCAACGGATCGGCTTTATAATGCAATTCCAGAAGCACAAACTATTTTATTTGGTTTAAGAATGTTTCTTTACAAACCTTGTATATTCATGGTTGTTTGAAGGACTATGAGAAAGAGGTTTTGGTGTTAGGGGGTGATAATCATTTTCTAATCGAAAAGTTGCTTTAATGTTGTAGTTGTATTTATTAACATAAAAATGGGAAAATAGAATCCCTTATAAAATGATCAAATGGATTAAAATGAATACAATCATACGAATATGCAATATTAAGCCTAATCGAATATTAAATGAATTAAATAAGTTGATGCAATAATTAATATCTAACATGACTGATATCAACTCTAGCTTTTTAATTTATTTTGTTTTCATATTAGCTTATCGTGTGGTGATCCAAATTGTTAACTCTAGCCATAATATTTATTCCTTATCATTATATTAAGATGTATTCTTAAAGACATTAAAATTGTGGATACTCGTACCAGTTTCTTAAAGACATTAAAAATTGTGGATACTCGTACCAGTTTACATGATAATACAAGTTATAGGCCAAGTTGCACTGACGGCTGTGACATATTCTAAAACAGTCTCCCATTGTTGAAGCTCCCAATTAGGAGTAAAATGGTGCATAAGATTATTATAATCTGTTCCATAGTTTATGATAACATGTAAATTTTACTATTTCAACATATTAATGTACACACATTGAATATCTTGAAGAATGAATGTGGGTCTTAACATAGATGTCTCACACTCATTCATTTGAGTAAAAGGACACTAGTGTAGTGCATGGGGGTCTTGTTCTGATTTTTCATATAAGGTTGAGAGGACTGAGATTCTTCTTCGGCCTTTTCTTTTACTTCTCCTGCAATGTGGTAGCCAATCACCATCCTTGGCGCACATGATTGATGACTTTATGTTTACATCTTCAGTTGTTGTACAATCTGCTTGAATATGGCTTATGATCCCATAAAATAAAGTATAGCTCATTGCATTCTTCTTCCTCTCATCTTTCACTTGCTAGTTGTTACCTATACACTACAAGAGGGAAAGCCCCAGTAAAACTCTTGGCAGGAGAGTACAAAGCAAAGCATGTTCAAGTTATAAGGCTCTGTGTGGGGCACTGAAGTTGAAGGGAGTCGATGAGTATCCTGCATTCATTGAAAAAGATCTTTTCAACAAGAGTTCATTGCTTCTCCAATCCAATCTTGTTCACAAAAAAACAGGTTCCAGTAAAGCCGATATATCTGAGCTTATATGCGCTTTTGGGCCTCTTTTGTTGGTACTTGTTTGATAATTTTTTGTATCTGTTAAACATTACAAGAACCATTTAACAGATACAAAAACTTATCAAAGTGTTGTCCAAGTGTCAAGGAAGGCATTTTCATGCAGAGGCAACAGAGTTAAACAGTCGAGGCCTTAAATTTTGTGGCGAGCCAATTGGTGAGAAGTAGTTTCTTGGAGAGATGGGATTTGTTGATGGGTTTGGTGTGCCGCAACAATTGGTTCCATGCATTAATCAACTTAAGTCCCTATTGACTTAAGTTGAGTCAATAGGGACTCAACTTTGACTTCCTCAACTTGATGATACGCGCAACATCTTGTTGAGTCAGGAGGTTGTTGCTTTTCTTTGTAAATCTAGAATTAATAGTATTGTTGTAATCTTATTCATATGTAATCTAATTATAATTGTTCTTCTCTCCCTGGTTGAGACCCTCTCACAGACCTTAGTCAATAACATTGTAGTATACACCTAAATTTAATTATTTCAAAATTGAACACATAAATGTCAAATTGACGGAAAATTAACAGAAAGGAAGATGCTTTCTGTGTGGGGTAATAATAACAACTCATTTAAGAGCTAGGAAAAAATTTTACTTATATAGTCCCTGGACAAGGACAACACAACAAATAGAACAACAAATAGAATCTTTTTGTTTTTGCTGTAAGTAACAAATAGAATCTAATCCAAATAGACTGTTGTCTATTTAGGCTGTTGTCTTGGCCAAATCTGTAGATGCATCACCAGACAATAGAGCTTTGGCAGGCGGAAGCAGTGCCACCGATCCTCTCTGAGGACTTGAGTATTTTCTGTACACAACTTTCAGCTTGCTTTCCGCTGCTTTTGAATGAAAATAGACCAGCATTTTAGCACAATCCCTGTATCAGAGAAAAAAACACATTGAAATCAAAAACACACTCCCCATAATCTCATCAGCAAATTATATATATATATATGCCAAATAAAAACTCACATCAATTGAGCTTCAGAGAATCCTGTATGAAGCTTGAGTGTCTCCGTCCAAAGAGGTGTTTTTTTGTTGAGTGTACAACGAGCAGCATAGACTGCTGAGGCAGCAACCATTGATGGGCAGAACATTATGGTGTCATAATTCATCATGCCCAATTCAGCTAGAAAATAAACCATGTTCTCCAATTCCTGATCAGGAATCGCTGCCTTGATGAACCG
Source organism: Nephelium lappaceum (assembly GCA_021234005.1). Lineage (NCBI taxonomy): Eukaryota > Viridiplantae > Streptophyta > Magnoliopsida > Sapindales > Sapindaceae > Nephelium > Nephelium lappaceum. Next base: position 14,548,748 of record CM038005.1, on the reverse strand, counting down.
AACCAGGAACACGTAATGTGTAGGCACTGTCAATGTCCATTCCAGTTTCCCCAGTATCGTTTTCTCCATCTTCAGAATCTGTTCATTAGTATAAACTCTATCTGCAATGCATACCAAATCATTGACTTCTGGAGCCCATATTTCTTCATACTTAGAAGCCATAAGCATGGCACTCATGCCCACCAACTGTAATTCCCTCTTAGGCACAATCTTGACAGCAAGAAATCGATCAATTATGTTGATGGTGAGATAAAGAGTCTCAGGTGAGAGTTCAAACTTGTGGTGGACATCAATCAACCAATCCACCAAAATTGCCCTCATTTTCTCATTAATCTCAGTCTGTGAATGCATATAGTTGTGTGGCCTGTTCTCATTCTCAACCTAGCTTGTAGAACTTGTAGATGTCCTCAACATATTCCACCCCACATAGATCATTGTTAGCATCAGCAGCATCAATATCAACAATCTTCTCCTTTGGTTTGTTGGCCAGACCACAAGCAGCCTGCAATGCAATGAAGCAAATCAGACAAAAGTCACCAACCCAAAAAAAAAAACATACAAGACTTGTTCTCTTCGTTACCTTGCTTCTTGCAGTGAGTACAGAAGAAAGGGTGGGTTGGGGTTTCTTCTTGTTCTTGTTTTCTTGCTGCTCATTGGCCTTAACTTGTTCTTCTGTATCGGGACTTATCTCGATCACTTCCTTAGGCTTGGGTTTGACAGTCGCTTTTTTCTGAACCACTTTGGCTTTTCTAGCCACAGGAATCCCTTCAACAAGCACAGATGCCTTGTCCACTTTAACACAAACTTGCTTCTGCAAATAATCAAAAAACCCCCCCATAAATCGGACACTTCAATAAATATTAAAACACCAATTGCAATTCTTGGATTGAAAAGAAACCTTATTGTTCTCAGCAGCAGCGGCAGCCTGAGCATTGGCAAGTAACTGTGCACAAAAACTCCTAGTGATGGGGCGGCTGATTTGGGGCTGTGGTGCCTTGCCACCACAGCCACCCTCAACTCCTCGAATAGTTACAACATTCCCAATATCCCCAAGTGCTCTCCTGTTTTTCCCATCTCCTCCTTTCTTCTGCTGCTTAGCTTCAACCACTCCATCTCCTATAAAATACACAAAGATTCAGACAAATGCAAGATTCAAAACACTCCCCTCTTTCTTGTATCATATTTAGATCACAACAAGCCCAGATGGGTATAGAATGCACAAAGATTCAGACAAACACAAGACTCAAAACACACCCCTCTTTCTTGTATCATTTAGATCACAACAACAACAAGCCCAGATGGGTGTCATAGCATATTACAATCAAAACAAGAAAAGAGAACCACAATACAATACAATACCTCTGGCTTGTTGTGGAATAGCAGGTCTTGTGGCCATTTCTTCTTCTTCTTCTTCTTCCTCTTCTTCTTGTTTTTGTCTCTCTCTCTCTGTTTACGCTGTCTCTCTCAAGGAACAGGATGCGAGAATACGAGGGGATGGTGTCGTTTTTTATGCTAATAAGGAGCCGACCCGACGCTTTAGACTTCCAACGGTCGAATTTCCTTCGATTATGGACCGTCAGATATTCTCTTATCCAACGGTCGCTTGTGCACTGCAAAATTATAGCCGTTAAGAAGAATCAGTTACCGTTTGTGTTTTGTGCTAAAATGTTTAAAAAATGTATATATCGAAGGAACATCGCCCATTGTAATCTGCAGTTTGATGGATTTCCATGCTACGTATGTCACATGGTGACACGTGGAGATACTCGAGATTTGCTTCCTTACGTGGAAGGAATATCGCCCGTTTTAAACTGCTGTTTGACGGATTTTCATGCTACGCATGTCAAAAGTGACACGTGGGAATACTCGAGATTTGCTTCCTCGAATGAGAAATGTAATAAGAGATCCTGTGAAAAACCCCTAGATGGTAAAATATTCAAGGGAAAAATCCAAAAAACCCCTGAAAGCGAAAATAATATCAATTTACCCCACTTTTTTGAAAATATTAGCCAAAAAACCCCCTACCAGTCTTCCAAAAGCAGTTTTCATCCAGGTTTTGAATGGTTTTGTAATAAAAATAGTAAAAGACCAAAATACCCTTATAATATTAAAACATTAAAAAATAAAAAACAAACAATTACTCAATTATCCAACTATCCTTTCATAACCAAAATTAAAAAAAATTAAATAAATAATAAATTAATTTAAAAAACCTAAAATAAATTAAAAAATTAATAAAAAATAAAAATCTTTCTTAACTTTTATTATTTGTTAAATTGAATTAAATTAAACTAATTTCTAAATTAAATTTCTTCTTATTATTAATTAATTATAAAATCCTTTTGATATAATGTTATCCTAACAAATATTGTAAATTAAAAAAAAAAAAAAAATTCAAACTAGATGAAAGATCTGGGTTTGAATCCAGATCTTCAACATCACGTTGAAAATCTGGGTTCAAACCCAAATCCACCAACATAATAAAAAACCTAAAGATTAAAGGATATGAAAAAAAAATGCAAACAAAAAAATACGAAACTACAAAGTTTTCAGCTCTTAAAATCATGTTCAAGATCTGGATTACAATCAAAGTTTTGTAGCAAAAAATACAGAAAAAAATATAACACTCCATCCACCAATAATCACAAACAATTCCATCAATTTCTCTACATCCCAACAAATAATCACAATCAAAGTTTTCCAACAAAAATACAAACAAAAAAAAAATCAAACGGCGCCGCTAGGAAGGCCGCCGATCATCCTCTCTGATGACGACCGACAAGGACCTCGACAAGTACGAGCGGACCTCCTCCAACTTGTAGAAGCCATGCCCATCGAGAGCACCACCAAGTCCGACGACTAGTTCTCAAAGGCTTTGAACGGCGCCTCTCTCTCGAACAGAGGCTTCGCCGGTGCCGGCGAAGCTGTAGTTGAGGCCGGTAAAGAGAATAGAGGAAGATGGGCAGTAGGCCGGTAAAGAGAAGAGCAGAGATGGAGAGTTGAAGGTGGGAGAAGAAAAAGAAAAGAAATGGAGAGATGGAGAGGATGACAATAGAGAGAGGGTGAGCCAAAGAAAGAGAGATTGAGATGGAATGATAAAGAGAGAAAGGGAAGGGGGGGGGGGGGGGGGAGGGGGGGAGGGGGGGGCCGCGTCTGTGAGAGAGAGAGAGAGAGGGTGAGAGAGTGTTTGAGAGAGAGAGGGAGGGAAGGGGGGGGGGGGGGGGGGGGGGGCGCCGCCGCGTCTGTGAAAGAGAGGAAGGTGGGGGGGATGGGAAGAGGGGGAGGGGGGCGCGCCGCGTCTGTGAGAGAGAGAGAGTGTTTGAGAGAGGGGGGGGGGGGGAGGGGGGGGGGGCGGGGGGGGGCGTCTGTGAGAGAGAGAGAGAGGGTGAGAGAGCGTTTTTTATTTTTTTTTCTTTTAATTTATTTTCAATGTTTTTATTTATTTATTCTTTATTTAATTAAAAAACTATTTATTATATGCCAGCTGTATTCTATTACTTATATAACGTCCAATTACGTTTTTACCCTTAATATTAACGGATCCGTGACTTTCCTTACCGTTTCACTATTCCAATTGACGGTCGGACCTTTTTGGCTAATATTTTCAAAATCAGTGGTGGTTTGACATTATTTTTATTTTTAGGGGGCTAAATTGATAATATCCCAATATTCAATAATAGGCCTCAATTTTTTTTTTTTTTATTAATGGGGTAAACTATCAACTACTGGTTAAAAAAATCGATTGATGTTAAATTTGAAAGTTATAATGATAATTGGATGAGTACTTTTATTTATTTTAATAAAATTAAATAAAAAATTTGAAAAAAATAATTAAAGAAAAGTTTAATTAAAAAATTAAATAAAAAATTTAATTTATTAGATCTATACCGTCTATCTTAAAATGAACGATGAAGATTAATTTGAAAAAAATAAAATAAAATTAAATAGAAATTAAAAAATAAAAAATATATTTAATATTCATTTTTATTAAAATAATATTAATTAATTAAAATAAATTTTTTTTTCAAAAAATAAGAATATCATCTCCATCGTCCATCATAAGGATGAACAGTGGAAATGAAAACAAAAATTAAAATAAAAAAATATTAAAATGAAAAAAAAAAAAAAGACTTTCTTTAACACGCCCGACACCTAGCCTGCCTATCCATCTTCGCTTGTTCTTCTTCAATCTTACTTTTCATTTTCTTCTTCCATCTTCTTTTTCTTCCTCCTCATCTATCCATCTCATTCTTCGTCCATTGCTATCTAGTTGTGTACTTCAGCTTTGTTTTAGTTTATATTTTATCAATTATAGTGAAATTTAATTTATCAGTTATTTTCTTCTTAAAAATGTTAAAATATAATTAGGTAATATTATTAACTCTTCTATTGTGTTTTTTCGAAGTATTCAGAGATTTGTAGGTTCTTTTTAGCTGTATTAAGACTGTATAGTTTCTTGACTTATAAAAGCAAATAACTTATTAAATTATTTTACATTAAATTTTTTATGTACAATTTTATATTTTGCTAGTTAAGAATTTTATTTATATTTGTACAAATTTGTAAATTATTCTTTACTTTAAGAATTCTTAAAAGTGGTTTGTGGTTTAAGACTTGAGATATCTAGTGGACAAAATTTTAGAAGATGATAAATGCAATTGAAGTATTGATTGATTATAATAAATCCTTTTAGTGTACGATTGACTAGTTTTTTGAATAAGAAGCATAGAATTGGATCAAAAGATCAAATATTTATGTTGTTGAATAATGAAATTTCAAGTGAACCGATCTTTAGGAACTTAAGTGTTAATTTTACATACCAAAGAAATAAATGGTGATTAGTTTTTGGAGAAAATATAAATATATATTTTGATTGAGGATATTATAAAAATTATCAAAATTCTAGTGGAGATAGAGTGACATTAGGTAATAATATCACGACACAAATACTTGATTTTGCAGTTCTTCACTTGAAGATGAATTTTGGAAAATTTTGAGCTTTCAAGGATGTGTATCACGTATTAGATGTGAGGAGAAATTTTATTAGTGGATCCTTTTATGATTAAATAAGGATATCGTTGGTTAAATCGGTAAAACAAAAAATTTCAGATGAAAATTAATTGAATATCTTTTCTTTATTTACAAAAGACGAAAGCAAAATCAACTTGTTTATATGTACAAGTATAGGGAGAGAAAATTACTTGTGATTTTCTTCTGCGAAAATCCAATCACTACCCCGAAATTTTCTACAGCAAAAGAACAACAAACAAACGGTCACTACCTAAGATTTTTTTATATAAACTGCCATCTTCTCTACCATTCTCTACTTTTCAATCCGTGTGTGTCATACACATTTTTTTTTTTTTTTTATTTCATACAAACTACATTGGTTTATTTATTTAATTTAATTTTATATAAAATAGCATCTCATGACAAAATTAGGTTCTAATTATTTTTATATGGAGAATAAAACACGGAGTTCTAACTCAAAGGTAACTTGCCAAGTTGGTCAAGCCCACCTTGCTCTCTCACAAAAAATGTAACGTTTGAGTACTTGTCCACCAAAAACATGAATAATTACCACTTAGTCCACTTATGAGAGAGCAAATTATGTATAAGTCCTTCTAGATGGAGGACAGTTTTTTCACTTATGGTAGGTCTCTCTTTTTTTATTCTTAGAGATTAGAATATAAATAAATGTTGAGTTCCAGACTGTACCATAGAATCCCGTTAATGTGATTCCGGCAATTGTAATATATATTTATAATGTAACAAAAAAAAGAGTTCTAATTTTAATCGAGTTAAGCTAGTAAAGATTGACAAACCCATAGGCTTCTTATCTTTAATTTATAACTTGACTCAAACAGTACTTTCAATTTTGGGCTATTTCACTAAAACTCCAAAGTTGCATTCTACTAACTTATTTGTTGATGCTAAAAATTGACCACACAAATTGCACCAACATTATATGAAGAATTATGAGTTAAATACAATCTAAAGGGATAGAAATTCCGTTAGATAGCATGAATCCCCTTATTGAAGGAGATAAAAAGCGGATATTAAGGGCTATAAGTTACATAAGACTAAAAGAAGTGAGATATCCAAGATCTGCTCTTTTCGACCACTCGAAAACCTTTTGACTAAAGGGATCCATCCCCTTAGGTAAATCATTCCTCCCCTTGGGCAATTTGTTCTTCCCCTTGGTGAATCTTTCCTCTTCTTGGCCACTTGTAAAATAGAAAAATGAGGTTAGGGGTCATCAGTGCTTCACCGATGAAAACCCTTCGATGCTCTTAAGTCAGTGGGATTTTTGTGGGCGAAACACTTTAGTATAAAGCTGAGGGATCTAGGAGGAATATTCAAGGGAAAGAAATATCTGATGGGGAGAACCTAAGACACAACCCATGACCTAGCTTTGGTCTCCATCATAGAGATGGAGCAATGGAGGATCGAAATTTTGGGTCTCAATCATGACAGCAGAGACTTATATATATTTTTCTAGAAAAATTAAAAGATTAAAAGAGAAAATAAAGTTTTTGAATTCAGTGAATAGTGCTTGTTTGACGATGGTGGATTAATGGTTTGATGATGATAATGGTGGTTTGATGTTCGGGTTGATGATGGTGATGATGGGTTGATGTTAATAATAGTGAGTTGATGATGGCATGAATGGGTTATAGTTGATAATGGGTAGCTGATGATGGTTGATTGAGGATGATGATTTGATGTTGTTGGGGGGCTGATGAATATGATGATTAATTAGGGGTGTAGATCCAATCTCTAGACTAGATTTCTACCTGTCTATTATTTTTAATGGACTCCACCCCTAAGAGGAATTTTTATTTATTTATTTTTTATTTTTTTATTTTTTTAAATGATGTCCACTGTTCATCTACATGATGGACCATGGAAATCATTTTAATTTTTTTTTTAGAAAATTATCAATATTTTTAATTTTTAATATTTTTTGACAAGTTTTTAAAATTATTTTGATATCCACCATCCATATTAGAGAATTTATTTTCTTATTGTAAAAAATATTTTTGAAATTTGCACCTTTTTAAAAATAGAAATAAAAAAGATATTCATTGAAGACATTTTCATCATTCAACCAAAAAAGATAGTCAACTGTTATATTTAACAGAATTTAATTGACAGAGTGAAAGTTTGGTAAAAGGCAAATTTGTTTTTGTCTAATTTTTTGCATACTTCAAGGGGTCTCGTGTAATTCATTCATATAATAGTATTATTATTGTAGACATTCGACTATAAATGGTTGACTTATATTGAGCTTAAATTTTCTTCTTCACTCTTTGAGACAGTCTTATTTGTGCTTGTAACCATTTTATTCTTCTTTTGAATATTCTACCTTTGAATATTGGTGTAAAACAATTTTTGGTAAAAGAATAATATTAAAGTTAAATTATAATATTGAATGTCTAGCATTACTCCTCAAACAATTACATATGGTAGAAAATCATGAAGTCAATGCATGTGGTATTTGTAATAGTCAAAATCAAGAAGTATAGATCCAATAGTTGGTTTAGAGGTAGAATTCAAAATAACAATCACAAATGTTGGACCAATATCAAATACAACCCAATCAAAGCCTAAAAGCTCTCGTCTAAGTGTAATGCTTTATTAAATCCCACCAATTAAATGTAGGGATTGAGATCAAAGGAACCGATCACTTGATGTCAAGAGTTGTTACAACTCGACAATGGTTAACTTCCCTTTTATAAAAGGAAAGGAACCCGTGAGGAGAAGGATAATCTTGCTACTCTACTTTCACTCAGTCAAATTCTCCACTAATACTCAGCAAAAGGTTCAGTATTCACAGTCATTTGCCATCTTACACATATCATAATCACAATCGTTCGCCATCTCACTTATTTTTCACTATCATTCATTTCCATTCACTTCATATTCAGCATTTTTATTTTTTGTCAGCCTACATTTCGAACTTAGGCATTAGAATGCCTTTGTTTGGCACCAACTCGGTGTCAAGGTAACCAATCCATTTTTTTTTTTTTTTTTGACTTTTTTGTAGGTTGCTAGTGTCTAAGAAGTTGGTAGTATAGCCAATTCCCTACATCAGCAATTGTAAAAATCAACCCTCTACCGTATGCTTTTAAGCATATCCGAATAATTAATATTATTAGAATAAATTTATTTATGTCAACTGGTATAATAATATTATTTTGTAAACATTCGATTATAAATGGTTGACTTGCATTGAGCTTAAATTTTCTTCTCCATTCTTTGAGAGAGTTTTATTTGTGCTTCTAACCATTTTATTTTTCCTTTGAATATTCTAGCTTTAAATATTGGTATAAAATGATGTTTGGTAAAAGAATAATGGTAGACATCCAACACTTTTATTTTATTTTTCCATGCAACTCTTTATGTGGTAGTTGATATATCATTAAATATTGAGATTTGAGATTGACAAAACAATTGACTTGAGAATGACATATTAGTTGTCACATAAAATTGAAGAAAAAATTGGATAAGAGTATTAGATGTCTATTAACATTCTTGGTAAAACTTCTTAAAATGATTATTTAATAATTTGAGTTGATTCTATGTCAAAAAAAAGAAAAGTTGATTTGGAAGCAATTACACGAAACAGGTGGAGATTACTTTTATAAAGCAATATAAAATAATATGCTATTATACTTAATGAATTTTTTAAATGACTGAATGCTTCTAATTAATTTTCATATAACAACAATTATATCCCAACCTTTATCCCATATAAATCTATTTATAATAAATAAAAATAAAAATATTTTATTTTCATGTTCATTTTTTATATTATATAAATTCTTTACAATTAACATAAAAATTTACTAATATATGCATACTATTTCATAGTTTTTTATCAGTTTTATTGACAAAATTAATCAAATAGTCACATGATTAACTTTATAGTAAATCAAATACTCACACGATTAATTTTATAGTATATTATTTTTTTCAGTACATGTAACTATGATTATTTTAAAGTGATTAAATTAAATTCCAATTCAACCACCAATTTACAAGAGTAGAAGTAAAAACAATGAGCTGAGTATATAAATAAAGTAAGTTGAACTGGTCGTTTGTGCTTTGTTGCAGTGGCAGTGCACAGCCTAGGAGCTCACTCAGTCCTGCGTTCGACGCTGAGCGCTACAAATTTGTGGTTGTCTTTCCCCATCTTACGTGAACCGTTCTCTTATCTATGTATAGATCAGTACTCCTTTTCGTATAGGAGCCATTTTCGAACCGTGTCATTAATATCTTATTTTATTTTGTTTTGACTGTTGTAGGAACTAGTTTTAGTAATAAATAAATAAATAATAAAGTATTTCTCTGTTATGAAGCTGGTTGTCCATGAGTCATTTGTCAATTCACGCAATTGTGCAAGAACCTTTCTCGCAGTTATGATGTCATGTGTAGACTTAAGTTCCACCTTATCGTACGTTCTCTTGTTTTTGACCCTTCCTCGGGTCTTATATTGACAATGTAATGACAGGTCCACTTCGTCCAACATCACCCCATAACGAGATTAATATTTAATCATTTCTCGTTAGAGATTAGACCCAATCAGAGATTGTCACCCACTCCAACCGTCTCGATTTCAAAATGTTCGGTTCATGCACGTTTCCTCCCACTCAATACATGAACAATTTTTTTACGCTACGTGGGTTATCTTCTCCCACTTCTGAAAGTAAAAATCCAAATTGTGTTTCAAAATTTGTTCTCAGTTGGTACCAATATGATGCTGCTAATAATAAAAAGACAAACAAAGACAAAGGAAGATGGTACCCAGATTTTGAATAACAGAAGGCCCAAATCAATAAATTCAGTTATTCACACAGCTTTTGAAATTGCTTCTCTTCTCTATAGCCCACCGCCTTTATTTCTTTTTTATTTTATATGTAAGAGGTGGTTAGACAGCCAGAGATTTTTGTCTAAATATGTCAACAAAGAAACTTCACAAAAATTGATCTGGACATCGCTTTATCAATTGACAATTGTGATGCTCGTAGTCTCCATTCAAAAAAGGGTAAAAAGAAATCTATCTACCATAATTTTATATTAAATATATGCTGGCTATTAGATGACATGATATGGTTATCTTAGTAGATTCTGCATTAATTTTAAAAATTTCAACACAATGTGGTTCTTTTTTTCTTTGCTTTTTCGTTATTTAGAATGATGATCTTCAACAAGTCGCTTAAAGGACCAAAGTATTTTATGAATAAAGAGAGGAAATTCATTACAGTTGATTATAAGACATACGATTCCTATGATATCTCTACTTTTCCAAAGAGAATATGTACTTGTAAAAAGATTTTATAATTATTATATATGGATCACGGGTGAATTTGTATATAAAGTCTTATCAAACTTATTTTACAAGTATATTTTTTTTGTTATTGTGAAAGTAGTTAATCTTTCGATTATAAAGGTAAATTATTTGGATTGTTAAAATAATAATTGTAAAAATGGTTGTCTCTCTATTATAAAAAATAAATTATTTGGATTGCTAAAATATACAGATAAATTCTAATAATGAATCTTTAACTTATTTTTTTTTAAATAATAATATAAAATACATTTGCCATATCATATAGAATTTTATTATGCGAACTTGTATGTGGTATCTTGGTAAATGCAAATCTTGTATGAGGGCAAAACTCATTTACTTAAGTACTAAACTAAACTCTCTCTTTCTTATTTTATTTTATTTTATATAAATATATATATCATGTAGGAATTTTTTTTTTTTTTTCAAGTAATGACCATTTTTAAATTTTCTATGTTTCGAGATACAATAGCTTAACATAGAGATTGGCACTCCACATAGACTTTGACATTGCAGTGACCCTTGGTCAATATTATGATCATTTATGCACATGGAATTTTGTCTTACCCTCGAAAGGGTGTGATGGAGGTTAGCTCTTCTTGAACCATAGGTTTAAGATAGAGCTAAAAAATATGAGGCAAAACTTAGAAATTTGAGATAGAGCTGAGTGTGACAGAGACGTGTTCTCGTGAAACTACCCATAAATGGGTAAGCTAACATTTTCAGGGTTTGAATAATAAACATACAAGTATTTTAGTTATAAACCTAGTACCACCAAGGTTGTGTCCGCATTGAAAGCCACAGGTTTGAGACAATATAGAGCAGAGTATGGTGAAGGTATATCCTCCTTAAACCACAAATAAATAGGTAATGTGGCATTCGCAAGGTTTTATTCGAAGACCTATCGATGTTTTGATTGCAAACCTAGTACTTGCCTTGGTGATACCAAGTTTGCAACAAAAATACCTATTGATCTTTAGTTTAAACCTTGATAAGACTACATTGTCTATTTATTTGTGGCTCAAGAAAAACATGTCTCCGCCACACTTGGCTCCAGTCTCAAATTTCCTAGCTTTGTCTCAGATTTCTCAACTTTGTCTTAGACTAGTGGTTCAAGGAGGATCAATCTCCTCCACACTCGTAACAAGGCCTAAAACCCTACATGGATAAATGACAATTGTCACCGTCATGATCAAGGGTCACTACAAACATATGATTTACTTTAATTTTATTCATTCGGTTTTCACTGAGCACGTTGAAGTTTGAATACACAAATAGTAAATGAGTACTTCTGACATATGGTATGCATTAATTTAGAAAACTTTCTACGAAACAAATAAAAACCTTATTTCACAAAACTTCTAATGCGGTTAGGATTACTTCTAAATCTCAGATGCATATGCCTAGCTCTTCACACTGCAAGTTCTATGTTTGTTTCTCCACAAGTTCAATTAGCATTATTCTTTTGTCTAAGAGGAAAACATAGCATTCTGGTTTTTTTTTTTTTAAAGGATATTTTGGTCAAGTTTTTTTGTAAGGATATTTTGGTCCAAGCAATTCTGAATTCAAGGTTCGCACTCCAACGACTATAAATTTTAAGACCCTTAAAACATTTGGTCTTTCAAATATGTTTAAAAAGCTATGTTTTTATATGAGTAATGCTACGTAGCCCAATAAATTTGTTTAAATTCATGCTTTAATAATGTAATATGTGAATTGTTAATGTCATATCAAACATTAAATAATATAGTGATTGATTTGTGAATTACAACTTATAATCAAATTATTTGGATGTGAATTTGAATAAATTTTTGGGTCTTTCTAACATAACTCTTTTTGTATTTGTATTTTATTGAGCTTTTATCAATATCACTTGTATAAACCTTAATAAGCATTATAGTCGAGAATAAGGATGGTAAAAATCCCGAACCTAACCCCAATTGATAGGGGCCCATTCCGTTTAGGGTAAGTTTGGAGCAAAAAAACCATGTTTTAGGCCAAGTTTAGATCAAAGGTTTTACCTAATTTGCTTTTAGGTCATATTTGGGTCGAACACTTTTGATATGACTCAACTCGGTTACTCGCTTTATTTTTATTTTTATTTTTTAATTATACATCAATGTTGTTATTATTTTTAATATTGTTAATTTGTTAATTTATTTTTGTTACTAGTTTGTGAACATTTTTATGTACATTACTAATTTGTTCATTTATTTTTGTTATTATAAGATGTTTTCCAAACAAATTTTGCTTGTAAATAATTGAGATGTTTTAATGAAATTTTATATGATATTTTTAATTGATTAGTATTACCAAATAAAGCTTAATGAATGCATATATGTATTATTATTTTTTGTTCTAGTTTAAAATTTGTTAGCTTTTTATGATTTTTAATTAAACTTAAGCTTATGTGTGAATTTTTTTGTAAGTATCGTTAGACTTTAAGTGTATATATAAATTTTTTCTAAAAAAAGAGTGTATATATAAACTTAAATGTATGTTTAAATCTACGAATATTTATTAATTGAAATGTATATCAACATTTAATTGTTAGTTAAATAAGTTCAATCTTAAAATTAACTACATACTAAAACTAGTATTATTGTTTTTTTTTTTTTTTTCAAAAATAGTATTATTGTATATTATTATATATTATAATTTTAAATGAATTGGGTTGGATTTGGGATATCCCTTCCGAACGGGTTCGGATTTGGGGCCGAGATTAAACCCATTCGGGTCATGGATAATCTGTACTAAATTAGGTTCGGGTTTGGAGCGAACTGATCCAATCCCGATTCAATTCGTTAGCGTTCCTAGTCTAGAATACGTGAATGAGACACCGAATAAATAGAGGAACCTGATTTTAGATTTGGAAGTGTATAGAATAATGGAATTAATAAAAGATTAAAAATAAGATCAGCTTCATTAAACATGTAGATGTAGGCCTTCAACGGGCCTCTACCAAATGAGACTAGAGCAATCAGTCAAAAATTGTGTACATTTTAGAATTTCTTGGTTATTCAAAAACTATGATACAAAATCCAAGAATCCGAGTGCTCGATTTAAATAATGTCTCTATTTTTTGTGGGGTTTCTATGGCACAAAAGTTCAACCATATGAACTTTACGCAATAAAAAAAAGTGACTGCATGTGTAGATACCTGTTAATGTAGTGGCACGAAACCTATCTAAGTTTGGCTCATTTCGATCAGACACTCATGGTTCAATCTGTATTCGGGGTCCTTGAGTTAAGATGCAATTATCCCATGTAATATGGGTTTCTTTTCCTGCTTTTGGGAGTTTTAGTTTTGAACCATATCACAGAGATCCTGATCAAGAGTGTTCGATAAGCTACACGGTATATAGGATACTTGTGATATGTATAATAAATAAATAAAATTAAAACCAAAAAAAAAAAAAAAAAGGAATTGCATGCATTGAATTTTCCATGCGAGAAAAATGAGCATAACGTAGAGCAATCCTTTTGAATATTTGTAGACGTGTGCACGAAGTCATGAAACGACATTTCTCATTAATCAAACCACGTGAATTAGACAACAAATTAAAAAGGTCAAATTCATTTAATTGCTATTCTCATTAGATTCTATAGGTGACAAGTTTATTAATTTTGTAGCAGTATGTGTAACCATATATATATGTGTGTTCGTTAGTGGTGTTTCTTTCAATTTATTCTTCAAACACATATTACTCATCCTCCTAGTTGTTCGTTCAACATGTAAACACCAACAATCATTCTTATTCTCTATTCTTATTTCCTAATCCATCAAGTAAACACATCATTAGATTCATATGTCAGGATGAAGTTTGGAAAAGAATATGCGTCCCAAATGGTACCCGAATGGCAAGAAGCATACATGGGTTATGATCAACTAAAAACATTTTTGAAAAAAATCCAATGGATCAAGCAAAGAAACAGGCAAGCTGCCGCTGATGCTGCCAATGAACCGGCTGGCCTAACCCGAGCATATACACTATATAGAGCTTTCAGTGGGCTAATAAGGTACAACCACCCCATGATGATGGCTAGTCAATCCATCAACGACATTGAGAGCTCCATTGTTGTCAACTCTAATGTGGACAATAATGGCTCTCACAGCTATGAGACTACATTTCTTATGGCTACAGATGATGGAGGAGAATATGAGCAAGAGTTTTTCAAAAGGCTTGACGATGAGTTCAACAAAGTTGACAGGTTTTATAGGTTTAAAGTGCAAGAGGTGATGGCTGAAGCTGAGAGTCTGAGTAAGCAAATGGATGCCTTGATTGCTTTCCGGATAAGAGCACTTGCATTGCATGAATATCTTGATCTCAATTCTACTACTGATCAGCCTGCCGGAGAAAGTGATCAAAGTAAGCACTCAAGTCACGTCAAGTGAGCTTGAATATATATAATTTGAACAGCATGCATGTATAATAACTGAAGAATTTGGACATTAATATGTTGGTTCTTGGGCAGGAATCATATCTGAGGAGATCAGGCAGGAGCAATCAACAAATGATGAAACAAATGACCAGCAGGAGCAGCAGAGGAGTATCATACAAGTTCCATTGGATATACTTAACCATGTGAAGCTTCACAAAAGACTTGAAACTCCCTATGCAATCATCAAAGGTTTTGTCAACTCCCCTAAGAAGCAAAAACAGGTGACATTCAACATGGACAATCTAAAGAAAGTAGAAAAACAACTCAAGAGGGCCTTTATCCAATTTTATCACAAGATTAGGCTTCTTAAAGGTTATAGGTAATATTTCTTCTCAACCATTGAAATTACAAAGGTGAAATTTTTCTTCAGTCAGTGTACTCATTCTTCTTCCTTGCAATTTGCAAACAGCTTCCTGAATATATTAGCATTTTCAAAAATAATGAAGAAGTATGATAAGGTATATATGTCCCCTCATCAAAAGTTGCACTTAATTTACAAATAGAAGTTGAATCTAGCCAAGTTACAAATGCACCCTTTTTGTGTTGTCTGCTCATTGTTTCAGATCACCTCGAGAAGGGAATCCACATCTTATATGAAAATGGTGGATAACTCTTATCTTGGCAGCTCTGAGGAAGTAAGCACTCTATGTTTACAATGTGAAGAGACAGACAGGAATTTAATAAACTCAAATTCCATCTTTTCATGCCAAAAAATTATGTCCTATCCTTTGATTTCTTGTGGCATTGATCTGATCTGGAGTGTTGCATATAAATCATTGCAGCTAACCAAGCTTATGGATAGAGTTGAAGCTACATTCATCAAGCATTTCACGAATTCAAATCGAAGAAAAGGCATGAACATCTTAAGACCAAAGGCTAAGAAACAAACACATATGGTATCATTTTTCACTGGTGAGAGGTCTAATTTAGCTTCATTTTAACTTCTAAACAGTGAACAACTGAAACAATTTCTCGGTTCCTTTCATTTTAACAATTTTATCAAAAAACATTTCAGGTATCTTATCTGGCTGCGCTGTGGCACTCATGCTAGCCCTTATCTCAATCATAAGTGCCCGTAATCTCTTGAATAAAGAAGGACATGGACAATACATGGAAACCATGTTTCCCCTTTATAGGTAACAAATATTTGATGGCAATTAAGATCAATTTAAATGCTGCAGCTTTCAATATTGAGGAAATCCTGTATACAAATTGTTGACTAGTGAGGTCAAACTTGTGCAGCTTCTTTGCATTCATTGTGCTACACATGCTTATGTATGCTGGCAACATATATTTCTGGAGGCGGTACAGAGTCAACTATGCCTTCATTTTTAATTTCAAGCAAGGAACGGAGCTGGGTTGCATGGATGTTCTGCTAGTGAGTTTCGGTCTTGCAGGACTAGCTCTAACCAGTGTGGTTATGAATCTGGACATGGAAATGGACCCAAAAACAAATGATTACAAAGCAGTGACTGAGCTTCTTCCTCTAGGCTTGGTTTTGGTAAAGTTATATATTCAACTATAAACAACTTCTCTTTTTCCCTTGCAATATTTTTGACAAAATATGCAATAAATAAAATGATTCCTTTCTTCATTTTGTTTTTCCATCTCTGCAGCTTGTGATTGTCATAGTCACCTGCCCTTTCAACATCCTATATCGATCAAGTAGATTCTTTGCTCTTTCTTGCTTGTTTCACTGTATCTGTGCTCCTCTGTACAAGGTATATAAACATATAAAAGGAAGACAATTTCAATGCAAAATTTTGAATTTCATCAAATGGTTTAATTAAGGGTGTTGCATGCAGGTTGCACTCCAGGATTTCTTCTTGGCTGATCAATTAACCAGCCAGGTAATATCTATATATAGTAGCCTATAATATTGTAAGACCAAGTGAATCAATTACAAAATTTGTCTTTCTTTTATTGTAATTATAATTATTTTTTATTATTGGCAGGTTCAAGCCTTTAGAAGCTTGGAGTTCTACATATGCTACTATGGTTGGGAAGACTATAAACTAAGACAAAACACTTGCAACACCAATGATGTTTACAATACTTTCTATATCATTGTTGCCATCATTCCATATTGGTCTCGCTTCCTTCAGGTACGAGTAGAATCAAATTACCTTGATAAAATGGAATGGTTAAATTACATTAATATGGAGTGTCATTCCATATTGGCAATGAAAAGGCCACACCCACCCACCACACACCTCTAAGTGGTGGGTTCGACTCATCTATCCCACTATAGCGTGAGCAATTTTTCCATCTTTATTTGTGTGGGTAGCCCTCTTCCGTTGGTTGAGAGTAGAGATTTGGACCGTACCTTAAAGTCTAATATCAGTTGGTCACGACAGTAATCCGACTTAGTGTTAGAAAGTCAAATATAGAATGGCCAAAGTCAATCAATTTTTAATTTTTAACTGTTATAACTTTTGACTTGACTAGCCCCGTACCTTTACATAAATTTTATGTTGGATATTTTAATTTCAGTGCCTTCGACGTCTATTTGAAGAGAAAGATAGGATGCATGGATATAATGCGGTGAAATATCTCATGGCAATCATAGCAATAAGCACAAGAAGTGCACAGAGTCTTTACATGGGAATGGGGTGGAAAATAGTAGCAGTGATATCATCAGCAATTGCAGCAATTTATGGTACATATTGGGATCTTCTTGTGGACTGGGGCCTTCTTCAGAGGCAATCCAAGAACCGCTGGTTGCGAGACAAACTCCTTGTACCTTACAAAACTGTTTATTTTGCTGCTATGGTGAGTTGGTTTATGCCAAAACGTATACACAAATGAGCTTTTAATTTCTAAGTTTATATATATATATATATATAAAGTTTTATAAGGAATGAAAATGATTGGAAGAAGGAATAAACAGTAAAGTATCATTTTGAGAACCCCAAAAATGAGATTAATAGACTAAATTATGAATTTAAAGAATATTAGTTATTAATTTCACTTAGATATTTCATTAAAAATAAAAATGACTTTATTGTAATTTTCAAAATTTTGAGTTGAGTTTTGGTTTTACATTTCAAAAAACTAGTTTCCAATTCACTTGATTCAATTTGATTAAAAAAAAATGTAGTTTTATTTTATCTTTTTTAAAGCAACAAATACTGATTTTCTGTTCTCAGAATTTCGAGTTGATTTTATATATATATATATATATATATATATATCTTGCAAAAGGTATTCACTTTTTAATTTCTAACCAAACACAATTTTATGAAAGTTTTGTATTTATTTGTTTTAAGAAGAATGAGATTGGCCCATTATCCTCTTTACATTTAGACCATTAAAATTATGGGTGCAAATTATGTTCCATTCTTTCAAACCTTAAAATCAATTGTAAAAATATAATAAATTATTTTAAATATACCATTGTAGGTGAAACTGTATAAACATATAAAACAAGGATTTTACTATTAGAGCACATATTAATGAAATATTCTTGTCATAAGAATTTTGTTATTTTTAGAGCATATATGACGAATTTTGTTGTAATAACAGTTTTGTTATTCTTCAGCACATATTAATAAAATGAAAATGGATACTTGAATTTGATTGATATCTAAAGCATTTAATTCTTAGAATGAATAAAAAAGATATTCTTAACGAAACTCAGACTTAAAATGAATATCTCTTAATTTCGAATTTGAAAAATGAACCATAAAATATTAAAAATGAAACAATTAACATGCGAAGCACACAAAAACATAATCACTACTTAATGCTGACAATAGCGAGTAAAAATGCAGGTGTTGAATGTCTTGCTAAGATTTGCATGGCTGCAAACAGTGTTGGATATAAAGGTACCTTACCTTCACAGCGAAACTGTTATTACAATTTTTGCAAGCTTGGAGATTATTCGACGTGGCATTTGGAATTTCTTCAGGTACCCCCTATCTTAATTCTCAATTATATTACTTTAATCAGCTTTGTTTCAACCAATAGTACCTTAAAAACCGTATTAATTAATTCATATTATATATATGACGATGAGTAATATTAGACTTCTCAAATTTCTTTTATCTTAGACCGTATTTAATTTATGTTATATATATGAATGTGTGTGGATGTATATATATAGCAATCGTTAAAACAATATATGGATAAAAAATCATTTGTTACATTATTTTGTTAACTTTTTAACTATATTTTTTTAAATGTTTGGCATTATTAGTATTATTTTAAAAAACTCGAAAAGTTATCGTAATTTTTTAAAACTAAATATTGTATATGCATCAAATGTTCTCATTAAACTTTTACATACTATCTATCTACAGAATATATGTTCAAGAGTTTAATATATTAATATATACATGTTTTTTGGTTGTTGTTATTGTGATTGGGCAGGTTGGAGAATGAACATTTAAACAACGTTGGCAAGTATCGAGCATTCAAATCGGTGCCATTGCCATTCAAGTATTATGAACAAGAAGATGCAGAAGAATAGAATGCTCCAAAATTAGTGCTCATGTTCTAACTCATAGGACAGGAAAAATTAACATTAAATGGAGGAAGATCTGTTGGCCAAACTACTTCAACAACGGATTGAGAAACAAACAATTGTAGATGTATAATTGCATGTACAAGTGGCAAAGAAATTGAAAAAGTTGATAGCCATCATTATCATTGTCCATTATCATATATATACTCATATATATCGAAGCATCAAAAGTGAGTTCAATCAACATAAAAACCAACATTGTATTTTGACTAACCGTTGTCATGGAGAGAATTAAAACATGATTCAAACACAAATTTAAGGATTGTGAAACTAGATTTGATAACAATCAACTTTTGTTAAGTCTCCTAGACTTTATATCAATTTAAAAGTTAAAAACGTGGTTCTAAAGTTATAAATTTCAACTTCATACATTATTTTCTCTTTTGAATCCCATGATGATAACTCGATTTTCTTTTTCTTGTTAGTTCATATGTGTACGTAGATATGTCAAGGGATCACTCAAAAGTGGGATTAGATTCCTCAACCTCTTCCCTTGTCCTTGCCATCATCCCTAGCTATTTGAGGAAATAGGGTGGGGGAATTTGGCGAAAGATACCTTGGTTCTCACCTTGTTTTCCTCTAGTCCACCATCCTCAATTAACCACATTCGATCCCATTTTAACTCAAAACTAAACATAATTATGTATGTTAAAAAAATAAAAAATAAAAAACACTATGACTTATAAGAAGCGAGAGTAGATGGAAAACATTTACTTAACATTAGCTTTTGAATAAAAGTAAAATTAACATTAAACAGATAAATATTCTAAAATAATGTTATTTTCAAATATTAATATATTAATTAATTATAAATTATAATAATTTTATTTTACTAATATATTTTTATTAAAAATAAAAATAATTTTATTTTACACAAAAAATTATATCAAAACATTGTCCAAGTATAGATTTTATTGTAATTATTTGTAATAATTTTAATTTATTCATTTAAAAATTAAATACAATCTATTTCATTAAAAAAAAAAAAACTATTTAATCTAGATTGTGTTACATCTAAAATAAATACTTATATTAGATAGCAAAAATTATCTGTTAATTTTTTATTTGTGTTAAGTTTTTTTACAAAAAAGTTTAAGTTTGAGTGATTTATGAGAGGAAAAAAATCTAACAATCTTGATCATCTATTATTATTATTTTTTTATACTGATGTATCACTATATTATAAAAATATTAGCAAAAAAAAATATATATATATATATATATATCGGAGAATTGTTACCTATTTTTTGAGAAGTGAAAATCCTTATCTATTAGATATAACAAAAAACAAAATGTGTGGATCCTATGTTTTTGTTTAAATAGAGTTTGTCTTGACTACGTTGATGCCAACAATGTAGTCCTTTTGACTGTGTTTGGTGTATGGGATTTGGGATAAGATTGAGATTTAAAAATCTCAAACTATTTGAATATCATGTTTGGTGAGCAATTAGAATGAATGGGATTGGACTTTTTGGAATCTCAACCTCTCATCCATTTCCATTCTTTTGGTATTTTTCAATCTCACCCACACACATGTCATTGGGTGGGATGGGATTGGATTTGATAATTTTTTTTTCTCTCCATTTATCTCTCTCTCTCTCTCACATTTCTTCCTCTCACGCGTCCATGGAAGCTCTCTCATCTTCTTCTTCTTTTTCTTTTTCTTCTTCTTCTTCACACATCTGGTTCTGGGTTTAGCAAACCCAGAACTAGATCGCTTCTTCTTCTTCTTCTTCTTCTTCTCACGCATCTGGTTTTAGGTTCGACGAACCCAGAACCAGATCGGTTTTGAGTTCGGCAAACCCATAACCGATCTGGTTCTGGGTTTACCTACCCAGAACTAGCGATCGATTCTGGATCAATGAACCCAGAATCAGATTAGTTTTGGGTTCGCCGGTTTTGGGTTTTAGGGGCGAACCTAGAACAAATTTGGTTCTGGGTTCATCTACCCAGAACCAGCAATCGATTCTGGGTTGGCGAACCCAGAACCAGATGCAGGTTCTGGGTTCACATCTGGTTCTGGGTTCACCGACCCAAAACCAAACTCTCTGTGTTTTTTTTTTTTTTTTTTTTGGGTGTTATAATGATTTAATATTGTTGAAGATGTTGTTGTTATAAGAGATGTTGATGTTAATGAATTTTGAATTGATGATATTGATGAATTGTAGGTTGATGATGTTGAATTATGAGAGATAATGATACTAATGAAGTGGGTTGATAATGTTGAATTGTAAGAGATATTTTTTTGTTTTTGTTTTTAGATTTTTTATAAAATTAATTTATATAATAAAATAATTAAATTAATTTATTTCAATCTAATCTCAATCTACACCAAACATGATATGGTATAATTTTTAATCCAATCCCAAGTTTTACCAAACATAGGATGGTGATTTTCCATTCCAATCAAATCCATTTCATTCCAATCCAATCTATTGCATTTCAATTCATTCCATTCCAATCCTCGCATGCCAAACGCAGCCTTTGGGTTGTCAAAGAATGGTGGCTATGTTATTTGATTCTAATTGTTGCTACCAACAGGCCTGATAGGTTGGATTGAGCCTGCACTCATGAGGGCTTGACCAGCAGATTCATATCTGTATGTGGAGAAGTGTATTTTAGATTGTTTATGATAATAGGTAGTCAAGAAAATAAAAGTTATGAGATTTAGCCCCAAATCAAACTTTATCATTTTGAACCTTTTTTTTAACCCTTTTAAACATTTCACGTGCAATATTACACAATAAATGTTTCACCTATTGCATGCGAAATATTATTAAGCCTACATTGTCCTATCCCAATTCAATCATTTATTGGTGGAGACCTAGCTAGTCTCCAATTATCCTATTATAGTGTAATTGATTAGTCCCAAGTTGAGATGTGATTAGTCCCATCCCTAATCATAATTCCCATGTGCCCCTGCAAATATGTGATTAGTCCCATCCCATCCATCCAAACTTAAAAAATATGGATGGCCCAAGCCCCACCTCCCGCATAAGTTTCTTACCACTCTCAATGGGCTTAAAAAGTCTGTTCATACTTTTTCTTTAAAATGATTTCGAAATCTATTGAACAACCAAACCTAACATCAAAATCATTTTTAATGATTAGTTCAACGGAAAGAAACAAACCAAAATCATAATCTTTTTTATTTATTCATCTGCTACGTTTTTTTTGTTTTTTTGTAATCATGTTATTTATGTACCTATTTTCTCACTACGTACAATCCACCTTTATTATTATTATTATTATTATTTTAATTGCAACTCATGGGATCATACATTTGGTACATATTATTTAATCATTACTATTTTATCTCAATTTGGTATGTAGTGTGAAATATTGTCAAACTTGGTTATTATTGGGGTGATTTTACTTGACTTATTGGCATTGCATTCCTTATTTGATGAAATTGATGTGCATACAACATCACAAAAGTGACAGAGATGAACTTGGAGTTGTGCAGCCATATTTTAATAAAATGACCAGCTGGAAACATATAAC
The DNA here is from genome assembly GCA_021234005.1 of Nephelium lappaceum. NCBI lineage: Eukaryota > Viridiplantae > Streptophyta > Magnoliopsida > Sapindales > Sapindaceae > Nephelium > Nephelium lappaceum. The sequence goes on along the minus strand of CM038005.1, from coordinate 14,525,922 downwards.
ATGTTTGTTTCCTAAATTAGTATATGTATTATTAATCGGTTTGTGGATGTAAAGAGCTGCTGCTCCTGCTGTAGTTAGTTTTTTTCTCTCAATGGTCATTCTATTGCTGAACTGATGCCAACAATGTAGTCCTTTTGGGTTCTCAAAGAATGGTGGCCATGTGTTTGACTCTAATTGTTGCAACCAACAAGCCTCATAGGTAGGATTGAGCCTGCACTCAGGAGGGCTTGACCAGTATATGTGGAGAAGTGTATTTTAGATTGTTTATGATAATAGCTAGTCAAGCAAATATTGTATACATTATATGAGCAACAACTGAATAAAAGATCAAGATAAAAAAAAAAATGCAATGAGTCTATAAATATAATGAAACCATGCTATTATAAGAAATATATAGTATTCTTTCATTAAAATTGCCATCAACTAAAAAATAAGGAAGAACCATATATAAACTTTGAATAGTTGACTGCTGTTTTTTTATTAAATTATCTTCCTTTAAGCAAACTATGTTACTTGCTTTCTCTCTTTTGAAAATTCACCTGCAGGTATGGAAATGCTGGATGTGTTGCATACTCTTCTTAACAGCATGGAACACTCTCGTTTCTATATGCAAGTTCACCTTTTATGGTGACATGGTTTTGTAGGCGCCGAATTAGCTGCCCTTGCAATGAGGCAGCATAGGTGTGTGCAGGCATTATTCTGAGTTTGAAAACTTTTGCACCCTTGTGGAACATGTTTTGCAAATGAAGGCCGTACTGATATTAGAACAGTTGTTTGAATTTTCTCTAATTTTAAAGTTGAGGATTCTCTACCCTCCATTTTTGTTTTATATCTTATGTGTTTGGTTGATACAGTAACAGTGTTCTCCTTTACGACCAAATAGTTGGTCATATTCCACACTTCCACTACCTAGAGGATCTGGTGTAGTCTCAGTTCTATAGTGTATGGATAGGTATGCACTTGCTGCAATTTCATAGTCGTCACCACTTGTCCATGTAAGAAAGTACTAGTAACTCATAGAACAATCATTTTTACTCTAGAATTTTATATGCACACTAATCCTGAAAGCCAAATGGTTGTGGCGTTAAGTGGAATCTGACTCGCCTTCATATTTGTTCCTGTTAACACCTTATTCGCGGCATTGCGTAATTTGTTAGGGATTGTAATGTTCAATCCCCCTGGTTGTAGTCATGCAGTAGCTTCTGAAGCTGAACTCGACTTCCTTGAAGTCCCTGAACATTTTAGCACACAGTTTTGCAGTGGCATGGGCCAATGCACCACCAATCATATTCTTTGTTGAAATTAATGGTCTTGCCATCATTAGTGGGGAGGAAAGTGATGAGGTTTCAGTAGGGTTATGAGTCAACTTCTAGTTGAGTCGGACGGTAATACTCTGTTTAGAAGTCTTCCTTGGATTCCCAAATAATGGCTTTTGTTTATATAGAATTTTATAAAACTCAGGAAAGCTTAAATATGAATCATCTTATGTTGCTTTCTGCCCGAAAATTAGTGTGCAACATCTTATTTCATTTTAGTTTGAAAACTTTACATCTTCAATGTATTTGGAATCAATGCATACATTATTTGTTTCAGGCAAAAAAAAGTGCCATTTCAGCTTGGTTTGTTGAGTTCCTGCCTTATTTTCGTGCGTTATTCGTTGCGTTGGTTTGCTTATTTTTATGCTATGAGGAGAACCTTGATTCCCAGTGTGTACACACTTGAGGTGCTAGATTGATTAGTCAGGATATCTTTAGCGTCCAAGTACATCACCTTGGATCATGTTAAAGTGTCTCCTGTTTTTCACTTCATTTTTCTGGTATCATATTGGTAATAGTATATTGTTGGTTGGTGCATTGTATTTAACACAGTCCAACTTGGCTGAAACCCGATTTGTCAGCTTTCCATCTCTAGTGTGTGTGCACGCGCATGTGCATGTGCACATCTTGGTTCATGAACACAACAGTCACTTTTTTGGTGTGAACTTTCCAAACAGGCCTACAATCAAAGCATGCTTCAAAGTGAATAGTAGTCATTGTTCTCTTCCAAGTCAATGGCTTGTTCCTTTCACATTTCAAGCATCTGCTGTTGTGAATCTCACTGCTTAAGACTTGGTATTATACCTAACACGATGCACATTCAAGAATGTCCGAAAATTTTTCAAAGAGTGTCATGGTTAGTTCCCTAATAAACCAAAGTCTAGTGATTGCAAATGCAAATAAGAAAACAAAAATTTGATGATGGGATGTTCTGGGACCCCCCCAAGAATAATGCACTTGTTTTCTATGGTGCTAAGGGCAATAGGGTAGTAAAGTGGAAGTGGGTTGTGGGGGCTAGGCCTTTCTTGTCTATCCTAGGAACTTTTGTCTTGATCCTCCTTGTGAATGTTTGTTTGCAATGGCAATCATGCAATCAATGATAAATCAAGTAGAGAGATTTTTTACCTCCTCTGCTGGGCCTGGATTTAGATGCCCATCATGTGCTTTCCTGATTCGGTTCCACTTAGTTTGGTCATTTAAAATCAGACAAATTAACCACTTCTACTCCAAAACTGTCACATAATTATCCTCCCATAATTTGTTTTCCACTTTCATTTTCTTCTTGATCATCATTTTATAAAAAAAAAAAAAAGGAGAAATTAGTTAATCAGTTTTTTTTGACAATCTGACACTAGGTTAGATAACTACCGAAACATATAAGGATAGGATACTATAATGTGACTCGAAAATCTACTTCTAAAAGCGAAAGAGGTCTAGTCACATAATAAGTAGAAAAACTGCCACATATATTTGTTAGTGATAGTGCTCGAACCGGCCACCACATACATGGGTAGATACGTTGTTGTCCATCACAGTAACTCGCTTGGAGAATTAGTTGGTCAGTCAAATTTAACGAAGGGGACAATTAAACTCTTCTTATATAATGTCGTGCTAATGTGAATAATTAGATTAATTCAATACATTAATCATATTTAAAATTTTTATATTCTACAATTATTATTGATAAGAGTTTTTCAATTAAAAAAGGGGCTTTTAAAGGCATGATGCTTTATTAATAAGAATATAATATAACTAGGTTTGCTGGTATTAAAAAGTAAAGATAAGCTACAAAAAAACATGGGGATCACATGATCTACCCAAAAGTCTTTTCAACAAGGATTGATTCACAAAGAAAAACATGCCCTTTGTTGTGAAAATCAATTAATAATGCAAAATTTTTGGCTGAAATTAGCAACACTCCTTTCCCTGAGCATGACAACAAATATTGACCTGCCCCTAACATGTATACTAATCAATTCTATACATATAAATTCTTGACCTTGATTTGTGGTGATCTGGCAAAGATTCTTTACTTCCCCCTTTTCGTCTGCAATCTGCATTGGGCCACTTGTCATCACCTCCATCAATCATCCACCCATAGATCTAAAATTGTTATCTTTAGCTGGCAAGTCAAACATTTATTTCCTATTATCATAATGTCATTATCACCCCTTCACAAACTAGGAAACCTTTTTTTTAATATATATCTCACAGTTGTATTTTGATATGTAAACATAGATATTCTAACTTATATGATCTCAACTTATAAATTCTTTCTAAAAGAATTTGGATTACACTTACATCGGTTAAAAAGTAATTCTCTACAAGAAAAAAGAAATAAACATTAATTTTCGGGCACGATGACCAATGGAGAAGTTTGGCCCACTCGTGCCTTGTTTAAGATCATGGATTCAATCACATACTATCTCATTATAAGTAATTTTCTCACATATTATGAGTAGCTTTCTCCTATTTTTTGAAGGTAATATCCATGTTTTACTTTAGAATCATACATCGATTGGTTTTGATTGTTATTTGGATATATACTAGTATTTAAAAAAAAAAAAGAGTTTCAAGTTTCAATCAAGCAACAACTCCAAACTCAATTGATTCCCAATCAGCATCCCAAAAAAAAAGAAAAAAAAAAAACAACCAACCAGAAAGTCACAAAACTTTTGCAATAATATCAGAGGCTTCCTTAATCCTTATGCAATCCCCACTCACACACTATTCCCGTACAAAGCCATCCATCTGATCCTCCAGGTAGCATCCATCCACCACCACTACTCCAAAGCAAGAGCGTGAACAGCACGCGCCGGCAAATGATGAATAAAAAGTACACCTGCATATTGGCAGACCCAGGAATGGAATCAACAAATCAGAGTACACCTAGAAGCCTAAGTGGGACAGTACAGAATCGCACGCAACAACCCAATCTTCTGTCCCGCGCGTGCTCTCCCCACGCACATCCTAAATTCTATCAAAACAAAATTTACTTTAAATTACCTCATATTGACGAAATGAAATTTGCATCACTCGGTACTCCTATCCATCAAAATCGAGTTTCGGATATCAATTCAGACAAATTAGTGTCACTTAAAAACCTTTTTATACTCATAAGTGAGATGATTCTTGACAAATAACAGGTTCGAGTCTCAATAAATCTTATTATTTGTATAATATTTATAAAGATATAGATAGATCTCTTTCGATGTTTGGAAATAGTCATCCGAACTATATTATAGAATCTCATCCGGATTGATTTCGATAGTAAAAAAATATGGATAAATTTTTTTTAATACCTAGAAACATTCATCCAAACTATATTACTAGATTCTCACCGAGAATTATTTCAGTGGTGTCGAAACTGATCTCAGTGGTAAGTTATGTTACTAGATTCTCATCAGAATTGATCTCGATACTGCTTTTTGATCTTGAAAAAAATGTCAAAAAACCAAAAAAGAAAGAAAAAAAAAATTGTAACACTATGCGAGTCGAGTGTGAGAAAATAAAGAAAGACCCCCAAATCCCGGAAAAAAAGAAAAAAAATGATAATTGATACATGATAGATGAACACAAGAACTGATAACAAAAAGCAAAGGCATAAGCAACAGTAACCCGTATTAAAAGCTGAAAAGAAGAAAACAAGATCCACCTCGAACCCCTCTCCCCTCCCTCCTCCTCCTCTCCAAATATAAGCTCCTTCTAACACTCTTATATTCTTCCTTCTTCTTCTTTGAGTTTGTTTTGGTGGTGACAATATATTTATAACCAATAATGAGAGAAGACGAATCTAATTGGTTCGCCAGATGGGAGGAGGAGCTTCCCTCTCAGGAGGAGTTGATGCCTCTTTCTCAAACCCTAATCACCCCTGATCTTGCGATGGCCTTTGATATCCGGAATTCGAATCCCGGCCACCACCAGCAACAGCAGGTCGCTCCTCCTCCGCCTCCGCCTCCGGCTATGCCTCCTTCTTCGGCTGAGTTTGGCGGTGAGAATTCGGCGGAGCTGGGGTCAGGTGCTGGCAGCGATGAGCCTGCGAGGACGCTCAAGAGGCCGAGGCTGGTCTGGACTCCCCAGCTGCATAAGAGGTTCGTTGACGCGGTGGCTCATCTGGGCATCAAGAATGCTGTCCCCAAGACCATAATGCAACTGATGAGTGTCGATGGGTTGACTAGGGAGAACGTGGCGAGTCATTTGCAGAAGTACAGGCTTTATTTGAAGAGAATGCAAGGGTTGTCTGGTGGGGCTGGTGGTGGCGGTGGTGGAGGTGGCGTCAACGGTGGCGGTGGTGGTGCCGTCTCCGGTGGTGGTGATCCGGCTACTGATCATTTGTTCGCGAGTTCGCCTGTTCCGGCCCATTTTTTGCATCCGGGTCGGTCGAATTCGGAGCATTTCTTGCCGTTTGTCCCGGTGGCTGCTATCCACCAGCAGCAGATGGCGGTGGCGGCGGTGGGGAATCATCCCCATTTGCAGAGTCCGTACCATAGGCAGATGGGTCATTTCGGGTCGCCGCCAAATGGGCAGTTTGAGCATCCGTTTCTTGCTAGGCAGCAGCAACAGGTTCACAGGATGGGGGCGCCGCTTCACAATTCGGTTCCGTATGTGGAGGACTTGGAATCAGCCAACGGAGGAGGAGGCAGGAAGGTTCTCACTCTGTTTCCAACTGGCGATGATTGAATTTGGGTAAATCCAATCTATTCTTCAACTTTTGTTGTTGGTTTGTGTAATTGGCTTTTTTTTTTCTTTTTTTTTTTTTTTTTTTTGGTTATTTGTATTTTTAGTTGTTGGGGCTAGTTATGATAGTGTTATGGAGGAGGGCTTCAATCGGAGATATGAATTGCATTTCCGTTTTTGTGGTTGGTTCCTTTGTGAGTGATTAGGATATGTAGGATACATATAGTGTCGTCAATTGCCGTGTCCTTAATGTTGTGTGGTGGGCTTCTACTACGTTTGTAATTAAGTTGTCGGTAGGAGTTTACTATTGTTTTTAATGTTGGTCGGCTTCTGATGACGGATATTATTAATTGTGATGTCACTCCGGGCAACAATAATGTTTCCAAAGCTTGTTTGTGATGATGCCAATTGTTAAGGTCACTAGTCGGGGGAGCTTGCTGTGTTTTTCTTACATTTCGGAGTCTTCTTGCCGGGGGATTGTGTATTCTTGATGTGATTCATGGTTAGGGTTTGCTGGAGCAACGGATTGACTGAATTTTGAGCTTGCAGGTGAGGATAAATAATGCTCGCAGGTTCTATTTTATTATGTACTCTAGAAATCTAAACACGGTGGGGTTGCTGTCCTTGATTTTCGCCTTTGGCTCTGAGTTTCTCAGCAACCTCCAGAAGGAAATTCCCTTGTTAAGAGTTGTCTCTTCTATTTCTTAGTTCAGTGTTATGTAGAGAGGTAAGTTGTACTTTTTGTACATTGTGTGACTCCATAGAAGACTTTAGACCCTTGATGTCAGGGGCATTTTCGAAACAATTCTGATGTTATTAGAATGCTAAATTTAATTCCATGCCCCTTGAACATTGAATTATCCAAATCTTTTGAATTTTCCTGGAATAATTTTTACTATATTGCTTGTGATGTGTTTTCTTCTGTGTTGTTTGTACCCAGGCTAACAGAAAAGCGTTCATGATTGACAAGCATATTCACATATGATCAAAGGCTATATTTGTACTCAACTATACACCAGTAATATAAACATTTTAAGTTTAAGATACTTCAATGCAAGTGGATAACCTGAACTTATTTGAAGTTCATTTCTGCTAGTTTTTAATTAAATTGTCAAACAAACTAGGCAGTAGTAAAATAAGGAAAACAGTGGGAGAGTGGAGACACTACTAGTTAGGAGGTCATCTCTTGATCGGGGAATGTTTGAGCTATATTAGTAAGACTTATGACCCTTGTGATGCACTCTAGTTGATTAATTTATGTGGTCATCGGGGGTATAGGTTCTATTTTAAATTAAATCTGCAAACACCTTATTACCTTTATACTCAACTTAGGACGAAGAGAGATGTGGAGCCTTGAAACTATCTAGACTGGGAGATGTTACAAGATTCCAAATACCATTATCTTTCCGTTAAAGTTTTTGGAAACTTACCTATGAGAAAAGGTTTTAGGAATGAAACAGAAAGTTGCATGAGCTTTTGGAGTGATCTCTATCTCATAACCTGCTTTCGGTTAAGCAATTCTGAATTTCCAAACATGGATCTTGACTTTAACTTAATAATATCTTATGTAAATCTTATTCGAATCCTCGTGCTTGTGCATGGAGCAGATTGTTCTTTAGGTTCTCTCAATTATATTTGAATCTCGAGCTTGTTTACAGAGACAGCTACCAATTTGTTTTAACAGCTGATTGACCTAGGAGAATTTGCTCCAAGCAGAAAGAGCCTCAACAACATATGAGTATTAGATTCTGTCTCTGTAGATTGATTATAATACGGTGGCATAAATGTATAATCCAACTGCTATATTTGCATCTGATATCGCTTGCTAACTTCTTGCTGATATAGGAATTGTGAGATGAAGCATTGATTTAACTTATATGCAACAGCCATATTTGCAGCTGATAACGCTTGCTATGCCTCATTTCAGTTAAGAATCCAGTTCATAGTCAGCAAACTTGCAAATAGTAGACATGATTATGATGATTGATTGGTTGCCTTCTAATGGATAACGTGCATTTTATGTGTAATTACATTTCCACATTCTTCAATCTGAGTAGTGAACGGTGATGATATTATATTAGCAGCATGTTTTCGCAAAAAGTAATGTTAGGTTGTTCAAAAATTTTGTCTATCTTTAGGCTTAGATGAAATAACGGTTTATGAATTGTTAATGACATAAATTAACAGAAAATACAGTAAATAACGCGGTGTTAATAACTCATGTGTCGTATCGTTTCAGAAAATATTTTTATAGCCTAATTTTTTTTTTGGGAAATCGTGTCGGTTTGTAATTTGAAAGTAAGTGCACAAGGGTTGATGCAAAGAAATGATGCTGTTAGGTTCTGCCAGGCAATGGATATGGTAATGACAAATATACAGCAGAGAAGAACTTCAAAGAAATGTTGAAATGCTTGTTAGCCAACTTTTTAATGGTGGCCTGTAAAAGTGTAAAGCATGCTAGTGACTGCAATTTTGTATTAAGCTGAGAGCAAATGAGGTCTTAGCATTAGGTTGGAGGGTTGGCAACAACCAACAGAACATCGGCTCTGGCACTCACACTACCCACTCTCATCAAGCCAGCTGTTCATTTCACAAATATCTATTTCTTGTAGTTTAATTAATACCCACTAATCCCATGATTACTTTTTTCGTACTTACTTTAACTTCTATGGGCCGCGTGTCAAAGCCCAATTAAAAATCTATGTATAATAAAAAAAGTAAAACAAGAGAAAGAATGGGCATTTTTTTTTAATTAGTGGGACCACTCAGATTATTATCATAATCAATTATCATATGACTCTAAAACTCAATCTGAGGATTAACTTTCAAAAGACAGGAGGAGGACAGAAGGGGACAACCCATATACGTGGAGAAAATTATGCACATTATATAAGACTTGTGAGTTGAACCCACACAACCTATTATAATGCAAATTGGTAGGTTTTGGTTTTACCGCTATACTAAATTCACTTCAGAATGAGTGTATCTAAAATAGGCATATAATAAAAATACAATAAACAAAGACAAGTTATTCACATGGAGTATATTAAAATTATATAATGTAGTACAAAAATGTACCCATGATTGATTGGTTGTTTATACTTTTAAGTCATAAAATCGTTGGTTAAGCTACATAAAAAAAAATTTCTCATTTACATGGTCCCGGATCTTCTTCCGAGGAATGGTAGTGCCATACAAATCTGTGAATTAAAATAAAAACCTAATGTTTGACATTAAGCTACCAAATATGCAATTTCTATGAACCGTAGCATATTCAATTTGCTTCATCTTAAAGCTAGAAATCATGATTTGATTTGACATTTAAAACGCTCTACGAATTGGCAATGAAAATGAAAAGAAAATGAATCAAGTTCCATTAAAAAAAATAATAAAGAATTAATTTTTGTAGGAGAGAAAATTAAGTTCTTTTCTTTTTCGAGAAGTTAATTTCTAATTTAGTTACTAAATCTGATATTCATGTGACGTAATTTCCACTAACCTTTAAAGAATATATTTATAAAAGATTATATTCTTTTGTCTTGTAAATTCCCTCAATAAAGGTATCATTAGACACCTTTTATTGCTTTTAATCGTATCTCAGGTGGATTTGATCCCAAAAGTCAAATCACACTCCAACTACACGGAATCGGTCTCCTTCATGTTCCCCAACATGAGATGCAAATAAATGAATTTAATTATAATAAGGGAAAATGCTTAAAAAGGTCTCTAGTTTGAAAAAATCTCAATTTTTCTATTCTAATTTTATTTTTTTCAAAAATCTCCATATCATTAAAAAGTTAATAGAAAATTGAAGTCAGACAAGTGAAAATTTAAATTAATAAAAACTTGTCTCCATCGTCTATCTACAAAATTGATGGTGAAGATCACGACACCAAGTGAAAAATTAAAAATTAAAAATAAAAATATTTAAAAAAATTGCAAGGGAAAGAAAAAAAAAAACAAGATAGAGGTCTAGATTAAATCTCGATCGTCCATCCAACTTGATGGATGGTGAAGATCTAATCCAGCCATAAATGAAGACCTATGGGCGATCTTCATCAAACACAACCATCATCAACCGATCTTCATTTTTTTTTTCCTCTTTCCTTCTCTCCTCCCCTAATATCTCTCCCGTTTTCTCTTCCCCTAGGTTTCGAACGACTAGAAATCTGAAAAATCTAGATTTTCAACTACTAGAAAACCATATTTATAGGATTCCAGCGATTAATCTGGATTTTAAGACTAGAAACTTTGTCATCAATCATCTGTCATCAATCATCACCAATATAAACCATCAACACCGGCTCATAGTCCCGACCCATGAGCATCAATCTCAACTATCAAAACTTGTCTAAAATAATCATCAACCATCAACCATCAAAACCCTAATCCATAAAACCCTAAAGGGCGAGAGAAAGGGGGAAAAAAGAAGATGAAACAAAGAAAGGGAAAAGGGAGAAAGGGAGGCAAAACAATGAGAGGAGAGATAAAGGGAGACGGGAAGATTATCAGTGAGAAGGGTTAGCGGTTGATGGTGAAGGGGTATAAACGATCATATTATTTAATTAATTTATTAATTTATTTGATTATTATATATATTTGTTTTATAAATGCCTATTTAAATTGAGTAATAAAATTTCCCTTTTATATCTAAAATAAAATTATCAACATTTTCAACTTAACGAAATCATTAATGATAAAAGATATTATTATCCTTTCACACACCTATATAGATTATTTTCGATATTTATATTAGGGAAAATTACACTAAAGTACCTCGACCTATTGAATTATTACAGTCATGATGCGAGTTTAAACTAAATTACACATAAATACCTTTAACCTGGTTTGACTAACGATCAATTAACTGTAAAGTTAACATCTCAAGGGTAAATTGGTCTTTTTATATATTAAATAAATTAAAAAATAAAAAATAATTAATTCCCAATTAAAAACTGCCACGTCACACTAAATTTTAAAATAATTTAATTATTTATTTTTTATACAAAACAATTCAATTAATTAATATTATTATTATTTAAATAAAAAATTAAAAGAAAAAGTTTCCAACACTCAGATTCATCACTCAGATTCATCGCCATTATCAACATCAACACAAACTTTATTAACAAATCACCATTAACAAACACCAACAAAACTTCATTAAAGCATTAACACACATTAACACCAAAAACATTCATTAATCCACAATTATCATCATCAAACCATCATCATCAACTCATTTTAAGAAATATTTAAACAAATCTTAAGAAAAAATTTAAAAAAAAAATACAAATTAAAGCATCTGACGAACCTAGTCGAATCTAGGTTCACGACGAACCCAGATTCGACTGGGTTCATGACGACGACGAACCCAGTCGAATCTGGGTTCGTGACGAACCCAGATTCGACTGGGTTCACGACGAACCCAGTTTAATCTAGGTTCGTCGCGAACCCAAATACCCAGAAAAACAAGAAGAAGAAAAGAAAAAGATGAAGAGAAGAAGAAAAGGGAGAGAGAGAGAGAGAGAGATTTTGTTTAAATAATATTTCAAATATTATTTGATATATAAAAAGATCGATTTACCCTTGAGATGTTAACTTTACCATTAATTGATTGTTAGTCAAACCAGGTCAAAGGTATTTATGTGTAATTTAACTTAAACTCACATCATAACTGTAATAATTCAATAGATCGAGACACTTTAGTGTAATTTGCCCTTTATATTAATATTAGAGAGATTTTTGGTAAATTTCAAACTAAAACTGACAAAAGAAGATTTAGGTAAACTGCATGTGCTTTTAGGAATTTCCCCCTATAATAATAATAATTAAAGCAGCAGAGAAGATGGGTAGATCTTGATCTGAATCTGATTCCCCACCCGGCATTTTCCGAGTCAAAAACAGTCAGCCATAGAGCTCTCTTCAAACATGAAGATTGAAGAAAGTTTATGTAATCAATCAATCAATCAATCATTTAAAAATTAGTAGTTGTCAAATCATGACCAACCTCACAGCTGGCACTCGCATCATCACAATTTTTAAACAAAAATCCCCCTTGTGAATTGATTGCCTTTGTTTAATGGTCAACCAATTTATTATACGGTTTGGGCTGCTAACAATCACTTTTATAGGCAAATTATAGCTTTGCGAAATCAGCTGCTGCTGCTTTTTTTTGAGCACCACAACCGCTAAACCAAAACAGCAAAAACTTAAAACACTAGAATAACCAATGTCTATATGCAACTCATCAGACAACTCTATATATAAAAAAGCCCAGCAAAAAGGATGGAGTACTGTCATTACACTCCTTACTAAATATTAAAATCCATAAAAAAATATATAAAAACAAAGGTAAACTAGAGAAACCGAAACAAAGGTCTACAGACGTGAAGTCCTGGATAATGAAACTAAAAACAATAGTCCTAAGAGATACAGAGAAATTGCTATGTGAGTCATCATCCATCGAGGCCCCCTCTAGCCGTCAGAGGTTTTGCGAGTAATCGAAGCTCAGAGGTTGCTGACAGAACGGCGCCTGCAATGAGCAATTTATATTAATTCAAAGGCTGCCAATCAAGGAAAAAAGCATACCTAAATCATTTGATAATAGCCAAGTACTTTGAACATTAGATTAGTTTAAACCTCTTTCAAGAGATTTAGCAGTATAAAACATGACGCAAATGCACATTTATTCTTCACTACATACTGCACAAGATTCCATGATATACAGGTGACATCTTCCAACTCTGGCTAATTTATGGGACAAAAAACAAACTTAATCCTTTCAAAATGACAGCTTTCTAAGAAATTCACCCATAAACACAAAAGTAATGCTGCACTACCCAAAATTTTACTCAAATTTATTGTTCAAATGATATGGCAAGCATGTGTAACCATTATATTATCAATACATCATCCTATAATTAAAGTGATTGTTACAGATCATCTTGCCATATCATTTGGAAGAAAAATTTGAAAAAGTTTTTGAGAAGTGTAGTATTATTATAAACAAAAATACTTATTGCAGCAGACATTAAAAACCCAGTATGTAAAGAACAGTTGAAAAAAAAAACACAACCAAAAAAATTGAAAAGCAATAGTTTTTGATTAAACAAATGCCAGACTTTTATATTCCAGAGTACTCTATTAAATTTCAAAAGAAAGACTCCTTGACACAATATCTGGATGACATAACCAGAAATTGCAAAATTTGGAATGATGAAACAATTAAAATGAACTTTATAAAAGTACATTTTACATCATTTAAGATCGAGATATAATCATATAAACATCAACAAACAATGCAAAACATAATTACCATTGACTGGGTGTGACATTCAAATCAATCCTAAAACAGAAAGGACAAGCAGAACCACTAAGACATCCAAGGGAACTATGAAGTTCCTTAATTTTCTTTCCCAAACGAAAAAATTGAACAATTGCCTATTTCACTCAAAATAAATAAATGAAGAAACATTTACCTGGAAAACAGCATGTCTAAACTGCTCATATGAATGTGCATACATCATTGCAGTACTCGGCCATTGCATATATGCAGCATCCATAGGCGTCTGATTTACTCCCATGGCACAGAAGGGGCTCATAACTGGGCTTGCTGGAGGTCTGTAGCTGACAGATGCTTGAGTCCTTGGGATCTGACCCAGTTGAGGAAAGCTAGGATCATACTGCATAAATGGAACTTGAACTTTCTGCATGTTGAAAGGTGCCAAGCTAAAGCCTTGATTAGCGGGAAGGCTCCTAACATACCTGTACCAGATCATTAATGTAAATTCAAATTGAGCCAAAAAGTAAAAACATATTCATTTTCTGAGTAATTGCAGGAATACGAAGAATAAAGGCAACATGTACTATGCACTAGACGACAACTAAAACCAGTAAAAATCAGAATTACTGAGAAGAGATGAGGGAGAACACAGCTATCGTAGATGAAATACCAAACCTAAGTATCACATTACCTTCCAAATCGATCCAAGACAGAGAACAAGTACTAACAAAATGTGTAGCTAAAATTGCAAAGCCTGCAATCATATTATAATAAACCCCACATAATCCCATCTCCAACTCCAGATTCGACAAAAGGAAAGTCAGAACAAACTTTTCAATGCATCTACTAAGATAACATCTCACTTTTAATTCATCCATATAGCCAAATTTGATCACCAGTATAGCACAAGCATTAATGAAAAGACTAATGCTCTATAACCCAAAAAAATGTGTGCAGCTGTAATTTGTACTGTCAATGCATTTAACCAGTACAGGGCCTCTCAGACAAAATTTCCACTAAAGACACCACCTAGGCCTAGTGCCAGAAATCATCAGATTTGCATGTCTTTAGCATCTCAAGACAATCTTGACTATACGACATAGATCTGTAATCACTCAGAGTGTGTGTGTGCGTGTGAGTGCGCACGCACGCGGGTATCAAAAGATGAAAAGAGAAGAAAAAATAAATCCGTACCTCTCATAACTCCGATCATAATCCGGATCAGTACGATCCTTCTCCCTATCTCTGAATATGGCAACTCGAGAGGAAGTACAACCATCCCTGATACTAAAGTTCTTTTCGGTATCAATAACAGAGTTTCTGCTACCTTCACTCTCATCCCTACTCAATCCTATATTTTTTCCACCAATAGAGACCTGATGCAACATGTCCTCTGAGTTAGGACTGCTGGGGCTACTAAAGATGCGGGCACGTGCCCTGTCATAATCCTCCTTCCTTTCCTCCACACTTCTGACAGGACTTTGTTTCAACCCAGTTTCATTAGCTTCATTAGCAGATCCTCTACTGGGACGAGGCCTAATGACAATTTTAATCTGCTCAAGCTTGTCATTTTCTTCAAACTGCTTAGCAGGAATTTCAGATAAACGGACAGCTGGATATCTGCTTTCTGCTATTTTCCTCACTAGAATTCTATTCCCTTGTCCGTCTAAACCATTTTCCTGAACCATAGTGACCAGCCCATAGTGTTGAGAAACACGGTGTGCAGCTAGTCGAAGATAAGAGGTAGGAAAATGTTGGAACTCAAATTGCTGCTGATCAGGATTTTGCAAGAACCTCTGGATATCAAGCTCCATCCGCAGAACTGCCCATAAAAGAATACCAGAAAATAGGCGGTAAGTATCTTACAGTTAAAGAGTAAAATCTGAACACAATCATAGCAGCAACCGGTAGGAGCTTACAATTAAATAATGTTAGACTAGAAGGAAACTACCATGATATGAAAAAGCATGGGAAAAACAAACATACATAATAATACAAATAGATTAATAAGACTACCCACACCTTTAATGCAATATAAATATCATAATTCACAACCTGATAATAAAAAAATATAAAAAGAGAAAAAAAAAATTGCTGCACCAGAAAGCCAACCGCAGTTATCATGATCTTTCTCTTACGTATATAAATCCTTAATGTGGGTAACAATAACAATAACAATAATGCCCACAACCATGGAATTCCTAACTAAAGGAAAGTAAAGAATGCCTAGTCTTAAATTTTTTATTTTATTTCAAATATCCAACAATATCCAGCAGCAGAAAAAAAAATTCCAACAAGATAAATTAACTAGCCAGGAACCAAGCTATAAATAAAATTAAGTAAGACAGCTGTTAAATTAACACTAAAGAGTCCCAAGATAGAACCTGACAGCACTGAAATTCAATAATTAATCACATTTCATTTTAGTTTACTTCTATTAGGTTCCAATGCTTTGTGATTGTCACATTAATTCCTCTTCTCCAGCAATTTAATCATGTCATAAATGTAGAAGAAATAATGGACGCAACAGCCAACTCTACCTTTTCTTACCTGAACAAGGCCTACTTTGTCCATCCAAAGTCAGAGTTAACCAAGAATTCTTAAGATTTACTGGGTATATAAGTAGACACTAATGATTTTGCTGAAATAGTAGGATCAGCTTCAGATACAGTAAAAGAATTCATGTTTCTCTCTGCTACAACTAGAAAGGATTTTAAATATAAAAAGCACTCCTTATCTAAAAGAAACAACGGCAACATATACATATGCGTAAATGAATACGATGTAAGCAAGGACTAACTTGAGCCGCACAAGGTTACCGAGCTGGGTTCGGATAAAACATTTTGATCTCCAATGGAATCAAACTTCCAAATTCATATTAAGCTTCATTCCAGAAAAAAAATGAAAAAGCTAGAGCCTAGTTTTATGAATATCAAGCCAATTGAAATATGAACTTGAATGCAAATTTCATGCTAGATAGGGAGCCAGGAAAGAATTTTGATAACTTAAAACATTAAAGCAAGAAATACTATAACATAAATAGAATACCAAATAATTCAGATAGATAATGAATTTTCCCTCGTATTGAACCCAAGTTACCAACACTTTGACATTCAAGCTTTGGCTCAATGACTTATTAAGACCAAGCCCAATTCATTTGACATTCAAGCTTTGGCTCAATGACTTATTAAGACCAAGCCCAATTCATTTGAGAAGGAGTTAATTCAACTACAACTTCCCATCAAACTGAACTACAGTTCTAATAAAATTTTGGTCCACTCGCACCTTGAGGTTAAGTTTTTAACAATTATTCTAAAAATCGTTTTACAGCAAATTACAACAATAATTCATACCAATTCCATATAAAGTTTTACGCACATTAACATCACAATCTTTTTAAAACACACATGGTCTAGGATTTAAAAACATATCCAATGTACCACGTTTCAAACATATTAAAATAGCATCCTAGAGAAAATTCTGTTTCCATCTTTTGAAAATAGTGGTAAGCAGTAGGTAGGTCTCTGCAATGCTGAAATGAAATACGTGTCTCTAGTAACATGCCTGAAGCAGCCACACAAAATGAATTTACTGCCAATTGTTATGTAATTCTAGATATTAGTGTATTTACTACAAAATTCCATAAGACAATATACATGATTCACAATATTTAAAAGTTGGTTTGCCATTAATATAGGGTTAAAAAAGTCAAGTCTAATTCGAATAACCACTTGTTAAGAGTTATTAAATACCTTTTTACGTAAGGTTAAACAATAATTTCTAACATGTGTGCTCTCTATAGGTTTTCAGCAAATTAGACAGGCTTGGGTCTTTAACTAACTAGTTAGAGGTGGACACTAATAAAGATTCCAAACTTTTTTGGTTCTAAACATTCTAGTCATATTGATACCCAAGAACCCAAAATATTTTAGAAAGTCAAAAGTTTATAATTACTCAAAAGGATATATTATGATGATAATCTATCATGATCAACACCTTGAAATCCTAAAAATTAGGTTTTCCACCATACTACATAAGCTTTGCTCTCATCCATGCAAAAGGAGGTCCATACAAAAGTGCTGATAACTAAGTTCAAGATAATCATGCTAAGGCAATAATCAAAAGGGTACAAAATGACTAAGTTCAAGATAATCATGCTAAGGCAATAATCAAAAGGGTACAAAATGTACTTCTACGAGTAAATTCAGTTAAAAAAAGTGTGATACAATATAAAGGCCAGCAATATCCTATTAAATGATGAAACACTAAAGCATAAACCAATGTAACTGGACAAGTCAAAACCCATCCTCAATCCAAAACAGAGTCTTGCGGAATCACAAAGCCAGTTAGTCATTCAGATGAGGAACTTTAGTCATTAACGTACATAAACCATATCAATAAGTCAGCAATCTCTTAAATTTTCAACAAATAAATAATTTTAAGACTTTGTACTCTCACATGCATCGATGTTACAGAAACAAATTAATTCAACAAACACCAATCCACCATCGACATCTCGAATCAACCCAATACAAAAACAAACTACTAGTGAATCCAGATAACAAACCAACAAACACCAAATCCATAACGTCTTCGGAATAAAAATTAAACAAAATCATAGCTCATTCAAGATAATCTTCATTGCCCACCAAGAAGAAACGAAGACGAAACCTAAATTTATAGATTAAAAATTTCATAACATATAACCTAACCCTCCACGAAAGCATTAAAAAAACTACTGAATTTAGGCTTCTGACTTAATTACGCGGAGGTTTTCGTTCACAACTTAACATCAATATGTACCTAATGCATCACACACATATACACACCCAAAAAACCACAATTTCTAAAACAGAAAGGCAGATCTGACAAAAGCCCAGTTGACATATCATAAATCTCCATACACACAAATCACCTAAACCCCCAATTCAATAAACAAAGCAGCAAATCTCGAATCCGAAAACATTAAAAAAAAAAAAAACCCATTAATCAAAACATACCCATAAACACAAATACAACAACAACAATAATTAAAACAATGAATAGAAATAATTAGGGATTATGAAAAAAAGAGAAAGAGAGAGAGACTGACGGGTGAGACGATGACGTGGGTTTCTAAGAGCCTCAACCAAAAAGGGGTCGACCATCGACTCGTTATCGTTAACAATTGTCGTTGCAGACGTTGACTCCATGGATTCCTCTCTCTCTCTCTCTCTCTCTCTCTCTTTCAACAATCAAACAAAGGTCAAGAAGAAGATGGGTAGTTTGTTGTTGTGGGCATGTGAAGAGAGAGCGAGGGAGGGAAGCCTTGGCCTCGGCCTTGGCTGGTGGTGGTGGTGGTCGTCGTCGTTTTTAGGTCTTCTATATGGCTCTCCCAGACCCAACCAAAATGAAAGAGAAACAAACCCAACGTCAAGTTTCGGATTTATTTCTTTTTTTTTTTCGTTCGTCAATGTGAAACGACAAAAAGTCCGCCCATAATATCTCCCCTCGTTTTTTTTTTCCTTTTTTTTTTTTTAAGTGGCAGCCGCCTGGTCTCGATTTTTACACCCGTTGAGAACCCTCCTCTTTCCCTAATTATGTATGTCCATTATCCATTTGGATTATGTTGGATTGCTGTCTACTAAAGTTTACATCGAATGAACCCAACGTCTATTGCTAGATCAATTACCGTTTATATGGTTTGGAAATCAATCAAGGCTCGTAATCGGGAGATAATCATCTCCGTAATAAAGAGAGGAACTATCCACATCGTGCTTGTAATATATGTATGTGACATCCAAGGGGATATGATAGTGGTTAATAATATTAAAGCAATTTGCACAAACCTCTTTCGAGTTTGATTTTCAATATTTGCTAGTGAAACACCTTCTAATTGAAGTTTTGAAAACGTCCCCTATCGTAACTTGACTTTCATCCTAGCTAATGCTTAACTAAGTTTGTTAATGGAATATCTAAAATGCCCTTAGGCTTTTTTTTTTTCCCTTGATGTTTTATTCTCTTAAAATTATTTGTTTGTAAATTTAATTATATATCACAATAAGTTAAAAAAATTCATAGTACTAATTTTTTTTTTTTTTAAAAAAAACACACTTACACACAAAAATTTTATGATAAATATAATAGTGCAATGGCCAAAACTCGAGCTCATAAATTGAATTTGGGTAAAATTCGTTTTAACAAGCCAATCCTTTATTTAACATTTTTTTTCCCTTGATGTTTTATTCTCTTAAAATTATTTGTTTGTAAATTTAATTATATGTCACAATAAGTTAAAAAAATTCATAGTAACAACATTTTAAAGTAATTAAATAAATAAACACACACACGCAAAAAACAATTTATGATAAATATAATAATGCAATGGCCAAAACTCAAGCTCATAAATTGAATTTGGGTCAAATTCGTTTTAACAAGCCAATCCTTTATTTAATGTTGAAAATGGCCCAAACTTAATTAGGCCCAATGCTCCACCCCACGACAGTGTAACTAAGTCAAACCAAAGCAAGTCAAACTATCTAACTTGGTTAGAGACAAATGCGGAAGGATCCCTCATAATTGAGGATTTTACCAACCTCTCCCAATGATCACTCTCATGAGTATAAATACTCATGAGTGGTCAAAAGTTGTGGACTTTTGACATTTTGGCATAATCTCTCTGACTTTCATGCTTTCATAGCCTTAACCTAATACTTGGTTCATCATTTTCTGACCAAAGTTATCAAGTTCTGACGAAAAAATATCTCCACAGCAATCTACCAACCAACTTAGTTTATTTCTACCTAGCATCCTTATAGGAAGTATCTCTAACTTTACAGTTTTAATTTCGATCTACTATTCAATTGATATATAGGCTAACTTAAGCGTCGAAATACCTTTGAACGGCATCACCCTGGTGTGAAAGCATTCTACGATCATTCTTGTGTTCTTTTTATAGGTTTGTTAATGGTCTGGTAAGCTAATAGTAAAATGGACGATCTATCTTAACAATTATAGAACACAACATCTATAGTTTGGTGTCTACCATGGGACTCTAACAATCATTCAACAAAAACAAATCTACTAGGAAATATACAATCATAACATGGCGGATCAATAAACAAAAGGAGCGGTCGAGACCAGTTAGCAGCCTTGATTGCATAGATGAATGGCTACGTTGATAAACTACAAGAACTTGAAGCCAAGAATAAAGAAGTGAGAGCAGAAAATATAGAGTTACAAAGTCGAGTGGAGCAACTGACGACTAATTTTATGCCACCTTTAAGATTTGATCAGATAAGAAACAAGCTAGAATATATGACAAGGATGGATTGCACTCCCTTAATCACTAATGGATCGACCGTGAGACATCTTATTTTCAATTACATCAAATGACTGATTAGTCGAAAAGTGGATACCTAATAATTGGATTAACAAAATAGTAGTTAGAGGGAAGTTGAGCTTTTGACAATGAGCTTCCAAAATCAAGCAAATGTCATAAGTTGTCAGACGCTTGACTGAGAAATGTTATGGTTGATCAGACAAAATAGGGTATATCATCACATGACCCTCACTTAGGAGTAAGAGCAATAGTAAGGGTAAGAGCTATTGACGAAGACATAAAAGAATCTAGATTAGAGAATCTAAAGTTGATTCCATTGGTAAAAAATGAGTTCACTCCTTGGTCTGTGAAGATCGAAGCACTAATCAATAGGATTCCAAGAATGCCCATGTCAATCAAGAAAAGTGCTATAACCAATTTTGCGGACTCACTGTTTGTCAATGCCATTGCATTAGTTAAGATGCCATCGAAATTTAATTTTCCTAACATGAGAATGCATGATCGGACAACAGACTCAAATGAACGTATCACCCAATATAAGTAGTGGATGTTCATAGTAGTTATCCTACGCAATCTATATGAAGCGTTCATGTGTAAAGGATTTAGATATAGCTTGGCAGGACTAGCGATGTAATGGTTTACCACTCTACCAAATGGTTGCATCAATTCATTTGCTCAACTGACAGACATATTCATAAAGCAATTTGCATGCAGTAGAAAGCTTAAGAAACAATCAAATGATCATAGCCTAAGAGAACACCTACAAGACTAAATCAGACGCTTTAATAAGGAGAAAATATTGATCCCTCACTGTGATGTTGCTACAATTATCTTAGCATTCTGTAAAGGCTTACTGCATGACTAGGACTAATATAAAGAGTTGACAAAATACCTTTCTAAAACAATGAAAGATGTGCTTGCAAAGGCATGGGCACAAATAAAATGGGAAAAACTAAGAGAGTCCTACCCTCAAAGTGAGAATTGATGTGGTGGAATGAGACATCTATAGATTTCAGATAAAACAAAGCTATATCCTACTCGAAATAGAAAAAAAGATAGACAAGATAGGTGTTCACTGTTAGATTGACCTAATAGAGGACAATAAAACCTTCCAGCTTATGATTTGAGCATCAATCCATCTGAGGTTGTAGTAATAATGAAAGGCATGGGTTGCATGATCAAATGGCCTAAGAAGATGAGTGTCCCACTAGAGTTAAGGGATCGAAACAAATGATGCAAGTTCTATTTTGACCGCAGTCATAAGACAGAAGATTGTATTGTCCTACAATTAGAGGTTGCTACATTACTAAGAAACAGTCATATAGCCCAGCTCCTAACATATAAAAACAAGGCAACAATTAATTGATCAAGCGATTGTCAAAATGATAAACAACTGGTTTCACCTCTTTAGCTCCCCAAATCCCCCTTAGGCATAACAGGACAATCAAAATGATATCTAAGGGATCAAAAATCAATGGTGTTACATATTTAACATCAAAGAGACATACTAAGGAAGCTTTCCAAGTTGAGAGTAAAAGAAGTTGACCATGTCGGTACGAAGGCAACCTAGTAATTAACTTCTCAAGCAATGAGACAATCGACTTGCTGAATCTTGATCATGGTATTCTAGTTTTCTGCCTCTACATTGTGAATAGCTATACTAAGAGGATTTTTATTTAATGTGTCAGGTTTAAATATTTTTTCTAATCTTATGGGGTTGATGTCTTATAACTTATAATAATGTAGACTTTTGACTAAAAGCAAAATAGTTGTTTATATATTTCTTTTGTTTTCATTTCTTTTGTTATTCAAATAGCATTTTTCAATTTGTTCCTATAATTATTTGGAAATATTAAGATTGAAATATAAAATAAATTTTATTAAGAAAAAAAATCTTAAAAGTTGTTTTTTGTAAAAATCCTTAAACTGTAAGACCATCAAATCGATTATTGATTAAATATATTTTTTTATTATTTGCTTTTTTTTTTTCTCTCTTAGTTTTTAATTTTTTAATTAAATTATTTAACTTTTTTAAGATATTATTTTGTTGTCCAGCCGGTTTTGTTAGGGTAAAGGATCAAATGACAGACATTACCTTAAAACCCTAAATTTGGCTCAAATTAATATAGATAGATGAAATATAAAACAAATAATTGGTAAAAAAGTGATATTTCAAAAAATTAATTTGGACTTAAATTCAAATTGTATTTATTTAAAAATGAGAAAAAGTCCCTTATTATCTCAAGTTTGGAATGTAAATGTAAAATTCATCTATATTAAAAAAGTAAATGAGAAGAATTACTAATACCACCTATATTACTATACATGCTTTTTCAAAATCTACAATTCACATGGAATTTTAATTTTATCAATTTATTATTCAACTCTAAATCTAGTAATCCTATCAAGTAATTAAAATTATACCAATCGCTATAAAGGACATAAAATTAAATTTCTAATTTATAGACATCCTATTTTTAGTAGTCATATTCTACGACCAACCATTAGGGAAGTGTCATTAAACATTCAATTCACCAACATTTTTATTAAATCCATATGAAAGTAAAATGTTATTAGATGCGTAATAATTTTGTTTACAATAGTTGTTGATAGACCTATCACTCAACTTCAAAAGTTTTTTTAAAATATTATTCTGAGTTACCTTTTTACCACACCAACCATCATCATGATTTGTCATTTTATTAAATAAGGAAAATTTATAAAATATATTTATTAAAGAGATTTAGTAACCAAATATGAGTTGTTGTATAGTTGTTTCACAGAAGCTTTGTTCTGTTAAATTCACATAAACCACCTTTTCTAAAACCTTTGGCTTAAAAGGTTGAAAACTTGTGGCCTAAAAATGCCTATATAAGAGACCTCATTCTTTGAAAATATTTTACTGCTTCATAGCAAAACATATTACATAATTAGAGGAGCTAAAATGGGAGAGATTAAGCCTCCCAAAAGCAGTGGGAATGGGTGGGTGGGAATGATCTTTCACACACTTCTTAATTTCGATTGAAGTATAAAAAGTGTAGGAATGCAAAAGCCTTCCCATGCCACCCATTTCTATTGTTTTTGGGCGTTTCTCCCTTTTTACATCATTCTACCTTAAGAGCTATCTCTTATTATAAGATCTATTACAACCATGGCTATAGGAGATCTTCAATGCTCAATATGTAGTGTACCCTACCCATTTAATGCTCATCATCTGATGCCAAGTCATGTTGTTCACTACGCTTGTGTAATTGAAGGTTTGCATGGAATATAGATCTAATTGCTCAATATTTGGTTTGGCTGCCTTTCACCCAAATTGATTTTGTATATAATTTTTGCTTTAATTGTTTTTTTTTTTTTGGGTTGCCTTATCTTTTTTATTCTAAGTTTTGAAACATATGAGTGGTTGGCATGGATTTCTTTCATTTTCTCTTATATATTTTTATTTTTTGAAATTTGATTTAAATTAACCTATCAATGGTGGAGATCTAATCTACACCACTTTAGATAGAGGTCCATGGATTTTCATGGCAGAGATCTCTACCGTTGGCCACGCATCAGTACCAAATCGAGGCATTATGATTTGAAACCTGGTTTGGATATATCGATGGATGACTTGGAAAAAAAATTATTTGGTGGATATCCATTTCGGATCTCAACTGTTGATGGAGAGTTCATCAATGGTAGAGATTTAATCTACAGCTCCACGAAGTAAAGATACTTCATTTGATCCTAACAACTTGTAAAGTAGATCATGATGTTCTATTACTAAACTAGCTAGCGATTTATTTTAGCACTAGGTTGTCCATAATTTGGTCTTACCATGACCGCATCTTTAACAATCAAGTTTGGTTAGCCAAATCGATAATATTAGCAAAACTCATATTGTTGGGTAATAAGATCGTCACAACGATCTGATCTTTGAGCGACGATGGAGATCCACGGATCTCTGTTTGGTAAAGATCCATGGATCTCTATTTGGTGGAGATCAAGATTAGATCCTATAATATTTTATTTTGTAAATCTTAATTTTCTTTTTCTTTTTCAACTTTTAAAAAGGTTTTTTTTTTTTTTCTCTCTCTCTCTTTTGATGAGGTAAAAAATGTTATTAATTATAAAAAAATTTATTTATTAGTTTATATGTTTAAGTTTATAAATGGTGAAATGTCAATTTATTAATGGTCTTAAATTATTTAAATTTTAATCTTTAAAATTTAGGATGAAACATGTTGAGTTTTGATTGGTTGATAAATTTGGAGAAATCATAAGTTTTGAATGAACGAGTGATGGGGTAATTTGACTATTGATTTTTTATGTTAAGTTTGACTTATGAATTCTTGTTGAAAGGAACTAAATTGATATATTTATGAAACTTTAGAGAAGATTTGATCAATCTTTTTTTTTTTTTAATGAAAATATTTAAAATTTCTAAAATCTAGGGATTAAAAAGAAATTTCTCTAGTATAAAAGCATTTGTCATGTATTGGTATCTTTTTCTCTCGTAGTTTTTCTCTCAAGATTTATAGATCTTTAGCATCAACTTCTATTTCTTTATTTTGATATATGTAAATAATAATTGTAGAATATAATATATATATATATATATATATATATTTAACTTATGTTATGTTTAGGTATCAATGTTGATACTCTTCATTATAGAATTTTGAAATGAGGATTAAAAATGCAACAAATAGAAATATTTTTCAATCTAAATAATGTTTATTTTTTAAAATATTTATTCTACTCTGATGGGGTAGATGTCCTTATAACTTACAATAATGTGGACCTTTGACTAAAAGTACTATTAGATTAGGTATTACAAAATAGTTGTTTATATATTTCTTTGAGTAATGTTAGGTTTCCCAAAATTTTTATTCAAATTCATGCTCAAATAATATGACATATGAGTTGTTAATATCATATTAATTATCATATCATTTTATAATTTATAAGATATTGATAACTTATATATCACATAATTTGGATATGGATTTGGAAGCCTAGCATTACTCTATCTCTTTTGCTTTTCATTTCTTTGTTCTTCAAGGGGAATTTTTCAATTTGGTCTTGAACTTATTTAGAAATATTAATATTGAAATATAAAATCAACATTATTAAGAAAAATCTTAAAATTTATTTTTTGTAAAAATCCTTAAATTGTAGGACCATAAATTGAATATTGATAAAAAAAAAAAAAAGGCCCTTTTCTCTCTTTAGTTTTTAACCTTTTAATTTAAATCATTTAATTTGTTAAGATATGATTTTGTTGTTTGACCGCTTTTGTTAGGGCAATGGGTCAAATAACAAAAATGACCTTGAAACCCTTAAATTTGACTTAAAGTAGATAGATATAGAAGAAATATAAAACATATAATAGGTAAAAAAAAAAGTGATATTTTAAAAAATTAACTTGGACTCAAATTCAAATTGTCTTTATTTTAAAATGTGAAAAAGCCTATTATTATCTCAAGTTTGGAATGTTAATGTTAAATGCATCTATATTAAAAAAAGTTAATGAGACGAATTATTGATACCACCTAAATTACTATACATGTTTTTTTAGAAATCCATAATTCACATGGAATTTTAATTTTATCAATTTAATATTCAAGTCTAAAAGTAGTAGTCATGTCAGGTAATTAACACTATACCAATCACTATAAAACACAAACATTAAATTTCTAATTTATGGACATATTGTCTTTAGTTATCGTATCATACAAGCAACAATTAGGCAAGTGTCATTAAATAATCATTCCACCGATATGTTTATAAAATGCATATAAAAGTTAAATGCGATTCGATGCGTAATAATTTTGTTTACAATTGCTGTTGGTAAATCTGTCACTCAATTTCAAAAATATTTTTAAATATTATTCCAAATTACCTTCATATCACACCAACCATCATCACAATTTAACATTTTTATTAAACAAGGAAAATTTAGAAAATATATCTATTAGAGAGATTTATTATCCGAACATGAATTGTAGTATAGCCATCTCACAAAGGCATTTTTTTTTCTCAAATTCACACAAATCGCGTTTTCTGAAACAATTGGCTTAAAAGGTTGAAAATGTGTGGCCTGAAAATGCCTATATAAGAGACCTTATTCTTTGAACATTATAACACCCCTAAATTTATAAGCATGAATATTATTTTTGTCATTATTATGATTAATGAGATTTGGCATATAAAAATAGATTAGTGAAAAATCTCAAAATTAACCAAACAAACAACCAAAAATATGTTTGTACCCACCATTTTAAAAAAAATTCTATTCCAACCTCTCAAACAAATAATTTGCCTCCTATACCCAATGTACCGAAATTACCCCTAACCAAAAATTACGAAACTGCCACAATATTTAGAAATTCAAAAACCAAAAATAGACAGCATAATTATGAAACTACCCTTGTATATATAAAATGAAAAACCGAGCCAAAAGTCACATCGGTCGCTCTCTGTCGAACCACGGAAGCCGACGCCTGATTTGCACAGTCGCCGGCGTTCTCACATCTTCGCAGCCCGTTGTAGATCGCCGGCAAGCCCGTCGCCCACCTCCATTGGTGAAGGTACGCCCATATGCACCGGTTTTCTTGATTTCGTGACGTTTGGATAACTTTTTGCGATTTGAACACTTGATTTGTGCTTGATTATGTTGGGATTTGACGATTAGGGTGAGATTATGTTATATTTGGTTAGGATGTGGTTAGATTTGGACGAAAATTGATGGATTTGCCTGAGTTCGAATTTGTGCGTCGATATCGGCCTCGGTTTGTCATCATAACCCGACGTCGGTACCGTCAATCACACAAGGCCCGATCGGCCTTTGTTTGCCACCTCGCACCGACTTCGGTTTATGATTACAAACCGAGGCCGGTTTCGGGCGATCAGCTTCAAACAAAAGCCGATTGGCATTTGTTGGTCAACATATGCCGAATCGATATACATTGACCAACAAACACCGATCGGCTTTTGTTTGAAGCCGATCGCCCGATACCGGCCTCGGTTTGTAATCATAAACCGACGTCGGTGCGAGGCGGCCAACAAAGGCCGATCGGGCCGTTTGTGATTGCCGGTACCGACGTCGGGTTATGATGAAAAACCGAGGCCGATATCGCGCACAATGTCGAAAATAAAGTAGACCGAATTTACAAATTAAATAATATTAATTTAATTAATTAAAAATATTTAGAAAATAAATTATTTAATTAATTATTGAATTTATCATTTTATTAAATTCATGATATTATGTTTATTTTAATTAATTTAATTAGTGTAATTTGATTTAATTATTAACAAATTATAAAAATTTAATTAACCGTTTGTTGCTTTTCCTTTGTACAGATGCAATTCAATTATAGGCACACCGTGCAAAATGTTCCAAACGAAACATCGGGGAGTTCACACAATAGTTTCAAGCATATTGGTTATTTAAATGTCTTTCTTTCACAGAGCCATCTTTTAGAAAGGTTCGAGAGGGAGAGCTCAATTGCCCATTTCATAAAAATGTCTGGTCAACAGCTGCTTGTTACTCCTCTTATGCTAGTGATTCTTGCTAGAGAGTTAGTATATTGTGATTCACGCCCTAATGAGATGTGGTTCGAAATTGGGGGAAGGGCATATAGATTTGGAAAGCAAGAGTTTTTATTAGTGACAGGACTCCGGTTCGGGCATGTCGACCTACATGTTCTTAAAGCGAAACAACAAGGTGAGAATAGTCTTCTGTTGCGATGTTTTGAAGGAAATTCCCCAAGATTGGCTGAAATTATGCACATGTTAAGGGTACGGGGGCAAAATCTAAGTGATGAGGACGTCTTAAAGTTGGCTAATATAGTTATCGCCTTCAGTCTATTCTATGGCTATGATGATCGGTCTAGGGTGGACGATTATCTGTGGGTGTTGATAGAGGATGTTGATGAGTGGAATTCATTCCCCTAGGCTACAGTTGGCTACAGTAGGCTTCTAGAGTCCCTCCGTCGAGCGCTTGATGAGGATCAGCTTATGACTGGACGTAACATTAATTTATATGGCTTTATTTGGGCATTTCGAGTATACTTATATAAATACTAACTAAATGTTTATTAAATTTTTGTCTAATCCTATGTAAATTGTAGTGGTGGCTGGTCGAAATGTTTCCATGGTTGGAAAAAAGGGTAGGGAAGAGAGCTAGAGGAGGCGATATGTTGATGCCAAGGTGTGTGAATTGAGTTTGTAATAGCAGAAAGCAAATAAGTTGGCTGAATGAGCTTCCTCGTGTAAGTTTCTAAACTAACCTACATTTATTTCCCATTTGTTGATTATTCTTGTTTGTAATAATATTAAGTATAAATATTTTTTTTGTCTATGCAGTTGATAGGGAGAGGGGGGGGGGGGGGGGGGGGGGGGTAATACCCTTGAACCCACTGCTGCGGAGAGAGAAAAAGAATATTGGAAGTCTTTTAACCCTGAGCATTTGGTTAGCGACAGTGCCTACAGAGTAGGCGGGGAATGAGGTGTTTATGAAAATGAAAATGATCATTTCGAGAATGAGGAGGGTGAGAGTGAGTCGACTAGGATGGAGGAGGAGCAGCAGCGTCATGACATTCCAGTCCCACGAGTTGACTTAGAGGGTGAGCATGATGACACGGCAGTCCCACGGGGTCGCAGCATGGCCCCTGGACCCTCTCAGCGTCAGGTGAGAATTTTGTATGATTATGTTATTATATTCCATTATTATATGACTATCAATTTATATATAATTTATATCATTATTTAATTATTTTTGCAGGAGCCTCAGACGAAGGTAGCCAAGATTATGGCATTGTTGGAGTCTATTTTGAAGACTCAACAGGAGCAAAACGAGAGATTAGGTAGGATTGAGAGGATATTGAAAATCCGTGAGCCTTCGGATGGCGGGGATGACCCGGATGATGATGATGATGATGATGATGAGAGCTCTATCAGGGATGAGCATGTCCATCACTTTTCATCACCTAAAAAACCATCACCGCCCCAAATACCGCCTCCACCACCACATCAGGACCCACCGCAGCATGAAAGTGATCAGGTAAATTTTGTGCTTATTTTATGTTTTAGGTTAGGTTTTCATATTATTCATTACAAATTTTGATTTTCTGCAGATTAGGGAGGTCCAGGACTTAGTATCACAGCTGATGAGGGAGGTCGAGGTCCCACCACCGCATGAGGACCCACCATCCCAGCATTATGGTGATCAGGTATATTTTATTTATTTTGTGTTTTAGGTTAGTTTTTCATACCATTATAAATGTGTGATTATAATTTTAATTTTCTGCAGGTTATAGAGGTGCAGGACTTAGTATCACAGCTGATGAGGGAGGTCGAGGTCCCACTACCCCATGAGGACCCACCACCCCATGAGGACCCACCATCCCAGCATGATGGTGATCAGGTATATTTTATTTATTTTGTATTTTAGGTTAGTTTTTCATACCATTATAAATGTGTGGTTATAATTTTATTTTTCTGCAGGTTATGAAGGTCCAGGACTTAGTATCACAGTTGCTAGGGGAGGTCGAGGTCCCACAATCCCATGAGGAACCAGTACTCCATCATGACCCACCATCCCAGCATGAGGGTGATCAGGTAAATTATAAATGTGTGGTTATAAATTATTTATTTTGTGTTTTAGTTTAGATTTTAATTTGTAATTATTTAATGTGTAATTATAAATTTTGATTTTCTTAATATTACAGGGGAAAGTCAAAATAGAACGGGCTAAAAGAAAGATTAAACCATCGGCATCTTTATTATCACCATACACAGATCCTGAACGCCTAAAAAAGAAAAAAAAAGTGCTAGAGGAGCAGGTGGAGGAGACTGTGCCAATGGTTAAGGATATGGTGGAAAAAGTGTACAAACAGTACAAAACCTCTTCTTTGAACCTCCGGTATGGATAAAAATCTTGATTACACTTTTATATTTAAAATTACTAATATAATATTAATGTCTTTTTCTTCCTATTTTAGGCGCTACATTGATGGTTATCCGGTGCCATTCACCCCTGATATGTTTCTTACCATCGAGAATGAAGACTGTTGGTTGACTTCAGAGCATATCGACGGATATTTACAGTGCCTGCGGGCCAAAGAACGTGAGTGGTGGGATGAGGTGCATGATGAAAGATACGCAGTGCATGGATCAACTTTGTTTGTAAGTATCTACATTTTTAGTTACTCATTTTTTTGTGCATCTTTTTTAAGTAGTAAATAATTTAACTTTTTTTTTTCTTGTAGGCAGACATGACCGTAGTTATGAATAGGGAATACATAAATAAAGGAAAGACGTTTGATCCCGCTACGGCAGAGATCCCCCCACACTGGATAAGGACTGCTAGTGGTATGGAAGAAGCTAAAATCCCTTGGTGGTTTGTTGACAATGTAAGTATCGTTTCATGATTCAAAGTTGTTATTTGATCATTCGAATTAGAACTATACCATTAACGTCGTCAAAATGCAGGTGTTGCTCCCGTGTAGCCTATATCAGACCTATTGGATAGTCTGTAAAGTTAGCCTGAAAGAGCAGAAGATAATCATATATGATCCACAGGCAAACACAGAGTTTATACATCGAATTAATGGCATTGATCCTTTGGTCCGTTCATGCCATTAATATTGCGGGAGATTGGCTATTATGAGAAGACCAACACGGAAATGCCACCCTTAGAAAAATTATGGGATGTGGAGCGTATCCATATACAGGATGTGCCTCAGCAACCTGATAGGTAAATGTCATTTCTTTGTTAAATATTTAGGTTAAATTTAAATAAGGATGTTTTTAATAAAATATTTGACTTGTTCTGTTTGTAATACAGCACTAGTTGTGGAGCATACTGTGCAATGTATATCCACGACTTTTTATGCTCCAAGGAGGGTGAATGGAAGTCTAAACAAGATAAAGAAAACACACGTCAAATACGGGCACAGATAGCCCATGATATATATATGTATTCCACCCCAAGGTACAGAGTAGATGAATGGGGACAGTGGATATTAGATGAGGACGACAATGTTATCTATGATTGAAATTTGTTGATATATTCATTCCTTAATTGAATTTTCAATTTTCTTAATGTTTATGTGGTAGTACAGAGATGGGTAGAGACAATGAGTCTCTTGATGAAATAGTCGAAGTGTTGTTTTATGCAGGTAAAATTAATGGATTCACGAAAAAACAGGGGAGACTCTGCCAAATTTTTCATAAAATTAAACAAAATAAAATAAAATGTGTAAATAAATCAAGCATGTTAGGCAGAAAAAAGAGTAAGTAGACACCAATAGTGAACAAATTTAAACAATAAACATTAAGTGATACTAATACCGGAAATGAGAATTGTCAAAAACACAATAAAAATCGGCTTTAGTTAATGTATACAAACCGACGTCAGTCTACATTAATCCACATACACCGACGTCGGGCTGTTCAGTACCATTATAACCCGATACTAACACAAACCCGTCATCGGGTTTCGTGATACAATTTAACCCGACGTCGGTCTACCAGTATCAATAAAACCCGACGTCGGTCTACCATTATGTATACAACCCGACGTCGGCCTATCATGATACGTACACACCGATTTTAGCTTTATTAAAAGGTCGGTGTTGGTGATGCACTACAACGCGACGTCGGTTTTCCAATACCCATACACCGCGACATCGGCGTATAAGGTATTATACAGACCGACGAACTTCATTAACCTCAGATAATTTGATTTTTTTTTTTTCAATGGACAAATTGAATCAAAAGCTATAAATTTCATCTCATAAACAAACATGATGGAATATATCTCATGTAAGAATACATAGTCACCTTATGCCACTCACAATCTAATGTGATTAACATATAATTTGTTCAAAAAATTTTTTCCTCATTTAATTAAATTAATGGAACAAATCACACCGGTTGGTGATAAGTTAAAGGGAAAAACCAATAGCAATGAGTAAAATAAAGGGAAATAAATTTGGATAAGAATTTTGTCGGATCATCAAAACCCGGCGTCGGGTTATCCTATCATATAAATACCGGTATCGGTTTTTGATACCCAATAAAAACCGACGTCGGCGTTGAGTGCTACGTACAAACCGATTCGGCGTACATTGGTACGCTCAACGCGATTCGGCCTATGTGGAGACCCTCAACCCGATACCGGTTCATGCGTTTCCATATAACGCGACGTCGGTTTGAATTGAAGAAGGTAAACCAATATCATTTGTCTTTGTCTTTGTGTTTTCATGGTTTACCCATACCGACTTTGCTTTTTTATTTATTCATTTTTATTTTATTTTATTTCTTCAATCCGAAAACCATAAATTTGAATATATATATATATATATATATATAATTTTCGACAGAACCTCCTCTGTTTTTTTTATGATCATAATCTAACTCAACCTGCAATAAGGATTGCTAAATAATTTATACACCACTGTAACTACCATGGAAACAAAAAGAGACACCGTCTCTTTGCCAAATTAATCAAACAGGTATGATAATGTGATGTATTCAGCGTTTTCATGCAAATTATTATAATAACAAGTGCTCGTCAACGGGGAACAGTCATAAAGAACCTCTAATGATTATCGTTGTTTTCATCATCTATTAAAGGTGGAATAGGAAATTGTTGATCACATCGATGTCGGTTGTGCCCTATCGCACCACAAAGGCCTCATTTTCGGGAGGTCCGGACACGTCCAGTAGAGGCGTTAGTCCCTGTATCTCCAGCAGCAGCATCTACGCTCGTTCTAACCTCTCCAGTGGCTTTTGCACTGCTTCTAACATCTTCAGGAGCTATGCTTGTCCCTCCGATGGTGGATATGGGGGGGTTAGGGCAACGAAGACGATTGTGTCCTCTTTCACCACATTTTCCACACCTTTTCTTACGATGACTTTCCCCAGCTGACGGAATCCGCAACTCTTTCGGTCTGCCTGCTTGTCGTCTTCCTTTAGGTGGAAGTACAATTACATTTTTCACTTCCGCGGGAACATGCCAATCTTTTGGGCCAGGGACAGGATTGATTGGACGTGCATATGCAGCTTTGAGCCATTCTTTGCTATAATACTCATGACAAAGCGTATAATAGTGAACACCATTGAACCTGATATGCATGACAAAGGTAAAGTATTACCATATGACATTAAATAACAAAAAATAATAAAGAATAATTACGATACCTGGCAACAGCAATTGCATGGTAGCATGGCAACTGATCTAAGTCCCAATGACAACAACTGCATGACCGTGCAAAAGGGTGAACGAACCCATAGTCTAGTTTATGTATGACTCCGAACTTGGTTGGTTGTTCAATGGGAGATACCGTGGCACTCATCGATTCATTAGCCATCGAGTTCACATGATCCTCCACAGTTTTAGTAACCAAAGTTCTGATTTCCTCGGCATGTACATGTCTATCGTTGTACTATTTCTGCAACATATGTCTCAGAAATTCATGTGCAGTTGTAATTGGGAGCCGACGTGCTTTCATCATGCATTTGTTGAGCGATTCTGCAATGTTAGTAGTCATCATGCCATATCTTCTATTCGGAGAATATGCACGTGACCACTTTGTCACTCTAATATTAACCAATTTTTCATGCATTTTCGGACATACCCTTCGAATTTGTTCCAAATATCTATCACATTCATCCCTTGTATGACCATATGCTGCAAGGTAAAACATAGCCATCACATCTGTTTCTTGTCTACAGTATTTCTTCAAGTTTTGCTTCAAGTGGAAGAAACAGAACACGTGTGGGACTTCAAGAAAAACGGTTGTCATCACATTCGCAATGCTTTTATGACGATCAGATACGATAATCAAATCCGATGACAAATATTATGTCCCACCAACAATCTCTCGTAATCTACTTAAAAACCAAATCCATGAATTATTCGACTCTCCATCACCAAATCCAAAAGTGATGGGATAAATCATCTCCTCCCCGTCTTTGCATGCAGCAACAGAAATCACCCCTTTATATTCACCTTTCAAATGAGTTGCATCAACAGCAATAATTGGTCTAATATAAGACCGAAAACCCTCAATTGCAGCTCCAAATGCAACGAACGAATATAAGAACCGGTGGTTTTCATCCGTCTGAATTGTCGTTACTGTACCGGGGTTTGTTTCTTTCAACATGTGCAAGTATCGCGGAAGCTGCTGAAATGACTCAACCGCTTTCCCATATGCTAGCTTCTTTGCATATTGTAAAGATCTCCAAGCTTTGGTGTACATGATCTGCACACCATACTGCTCTAACATTTCTGCAATCAAAACTTGAGGTGTAATACTATCAAGCCCCACCTTTTTCTGGTATAATGTTCCTATGACAACAATCTTCACACTCCGCCTATGTGACTCATAGGCATCCTGACAACATGTATGTTCCGGAACATACTTGTACACATACCACATTGAACCACCCTTTCTATATCTTGCGCGAACCTCAAAGCTGCAGGTCAGATCCTTACAACCAGCCTCATATCGAATCGTCCACGAACGTCTAACCTTATGTTGATACCTTGAATCAAGAACACATTTTCCAATGGCTACATTCAGTTCATCTTTACTATCAAAAAATGCACCTTTGTATAATGTATCACGTCAGATGAAAGTAGACATGGCTGTTGAAGTAGCCTTAATTTTGCACTGATCTACACCGGGAACAATCCAGTATAGTTGTGATGCGTTCGTTTCAAATTGCGAACCCGAAAATCTAACTTCTGGATATTCCGCATTCTCTGCATCACTTCCGTTTTGAAAGTCATCAGCTCTATTTTCCTCATCATCATCTTCAGTGTTTCCTGAAGTCCAATCACCATCACTATCTGTGTCCCGATCTTCATCATCACGATCATTTTCATTAAAATCAATGTTGCACACTGGACTTGCTATGGATGTAAATGCGGCAACAGAAGCTGAAACTTGATTACTACCACCACAAGAAACAAAACAATTTTGACGTTCAGCTATAGTCGGCCTTACAATTCTATCCGTAGGTGTCTCCATGTGCCTTGGGTCTGCTATTGAGTTAATGGCAAATGAAGGAACAGTAGGGCTAATATCTCCAGAATCTCTCACATTTTTGTCAACATAAATTTTCTGTAATCAGATTTTTTATTTGAAATCGCACCCCGGACACTAAGATTAGTAGTGATAGGTATCTTAACTGCAGGCATTCCCCTAGCTCGGAGTAAATAATGCAAATGGATGTCTCATATTCTTCTATCAATGTCAGTCACTATATAAACAAAATCCATCAACCGAGAAAAATTGACATTCTTAGGGACCCCCATCATGAATGTCTCACCGCCAATATAGTTATTCCCATTCCACTCTCCATTGCATTTCACTATTATTGTCACTTCACTCATTACTATAAAAATTGAATAAAAAATAAAATTAATTAGTCTCTCCTTATACTTTAATCATATTAATATCTAATTTTATGTTGTCAAATTCATAAAATCCAACAAAAGATAACCACATATGATCAAGAACACAAGAAAGGAAAACAAATAAAAACATTCCGGTTGTGTCAATGTTCACTCGAATCGATTTTTGTTAGATAACATACACCGTCTTCGGTTTATGTTATCTAACAAAAACCGATGTAAGTTTTGTTGAGCAACATAAGCCGAAATCAGTTTATGTTCTTTAACATAAACCGATTCGGTTTATGTTAAAGAACATAGATTGATTCGGTTTTTATGATTCAACATAAGCCGATATCGGTTTATGTTGAATCATAAAATCGGTTTATGTTGAATCATAAAAACCGGTAAATCGCAGAAAACTGCGGTCTGTTTTTTTTCCTTCGTTTTCTGCAGATCTCACATACTATGCTTAAATCACAACCAAAAATCACTCTTACGGCCTAAAGCTAAACAATGTCAACAAAGAAACTTGAAACCCAACCAACAAAAAATACACACCTTTAATCTTGAAGATAAACTTGAATGTAGGACTTGTTGGAGACAAAAGAAGCTTCAATGTGTGTTTTTTGAAGTGAAAGAACAATTAATGGATGCAACCAAACATTGGAAGAGATGAAGATCGTAGGAAAACAAAAGAGAGCATAAAAAATTGTACATTGGAAGAGATGAAGATCGTAGGAAAACAACAGAGAATAAGGAGAAGGGTAGTTTGGTAATTTCGAATAGGTTTAATGGGAATTTTAAAGTGAAAAAATATTTAGGGGCAATTTGGGTACCTTGGTTATAATGAGTAATAAGTTTGTTTGAGAGGTTAGAAATAAATTTATATAATTGAAGGGTCATAATTGTATTTTTTCTTTTTGTTTTGACTTTTTTTGAAAAGCTCCCAATAGATTAAGCATGAATATATATATTGCAAACCTTAATTTGATTTAGGGTTTCCTCAGTAATAGTTCCTAAGTGATATTTTGGGACCCTAAATGATTAATGGAAGTACCTAAAGAATGTAGGAAACCCCTAGGACTTGATTGAACTCAATTGAAGAATAAATATGAGGGTAAAATGGTAAATGGCCTTAAGAGATCATTAAAGCGAAAAGGGACTAAATTGAAATAAAAAAATTATATTTGGGGTCAAATTAGAATTAAGCAAAGTTGAAACACAAAAATCAAATTTTTAAAGGGACGTAATGGTCATTTTTGGAAAAGATAAATATATAAGTTGACTTTTGTGTGTGTTTCTCGCCAAAAACATAAAACAAACATAGAAACCAAAGACAAAAACAGAGAAGGAGAGAAAAGGGGTGTATTTTGGCCAAGCTAGAATCAAAGGGGATCTAAGTGATTTTTTCTAATTTTCATTATACAAATCAAGTCCTTAAGCCAACCTAAGGTAGAAAATCAAGTCTAGAGC
Organism: Nephelium lappaceum; assembly: GCA_021234005.1. Classification (NCBI taxonomy): domain Eukaryota; kingdom Viridiplantae; phylum Streptophyta; class Magnoliopsida; order Sapindales; family Sapindaceae; genus Nephelium; species Nephelium lappaceum. The sequence goes on along the minus strand of CM038005.1, from coordinate 14,488,447 downwards.
AAGAACCAAGTGAAAAGAGGTTAGTTTTTATCATTTTGAACTTGTTTATGTGATATTGTGTTGGTGTTGTTGTTGATGTTTTTGTTAAGATTTGGATGTGGGTTTTTGTTTATAACATGAGTTGAGTATTTGGAGACCAAAACCAAGTATAAATCATGTAGAATCATGATGTTTGATTGAGCTAGGGCTGTGCTGGAAATTCTAAGATTGGATTTGAGATTGAGTTGGATTGAAAAATGTTGTTTGATTAAATGTCTAAAAAAAATAACATGGAAAATTTGAGAGAAATGGACTTAGGGTGTGTTATGCCACGAATGACAGACCATTTTCCCTAGGTGATCTATCGGCACCCTACGGTGACCCTCCAACTAGCTTTTTCGCTCAACCAAAGAATCCTAACAGAGCTAAGCCGTGTTCTTTCTTAAACTATTTCGAAAACAGTGGAAATGCGTGGAAATTTTTCGTTTTTATTTCAAACATTTGCAAAACATTTTATAAAAATTTTGACAGCACCCCGTCTATTTTTCGAACTTTGCCACCCTGCAAATTATAAAATTTAACACTTCTTAAATATCACAAGTCAATTCTCCCAAACTATAGGGCCTCAGGCTCTCATTTTTCACCACAATTTCGCATTTCAATTTATAAACTCATTATCAACTTAGTCATATGTCATGCATCAATTTACTCCAAAAACACAATTTAAATCCACAAAAATAATATTTACAAAATCACGTGGATATAATAAAATATATACAACATCTTTTAAATTCGAACAAAAATAAAAGTAGGTAATCACATAAGCACTATCGCCGCGACTGCCTAGTATTGTCTCGGGGTAATCCGCAACTATGATACCTATGCCTGGGGACGTTTATTTAAGAAAATACATAAAACGTTTGGTGAGCTTTGAAAGCCCAGTGAGTGTTATATAACATATTTAAAATCATATTTTCATAAAGCCTCCCTAAAACAGTTTTAATAATTCGAATCAAATCTATTTATTTTAAATTGAATTTCATGCATTAATATTATAAAATAAATGTTGCACGGTTTTCAATTTCATAAACGGATCTACTATGGTTGTGGGGTTTTTATTCTAAAAACATTTCGATTTTACGAAACGAACTAGTCTAACTCCGCTCGTAGGTATCCTACCAACCAGTCCCTTTCATTATTATAAAACTGGATATGGTTCGACTCCGCTCGTAGGTGTCCTACCAATCAACCAGGCTCCCACCAACCTCTAGTGACTCGTGCCATATAGCACCCTAGTATAGAGCATGATCCTGAATCACTCTCTATCCGGTTTATGTAGCGGAATACTATATCGCCACATAGTAGAACTCTGTCTCACTCGGGTGTAAACTAGCTAATAATATACATTTCACGTGCATTAAGCTAATCTCTCGGACATCTGACTGACACGACCACTTACGGGTACCTCTTGCGGTTAGTATAGTTAGTGATGTACTAACACTATTAGTTCTACCAATGCACGCTTCAGGTACTCGACCCAGACCGGTAATATTCTAATACTCTTTGGGTAAGCCATATGTTTTATTTTTTTCACATTTTAAAACAAAAATCTATTTTATATACAATTCAAAACAAAAATCATTGTTTTAACGAAAATACAAAGATTATATTATCCGTTATCATGCAACTTATCATTTAAATCATATTTCAATTTTACCAAAAACATTCAAACATGCATGAAATATTCATTCATAATTCAAATAAACACAAAAATCATTCAAAATCATTAAAAATCATTTTGACATTCACCTTAACTAACGATCACTTCCGAATAGCTTTTTGGAAGGCTCCAAAATGCTTCCTATCGCTCTTCCCTTATTCCACAGGCTTGCTCGTTATCTACACAACATATATATTCGTAAAATTTATGTTCCTGCCAACTTTCGGAAACTCAAAATAACTAAAATTACGCAATCGCCTCTAAGTAACCCTTTTTACGCGAAATCCTTCTTTTTTCATTTCTTTATCGATTCTAGGGTTCCGAACTCAGTTTTCTTTGCCTGGAACCTATTTACTATCACCTAGGGATGTTCTGACACTAACGGAATCGCATTCAGAGGTCCAAAACGAAAATTATTCGATTTCGACCCCTTTAGGCCGAACCTATTCCCTAGCCCAATCGGGCGGTTTTCTTTCCTCTGTTTTTGCTCCAATCACATTCCCAACTCGCCATCTAGTCGGTCCAAGTGTTGGTATGGAAAGAAACGGTCACCGGTAAGCGTTTTAGGCTAAAAACGCGTTATTTTCGCTACTAATTTTTAAGCTTTTTCTTGGTTTCGATTTCTAAATTTAATATTTGACTTCTGATAACTTCAATACACCCAATTAGACTCGTTAGGGTCATCCGAACACTCAACGGACGCCATAAGGGTCAATTTATGGAATCGTCCTTCAAACTAGTTTAATGTGCGATTTGATTTCTCTTTAAATTTTTGATATTTTCTTGGTTACCTAAGCTCTCTATCAACACCAATTCACTTCTTTTTCAACTCATTTTTACTCAAAACTAACTAACGGCAAGTCAAAATAAAATCCATTCCAGATCAACTTAATCACTAGTAAAAACCATCAAATTCAAACTTAAACAACTGCCTATTTTTCTCTTCGTGAAATCACCCTATTTCTCTTTGCATTGACTTCATTTTGGACTGGTTTTGGTGACAGATCTAGTGCGAAAATGGAAGGGTTTTTGGTTGGATCTTCCTCTCTTCCTTTTCCTCTTTCCTTTTTCTCTTTTTCCCTCGATTTTGCCGTGATTTGTCGTTGGTCCTGCGTCTAGTTCATCCTCGGTTCTGCTCTCATTCGGGTTGGATTGGAGTCGATTTTGCTGTTGGATTGCATCGGGTCTTCGTGGCGATTGTGATGGTAGCTCGTTGGCTTCAGTTCTGCTCCGATCGGCCTTGTTGTGCAGACAGTTCTAAGTCAGGTCGACGCACGATTTCTACTCCGCTTCAAGACGAGCTTGACTTGGCGTCTTGTTCTGTAGCGGCAACAGGTCTGATCTACCTCTGGTTCGGCGAGCTTCACGGTCAGTCGTAGGTAGCTTCTTCTTCTTCTTTTTCTTCTTCTTTCTCGACTTCCGTTTGTGCTTCTCTAGTTGGTTCTGTTTTGTTTTTGTGAGTCAAACAAACTTTTTGGCTTCTAATTTTCCTCCACAACATTTTTAAAAATGATGGTCACGTTCCAAGAAAATTTTAGTCTCCTCCTTTAACTTTTAACTCAATTTTAGCTTAACCACAAATATTAAAACTTATCTTCAATTTAGTCCCTTGTCACATTAAATAATTACTCGATTTCGTTCACCATTTTGCATTTTCATTTAATCTCCAATCGAGTTTAAATTGATCTCTAAGAATTCTCTATAACCTTAAGCGTTTCAATAGACCATCTAGGATCTCTAATAATTATTTAGGAACTATTTTTGAAAAATCCGTAAAAGTACAATAGAGGGTTTACAACGAAAGACCATAGTGAAGGGTGTAGGAATCCAATAAAATTTGAGTCTTTTAAGTATGATTCCATGTTGAAAACATGTTGGAGAAACCTATGAATAAGTTAGAAATCAATTTAGCCAAGTTCCACTTAAAAGTCTATATGAAAGACATTAGTGGATGTCATGTAATACCACTTCATATATGCATTTGAATGCATTGAATAAGTATATTTAAACATGAATAACACCTAGGAAAAGAGAATTGAGTTTAGGAATGAAAAATATGAAAAGTGCACCTAAATTAGTATCGAAAAAAAATGGCTTTTTCCTAAGTTTCATCACCTGATGGTTGAAATTTTTCAAAACTGTTTTACGGATTATCTAAATGCAAGTTAGGGAGATGAATGGAGCAAGAATTGAGAAAAGAAAAGCAAGAGAGAGCGTTGTGAATAATGTTCGACCTAAAGGGGTGCCAAAAATGTGACTTTCCATTTCAGGCTTCAGAAAATTATTTCAGCCATATAAGGATGTTCTTAGGTGTATATAGATAAGATTCATGGAAAGAAATGAGAATTTTAGAGCTTCGGTTAACTAGACATCAAGTAGAAAAGTTTTTTAGTGAAAAGTGTCATTTTATGGATTACTTGATTTAGAAGTTATTTAATGAGTTTTGTGAAGTTAAATGTTGTGTATTCTAAGCGAGAATGTGATATGTAGGTGAGGAGGTAGCTCAAAGAAGGCAAGGAAAAGGAAAGGAAAAGATTTGAGTTTCCTTTAGAAAGTAAAAGAATTCAAGAGAAAAGCAAAAAGGTTGTTGTACGTTTCATTTGAATTTTGTTTCCAATTGTATGAATAAATCTATTGTAAAATGTTTTAATTTGAATAGTTTAATCAAATCGATTTATTAACTATGTTTGAATTCATATTTGGAATGGCTATGGCGATTCAAATGAGAAATTGGATAATTGAAATGAAATTTGTTTGAATAATTTATGGAAATCTTTTAATTGAAATGAAATGGTAATTATGATAACGCATTCATTTGAAATATGAAATAAGCCCTAGTAAACCTGAGTATTGGTAGGTGGGGATTGGAACTTGGCATGCCAATAGGGTTATTATCGCAGTACTGTATCCATGCATTTGAAATAAAATGATAATAATTAATTTAGGGACCATGAGAGGCACCGAGTGTCCGGTTTCAAAATATTGTTTTATATATATGAAATGAAATTCGGCGGGTAGGCATCCAGTGTCCAATGCCGAAAATCCTGTTTTTCAATCCAATGTATCATACTAGTATTTACAAAGGGCAATGGAATTTGTTTTTGATAAGTTCTGGACTTTGTATGCTAGAATCGATTTTTGAAAATGTATAATGAGTTGTTACAATTATTTGAATTGAAATGTTTGTTACTTTTATTATATGATATTTGTGTATTCAAAAATTATATTTTCAAATTTAGTGTACACCCACTAAGTAATTATGCTTAGCATATTGGAATTTCTGCGTGTAGGTAGGAGATTGCGCCGGGAGGTGAAGATTGAAGAGAAGAAATATCTGCAGCGAGTCAATATAGTCACATCCATCCTTCCATATTATTTTGGATATATACACCATTTGGTTTTGTATATGAAAGTTTCTATTTGCATAAATGTGCATGAATGTATGTATTTGGTTTTAAAATGAGAACTTTTGTAAAGAAAATGAGTTTATATATATTTTTGTAAATGTTATGTATATAGATAATGATGAGCTAAATGGAGTTCGGTTCCAATTGATGAATATGATTGTGGAAAATATGGTGTTGGAAATGAAAATATGGATTTGTAACAAGTTGGAAAAGTTCAAATTTTAGGGGAAACTCTGGTAGTTTTTCCGCATAAAATAAAATAGTTTAATTGTTTTGTAAAGATTTTGAAATTTCGTATTTTGATATGATTAATTTAATATATGGTTTTCGAATTATAGATTTTGTAAAAGGTATACGAATATAGCGCCTCTTGGACTCGTCTAATGGTAGGAGGGGCAGGGGGTGTCACAAACATATTATACTACTTCATAGCAAAACACATTACATGAATTAGAGGAGCTGAAATAGGAGAGATTAAGCCTCCCAAAAGTAGTGAGAATGGGTGGATGGGAATGATATTTTACACACACTTTTTCATTTCGATTGAAGTATAAAAGGTGCATGAATGCAAATGCTTTCCCATGCCACCCATTCATATTGTTTTTGGGACTTTTCCCTCCATTTTACCTTAAATGCTATCTTTTATTATAGATCTGTTACAATGATGGATATAGGATTTGGAAGCCAAGCTGGCATTATTCTCTTTCTTTGGCTCTTCACTTGAATTCGACTTATCTTATGTTTGAAAATGCTATTAATTATCGTCGTGCTTTATGTTCATTAGAGTTGAGTGATAGTAACTTCAAGCATTGTCCTTTTCCAAGTGACTAGGAAAAGGTTGAGAAAATTGCCTTATTTTTGAAAAAATTTTGTCAAGTCACTTGCATTTTTTCAAGAACAAAGTATCCAACTTCAAATTTATACTTTCCTCAAGTGTTAAAAATTTATGTGCTAGTAAAGCAAAACTTGGAAAGTGATGATTTTTTTTTTTGAAAAATATGGCCACTCAAATGTATACTAAATTTAACAAATATTTGGGTGATTTTTCTACGATCATGACCATAGTATTGATTTTGGATCCTCAGTACAAGATGAAGTTTGTTGATTTTGCTCATAGAAAAGTATATGGGGAGGATTCATTTGAATTTCAAAATATTCGAAGTAAGTTGTATTTGTTGTTTGATGAGTATGTGAAAAATGCTTCAATGACATCTACTCCTAGTGGTGGTGGTTGTAACATGATCACTAGTTCTTCGTCACAAGCTATTAGTGCACCACTATCTTTTAGTCTTATGAAAGTAATTGCTATTTACTAGTTTGTTCATATATTTAATTTTGTTTGTTTAAAAAATATATATTATTTGCATAATATTAACATTGTTTTTTATTAATAAATATTTATAGGAGTGGGAATCGTTTGACAAAGATGCATCTGATAGTGATTTCATTAGAAAGACACAATTGGAGTTGTACTTAAATGAACCAGAGCTTCAAGATACGAAGGATTTTGATATTTTGAGTTTTTGGAAAGTCAGTGCAATTCGATTTTCTGAACTTGCAATGATGGCTCGTGATGTTTTAAGCATCTCAGTATCTACGGTGGCATCTGAATTGGCATTTAGTGTTGGTGGTCGAGTCCTTGATCAATATCGGAGTTCACTTAAACCACACGTGATGGAGGCTATAGTTGGCACTCGAGATTGGATATATGGAGTTAAAGGTAATTTTTTACTAAAAAGTGTTAATTGCAATTTACATGTGTCTTATCATTATGCGTTTTATTTTTATTTTATAATGGAATATTCTTAATTTTTTTATTTGTCATTATTGTAGAGAATCCAAATTTTGGATTGGATGAACTTATCGAAGATGTGATGAACATGAATCTTGATAGTGAAACCGTTAGCACTAGTAATCACACTATCGAATCTGTCGCACCACAAATTGTCTTGTAGTGGTAAAATTTAATTGGTTTTGATAAAATATTTGTTAAAATATCTTTTCATGCATAAATGTATAATTTCCTAATTAGCTAACTTTTAGTTATTATTTTTTCACAAGTTGTAGTTGGTGGATACAATTACAATCAACAGTTGATGTTGTTTTTTAATACGAAGAACTATATTTGCGGATATATTTGATGTTGTTTTTTTAATATTAAGAATGATATTTGCATCTATGCTTTTATATTCATTTGTGTAGATGTTTGTATTTTTATGTTTTAGATGTATTTTAATGTTTTGGATTATATTTGTGGATGATTGTATTTTTATATTTTGGATTGTTTTAGACTGTATTTGTGGATGATTGTATTTTTTTTTTTTTGAACTATAGATGATTGTATTTTTAGGTTTTGGATTGTATTTGAGTATTTTAATGTTATTTTTTATTAGATGTGAATTAAAATTTAAATGTATTAAATATGATTAAATTCATAAACGGATCAATTAAACGGGTCAGCTAAACGACCCGTTAATAAACAGGTTAATCGTGTCGTTTTCGTATTGACCCGTTTATTATCGAGTCGTGTTCGTGTCGAATGAGTTCAACCCGTTTATTTATCATGTCATGTCCGTGTCATGTCCAACCCGGCCCGTCAACCCGGATTGCCACCCCTATTTGTAATTCAAAGGGAATGTTTCAATTTGGTCTTGAACCTATTTAGAAATATTAAGATTGAAATATAAAGTCAACATTATTAAGAAAAATCTTGAAGAATTACTTTTAGTAAAAATCCTTAAACTGTAGTACCATAAATTAAATATTGATTATTTTTTTCTTCACCCTTTTTCTCTCTTTAGTTTTTAACTTTTTAATTTAAATTATTTAATTTTTTAAGCTATGATTTTATTGTCTGTCTGCTTTTGTTTAGGTGATGGGTCAAATGACAAAATTTACCTTTAAACCCTTAAATTAAACTTAAAGGTACATAGATAGAAGAAATATAAAACATATAATAGGTGGTCAATAATCTAGTCTTATCATGGTCGCATCTTCAACTATCAAGTTTTGGTTAGCTAGATCGATAATATTAGCAAAACCCAGATCATTGGGTAACAAGATCATCACAATATTATGATCTTTGATTGAAAATGGAGATCCATGGATCTTTGTTTGGAAAAGTTCCATGAATTTCTATCTAGTATCACAATTAGATCCTATCATATTTTATTTTTTTTAATTCTTAATTTTTTTTATTCGCTTTCAAATTTCTTCAAAAAGGTTTTTGCCCCTTCAATTAGAGGGATTTAAAAAAAAAAAATTATATAGATATTTATTCATTAATTTATATGTTTAAGATTTATAAAATAATGACGTGTCAATTTATTATTGGTATTATATTGTTAAATTTTATTCTTTGAAATTTTGATGAAACATGCTGGATTCTGATTATTTGAAAAATTTGGGAGAATTAATTTTTTATTTAACTAAACCCATGAATAGATTCAACCATTGGATATACTTTTCAAAAAAATAAGGTAACCATTGGATATATATTAAGATACTATAGTTAATTTATTTATATATTAAAAATAAAATATAAGCGTTGGATGCAAACACCCTACGGCAAACACCCTAGCCATTGGATGCAAAACTATAAAATTAGTTATACAAAGCAAAATCACAAAAAAATAAGAATTAGAAAGGGAATATATTGTAATAATTAAACTCTATAATTAACTAATCCCAATGAGACACAGTTTAGCTCTTAAATACCATAACAAAATAGGAAACAATGCAAAAACTCTATATAAACAGCATACGATAAACGATCAAAAGTGTCTCTCTCATTCTCTACAATCGCCATGGACGTTTCAAACCCCATAAAGCAAGGTTGTGGGAGAGTGGAGATGAAGAAGGTGAAGGAGGAATCGAACGTGCGGTGACGTTCACAAAACACCGAAAAGGTTTGTTCAAGAAAGTGTGCGAGCTCTCAGAGTTAAGCGGTGCTAAAATAGCAGTGTTTGAGATCTTCGAACCGGGAAAGCCATACATCTATGGGATGTTGACTCGATTCTTGATCAGTATCTTACTGGTAAGGTTTCCGACTCCAGTACCGAAAGCAATGCACTATCGTAAAAGGTGGAGTTATTGAGGAAAAAGTGTAAGGAAACGTTGTTGAAGTTGGAGGAAGAAACAAAGAAGCAACGCGGGGAGAAAACGAGGTTTTGGTGGGAGAAAAGTGCAGACGAGATGATGGAGGAGTGGTTGAAGGAGTACGAAGCGAATTTGGTGCAGTTGAAGAGGAATGTGGAAGCAAAGCTTGAAGAGATGAGGAGGAAGACAACTGAAGCTTTGACATCAACTGCTCGTGATCGTCACGTTCATGGTCTTGATCATGAACATCAGGGTCTGATCCCAACTGTTGATCAATTTCATCATGATCATGATCATGATCATTAGGGTGTGATCCTGATTGTTGATCAACTTTGTCATGATCATGATCATCAGGGTGTGATCTCGACCGTTGATCAACCTCACAATGATGGGCTCGTTTTTGATGATTCGTATTGTATTGAAGATTTTATTGGCTTAGATGGGTTTGACTTCGATGCTAAGTTGTTTTGAATTGGGTTTGAGTATGATCGATTATTTTTCTTATATGTTGTTGCTCTGGTTATTGCAAATTATGATAAATTTTATTAAACTTTTTCGTCTTATTGTAGTTTTATCTACATTTTTTAATATATAATTTTAAGATAATTGCCTAAATATTCCAACGGTTAGAATTGTAAGCACATATCACGATTAATCGTTGCATGTAAGACCTCAAACTTTCATTTTATGATTAACAGTGAATTTACGGATGAATAGTAATATTTTCGGATGAATAATGTCTTGAGTGAATAGTACTCGATAAATAGTGAAATTTTGAGATGGACCCTGAAAAATCGAAAATATTTAGAATGGTTAGAAGGACCCAATAAAACTGAAACGGAGTAAAACTGAGTCCGTTTGGGTAGTTTCTAAAAGTTTCGAAAGTTACTCGATGAAAACGCTCTTACGGATAGGATTGTGAATACTGTTGACCTAAACTTCATTTGAATTTTTTTTGAAGCCATGGATTGAGTCCTAAGAAACTAATTAGAGTATTGTAAAGTCAATTTGATAAATGGGTGATCATAGAATTAATTTAGAATTTATTTCGGAATGAATTATATTAATTTTTAATGTTAAGGTTATAAATGAGATTTTATGATATTAAACTCATTCTAAAAGCACAATCCATATAATTATTGATGGGCCAATGGTAGATTAACACCTAATAGTCATCTTATGACTAAATTTGTGGTTGAGATTTATTAGAATTGAATAAAGATAATTGAATGGATAATTATGAGTGATTATGGACCACTAGATTAAAACAACTCACTAAGGACTTGATGGTCATTTCCATGATTTTAAAGGGGCAAGATGAGATTTTGAAGGAGCTATAAAAAGGGGGGTGACCAGCCAAATGAAAGAAAAGAAAGAGAGGATTTGGGCAAACAAAGGGGAATCGAGAAATGAAAAGAAAAATGAGGGGTGTGCAACCGTGGAAGAGACCAAGAGAACTACTGATCCAAAGTGATTTTCACCAAGTTTTCGACCATCCTAGCTCCAAGAATCATCAAGGAAAACAAGGTAAGTTAAATGATAAGTTTTAGAGTTAATTTAAAGTGATTTTGATGAGTATTTATAGGTTTTGTTGAACAAGGTGGTTGATGGACGAGTTGATGTTGTTTGAGAGTTATTTGAAGGTTGTTTATCTTGATTTTAAGCTTAGAATTGAATTAGAATGTGATATGAGTTTGGTTGGATTTTGTTAGTGTGTTGAATGTTAGTGTTTGAATGGATGATGATGATAATTGATAGGTTTAATTGATTTTAGTTTATCGAATGTTAGATGAGTTAGATTGATGGTGATTTGTGTGATTTAATTGAAGAAAAATGAAATGAATGATTGTGTGTGTGTGGAGGTAGTGGACGGCAAGAATGGGTGCCTAGTGTGGGTGTTAGATTTTAATGTGTTTAAGGGTTTTGGTTAATGAATTAATTGGTATGGAAACAATTAATGGAAGGAGTTTTGATTAAATGGATGAATTGATATGAAATTTAATTTTTGTTAGGTTGAAGAGCACTTTGAATTAATTGAATTCATGTGATACCATAGGGTATTAAAGTGCTTGAATGTGTATGATGTTGAATAAATACGAATGGAATGGAAAGAAATGGAAATTAGAAAGTGTTGGGTGAGTTAGTAATGGAATTAGTTTTGATGTAATTGAAGTTTAGTTAAGGAAATGTGAATTTATTTTAATTATGGAATGGACAGGTTATTGACGGATTTTTGGGCTTGAAATGGTGAACTATAGGTGACCAAATTGAAGTCCAAAAGTCAAGAAAAGGGGGAGGATTGATTAGCTACCAAACGAAAAAAAAATTGTGAGTGCAAATCATACTTTAAAAATTTTATGTTTAAAGTTGTTTGAGTATGAAATAATTCTATTTATTTCATGTGAGTTATGAAAATAAATAATTGTTTTAGATCTCTCATTTGAGTTTAAATGTGTTATGGTTTATGCATGAAAGATGCGAATTATATGCCATTCGAAATGAAATATAGTTATTATGAAAATTGAAATAAACGAATTTATTTATGTGTAGCATAAATAAGTTATTAGATTTTCAAACCCAATGGATTACACTATCTGTTATGGAATTGACAATATCTTAAAATATATATCTGTTTAGACCCGATTGTAATACCGCTGCATGTATAGCAAGTCCTGGGATGGGCTGACACTAACTCTGGGGGGATTAGAGTTTGTCAGTCGAGTCGTGTCGCCAAATAGACGCTAGGGGTATTATTTCACTTCGCGCTTGCACTATGGATTTAATCTGCAGTGCGTAGTGGGATGTCTTCTGTGTATGCCAGAAAGTGTGAAGAACGCTAGGCGTGAAGCACTGATGGTTGTCACCAATGCTGGGGATAGTGGTTCGTCCCGCCCAGCACGTGTGACCATTAACTGTATGCTTCTGAAATCCATTAGTTGTTTTGAAATTATATGAAATTCTGTTATATCTGAAACTATTTTGAAGTTCTGTTATATATGAAAGTTTATGAAAATTTATGAAATTGATTACCATTTTTAATATAAATGTGTATCTGCTAATTCTGAAATTTATTATTTTTGGAATCTAAATTCACTCTAAAATTATATTCTGAAAACTGTAAGAAATAGAAATTTTTATAAATTTTTTAGGGAGGTTACCATTTTAGAAAAGAATTTAAGTTAGAAAATCTCGCACTCATTAAGTTTTCGTAGCTCACATTTTATAAATTTTCTTAACAACCCTCCCTAGGTGCAAGTTCCAGGGGCTAGGATACGTGTTCCCCTCCATCCGAATGAAAGTAGGTGAAGAAATAAAATTTCTGTGAATGTATAAGTGGTAATGCACAAAAGAATATATGAATTTTATTTTTGGTTTTAAATATCTTTTGATTGTAAATATATTAGTCATAATTTAATTATGGTTAACTTTACTTTGTAATGAAATTAAATCGATTATTTTTGGATTGTGTATCTGAAATTGTGAAGTTCTAGATTTGTAAAGAAATTTTGATTTTTAAGTTGATATTAAATTGATTTTATTTTATTTTCTTAGAATTTATGGCTAGGGATTGTCATTGAAATGAACTTGAGATCTAATTGAAAGTTGAGAAAATATGTGAAACTTTAGAAGTGTAAATTTTGATTTGCAAGTTGATTTTGTAAATTTTGACAATTCTGAAAAACAAAGTCCCGAAAAACAGAGGAAATTCTGCCGAAATTTTTAAGAAATTTTAAATTATAGAGAACAGATTTTAATAAATTTTAAGTTTCTTTAAATTCTGATGATTTTTAGTTTTAGGCTTTGCTCCTCGGATTCCCGGCTGGATGTAGTAGAATAAAATTCAAAGGGATTTCGTGAGATGTTAGGCGGGCACCTGGGCCCCGTAAATGAAAGGGCGGGACGGGTCCCATCAGGGTTGAAAACAGAGCCCGGATATTGTTTGATATGTTGTCTGTTTTTTAAAGTGGTTTTAATATGAGTTATTAAATGACTTTCCGTATTTGATTGAATTTTTAATAATAATTTTATTACATCAATTGTGCATTGCATAACCAAGTTGGTGACTCAATATTCATATAATAATACATGGAAGAGGTTGCCCAGCTAAAAAGAGGGAAGCGGCAAAGGTCCCTGCACCTGCAGCAGAGAGAATAGGTGAATCTATTAATGTAACTATAGAGCACCCTACAGTAGAACCATCCCAACCGCCAGAGCCAGTCAGAGCAGAGGTTAATGTAGAGGAGATGGCTCGGGTACTAACGACAACATTTCTTTAGCAGCCGCGAGAGGCTGAAGTATCTATAGAGCGCGCTAGGAAATTGGGCACGAAGTCATATGATAGTATAGGGGACCCTGAACGTGCTTGGTCCTAGATGGAGACCACAGAAGAGATTTTTTAGGTTATGGGGTGTACAAATGATCAGATGGTCACCTTCTCCGCCTTCTTGTTGAAAGACAGGGTGAAGGACTAGTGGAGATCCTTACAGCAGTTGAATCCAGATAAGGTAACCTGAGCAATGTTTAAGAGAGCATTTTTAGAAAAGTTTTACCCCAAGAGCTATCAGGACACTAAAGTGGAAGAATTTTTTAGATGATAAAGAGACCTATGTCTATTACGAATTATGAGAAGAGATTTTCAAAACTTATCCGGATGGTACCATTAATAGTTGATAATGAAAAGTAGAAGATAAAGAGATTCATAATAGGCCTAAATCCAAAAACAGGGCCTACATTTCAGCTATGCTCCACCTACAGTACGGAAAGCTAGTGGAAGCAGCCATCAGGGTGGAAAAGAGTGTGAAGGTCATCCCAAAGCCGAAATCAAAGCAAAGCCAGAAGCGCAGTTGGTCTGGCTACTCAAAGAGACACAGCAAGCTCACTAGATTAGGAGATAGATCAACAGGGTCCAACAGCTGTCAGCAGAATCGCAGGACGCAATCAAGCTAAGGCTCTGTGACCGCACCAGCTGGTTTTAGAGGCCCTAGAGGGAGCTAGTAGAGAAGACCCGCCTGTAAAACATGTGGCAAGCCACATACAGGTAAGTGCTACAGAGAGAGATTCAAATGTTTCAGATGTAGGCAGAAGGGTGATTTTGTGAAAGACTGTCCACAGTCAGCTCTAGCAGATTAGTCAAGGCTATGGACTGCAGCTATTAGATAGATTAGTGGGAGCTGAGGTATAGAGAGAGTCATACAGATGGGAGGACCCACTGGCACTAGTCAGCCAGGGAGGGGAGGTGGGGAATGGGAATGGGAGGAAGAGGGTTCAAGCTGAGAAGGATCATCCAAGGGTCAGCCAGAGAGGCCCCGTACACAGGTTTGGGTGTTTGCAGTCACCCAGCAGAAGGCAAAGGTAGCTTCTAAGGTGATTTTAGATATTATTTTCGTTTTTGATCGAGATGCATTTAGTCTGATAGATCCAGGTGCCACTCACTCTTTTGCATCTACACACTTTTCTGAGACAACCGATGGAAATCAGAACCAATATATTGTAATTTGAGGGTATCACTTCCTACGGGGGACACACTGTTGGTAGATAAAGTATATATGGGTTGTCAGGTAGTTATAAAAAGTCGGTAATTCTCAGTAGATATGAATTTACTGGACATTAGAGACTTTGATGTGATATTTGGGATGGACTGATTGTCTAGAAACCACGCCACAGTTACTGTTTCCATAAGGAAGTTAGATTTTTTAGAGATGGGGAGTCTGATGTGATTTTCCAAAGGGTATGAAAGTTATTGGCTAGTAGTTTGATAACAGGGATGATAACCTAGAAAATGCTACGAAAAACACATCGAAGTATCCAGTAAATGCTATTGAAGCAAAAGAGACTGAAGTGAGATTAGAAGATATCCCTATAGTCAGAGATTTTTCAGATGTGTTTTCAAATGATCTACCTAGTTTGCCACCTGACCGGGAGATTGAATTTGAAATATAATTGGTTCCTAGGACACAACTAATATCTAAAGCACTCTACAGAATGGCTCCTTTAGAGTTAAAGGAATTGAAAGTACAGATAAATGAGCTAGTAAGTAAAGGTTTGTTAGGCCGAATACCTCACCATGGAGAGCCTCAATACTGTTTGTCAAGAAAGGATGGCAATTTGAGGTTATGTATAGATTACAGACAACTCAATAAGGTAATAGTATGAAATCAGTACCCCTTCCCAAGATTGGTGATCTATTTGATCAGTTACAGGGGTCCAGGGTGTTCTCCAAAATAGATCTGAGGTCCAGCTATCACCAATTGAAGATCAGAAGAAAAGATGTTCCCAAGACTACCTTCAGAATGCGGTACGGGCATTATGAATTTTTTGTTATGTCATTTGGGTTAACCAATACCCCTACACCGTTCATGAGCTGGATGAACAGGGTTTTCAAGCCTTATCTAGATAAATTTATGATAGTATTTATCAACGACATCCTAGTGTACTCAAACAATAAAGAAGAACATGAAGAGCACTTAAGGAATGTGCTACAGACTCTCAGGGAACATCGATTATATGCAAAACTAAGTAAATATCAGTTTTGGCTAGATCAAGTGGCATTTCTAGGATATGTGGTGTCAGCAGAGGAAATTTCAGTTGATCCTCGAAGATTAAGGCAATAGTTAATTGGAGATAGCCCACCAATGTTATAGAAGTAAGAAGTTTCCTAGGGTTAGCTGGTTATTACATAAAATTTGTAGAGGAGTTTTCAAGGATTGCTACTCTATTGACCAGGCTGACCAAGAAGGAAGAAAAATTTGTGTGGTCAAATCAATGTCAGTAGAGCTTTGATGAATTGAAGAAAAGACTGACTATGGCTCCTGTTCTCACCATTCCTACTGGTAGGGACGGATTTACAATGTACAGTGATGCCTCAAGGCAGGGCCTAGGTTTTATGCTGATGCAGAATGATAGAGTGGTTGCTTATGCTTCCAGACAGTTGAAGAAACATGAACATAATTGTCCCACACATGACCTAGATTTGGCTACAGGGGTCTTTGCTTTGAGAATCTAAAGGCATTACTTATATGGAGTTCCTTGTAGGATTTTCAGCGACCACAAGAGTCTATAATATCTTTTCTCCTAGAAAGAATTGAATATAAGACAAAAGAGATGGATGGAGCTCCTCAAGGATTATGACTATACCATCGAATACCATCCCGGAAAAGCCAATGTGGTCGTTGATGCACTGAGTAGGAAACCCACAGGTTCCATCTCATATCTAAAAGTTGTATACCTCTTACTATTGGTTAAATTGAGAGCTTTATGAAAGCAGTTGGAGATAACTGATTCTGAGGTGTTATTAGCCACTTTTCATGTATGCTCCATTCCGATTGATAGAATCCGAGAGTTACAACCTCAAGATCCGCACTGATGGAACTGAAAAATAAGATTGGATTTGACCCACCAACAAACTTCTCACTAAAGGATGGTGGGACATTAGTGATGAAAGTTGGCTGAAGAAATAAAAATTCTGTGAATGTATAAGTGGCAATGCACAAAAGAATATATGAACTTTATTTTTGGTTTTAAATATCTTTGATTGTAAATATATTAGCCATAATTTAATTATGGTTAATTTTATTTTGTAATGAAATTAAACGATTATTTTTGGATTGTATATCTGAAATTGTAAAGTTTTGGATTTGTAAAGAAATTTTTATTTTTAAGTTGATATTAAACTGATTTTATTTTATTTTCTTAGAAATTGTGGCTAAGGATTGCCATTGAAATGGACCTGAGGTCCAATTGAAAGTTGAGAAAATATGTGAAACTTTAGAAGTGTAAATTTTAATTTGCAGGTTGATTTTATAAATTTTAGCAATCTCGAAAAACAAAGGAAACTCTGCCGAAATTATTTGAGAAATTTTAAACTATAGAAAATAGATTTTAATAAATTTTAAGTTTCTCTGAATTCTGATGATTTTCAGTTCTAGGCCTTGCTCTTCGGATTTCCGACTGGATGTAGTGGAATAGAATTCAGAAGGATTCTGTGAGGTGCCAGGTGGGCACCTGAGCCCCGTAAAGGGAAGGACAAGGTGGGTCCTATCATTGCATGTGGCATTACCTCAATGGTATATTTCTCACACTCATATATTAGTAAGGTTAGGTGTTCAAATCATGTTTATCTCCCTAAATCTAGATATATATAACTACCTCAATGGTACACTCCTAATAGCCACTTTAATGAGTCGGGGCGTTTGAATCATGTTCACTTTCCTAAATCTACATGTATAAAATTAGCTCGATGCTATACCTCTCATACCATATCAATTAGGCTGTGTGTTTAAGAATGTTATATTTCTAAAATCTTCAATTTTGTAGTTAACAAGAAAAAATAAAAAACAATTAACAATCAAATTAGATCTTTTAAATTTATTTTATTTTATTTTACGCTTGATATATATATATATATATATATTAACTAAATTTAAAAGGAGGAGAGAGTACATGATTCATTGATGTGTAATGGGCTTTCTAGAAAACGACTTAAAACCCTGTCGTGCCAAACATAATTATAAATTTACCATTTTATTACCTACAAATCTACTTTTAAATATTCTGGTTAAAATATTGGTTAGACTTGAATATGAAAAGGATAGTAAAAAACATTTCACATCTACTTTGCTCATTACAATGGTCTCTAAGATGTTTACCGATACATACTACTAATTAGAGCTTAATTTACCAATCGCATAAGGATATATTGGTTTACAAATTATGCATCTATTTTATACTTAAGTCACTATGTTTTGCCGATTATATCTGCAATTTCCAGAATATGTATACAAGTGCGTTATTACAAATTTAGATGCCGAAGAGAGGGAGAGGATTAAATTTTATTATCTCTTATTATGTTCACCAACGTATCTATGATTCAGTGAATTATATGTACCATGCTTTAAATGTTATTGTTTTGTTTTTTTTTCAAATAATACGATAACGATTAACAGAATGTAAGATTATGTGGAGAAATGAGAATAGTTCAACCCTCACCTTATTTTTATAAAAGGCAAGCATAGAGAGATCTATGAAGAATTCTACTAAAATTAGAGTACAGAATCTAAGCACCCTTCCCTTTTTTTTTTTTCCTATATTTTCCTCTTCATCATCTAGGTTTATTTGGGCTCGACCTATATATATATATATATATATACACCAGATGCATATATATAGTCATATTTGCAGCCCAATAAACACAAAGCATCGACCACAGAATTTGTTTTGTAATTGTACAAGTTCCTTTCTCCCCAATGAATTATACAACAAGACTAGTCAAAAGCATTAATGGTATTAACAAGATTGCATTCTAGCGCATGGTAAAACTAGGATCACCAAAATAGTCTTTCGGATTAAAACAACCAAAATAATAAAACAAGAAATTGCAATAGTAACAGAAGACTCACCCACGACACTGGATCCTCCTGAGCCAAGCGTCATGGATATGATTTCTCTGAAGGAACAGACCAAGGTACATACTTTTCAAAAGGGGAAAAAAAAAAGGTGCGTAGGATATATATGAAGATATTATAGTTAATTTATTTATATATTAACCGTTGGATGCCAAACAATATAATTAGTTATACAAAACAAAATCACAAAAAACCATTATATCAAAAAAAAAAATTACAAAAAATAAGAATTAGAAAGGGAATATATTATATTAATTAAACTCCATAATTAACCAATCCCAGTGAGACATGGTTTAGTTCTTAATACTATTACAAAAGAGGAAACTATGCAAAAACTAGTTATACAAAACAAAATCACAAAAAAATCAGAATTAGAAAGGGAATATATTGTCTTAATTAAACTCTATAATTAACCAATCCCAGTGAGACACGGTTTAGCTCTTAAAAACCATAACAAAACAGGAAACAATGCAAAAACTCTATATAAACCGCATACCATAAGCTGTCAAAAGTATCTCTCTCGTTCTCTAGAATCGCCATGGATGTTTCAAACCCCACAAAGCGAGGTCGTCGGAGACTTGAGATGAAGAAGGTGGAGGACGAAGCGAAACGTGCTGTGACGTTCACGAAACGCCGAAAGGGTTTGTTCAAGAAAGCGTGCGAGCTCTCGGAGTTAAGCGGCGCTAAAATAGCAGTGTTTGTGATCTCCGAAAGGGGAAAGCCGTACAGCTGTGGGGATGTCGACTCGATTCTTGATCAGTATCTCACTGGTAAGGTTCCCGACTCCAGTCCCGAAAGCAATGCGGCGTCGCAGGAGGCGGAGTTATTGAGGAAAGAGTGTAAGGAAACGCTGTTGAAGCTGGAGGAAGAAACAAAGAAGCAACGCGAGGAGAAAACGGGGTTTTGGTGGGAGAAGAGTGTGGACGAGAGGATGGAGGAGTGGTTGAAGGAGTACGAAGCAAACTTGGTGCAGTTGAAGAGGAATGTGGAAGCAAAGCTTGAAGAGAGGAGGAGGAAGAAAACCGAAGCTTCGACGTCAACTGCTCGTGATCGTGATCGTGATCATGATCATCAGGTTCGTGGTCTTGATCATGAACATCAGGGTGTGATCCCGACTGTTGATCAATTTCATCATGATCATCAGGGTGTGATCCCGACTGTTGATCAATTTCATCATGATCATCAGGGTGTGATCCCGACTGTTGATCAATTTCATCATGATCATCAGGGTGTGATGCCGACTGTTGATCAACCTCATCATGATCATCAGGGTGTGATCCCGACTGTTGATCAACCTCATTATGATGGGCTTGTTTTTGATGATTCGTTTCGTATTGAAGATTTTGTTGGCTTAGATGGGTTTGACTTCCATGCTAAGTTGTTTTGAGTTCAGCTGAGTATGATCAATTAATTTTCTTAGATGTTCTTGCTCTGGTTATGTCACTGTTTGATCAGATAAATTGCTCAGATGTTTATGAATGTGACACTGGGATTTTCTTAATTATGTTTAGTTGGTCTTACCTGTTGGATTTGTTATCAACTGGTCGGTTTACTGCATACCAGTTGCACATCCTGGTATAAAGTATGTCGCCATATAAAACTGCATGCCAGTTTCTTATTGTTTTTCAACTTAAAAATAATGCTAAATTTTCAATTAATAACATTACGCTGTTTTGAATTCGGTTGAGTACATGACTCGTTGATGGGCTTTCTACAAAACCACTTAAAGCCCTGTTGTGCCAGACATAATTACAAATTTAATATTTTCTTACCTACAAATCTACTTTTAAATACTCTGGTTAAAATATTGGTTAGACTTATTTTCAATATATATATATATATATATATATATATATATTAGTTAGACTTGAATATTAAAAGGATAGTAAAAAGTCTCTATGATGTGTACCTATGCATACTACTTATCAGAGCTAAATTTACCAATCACATAACAATATATTGGTTTACAAAATATATATGCATGTACTTTATACTTTAGTCACTAAGTTTTGCCAATCATATCTGCAATTTCCAGAATAAACATACAAGTGCATTATTACAAATTTAGATGCTGAAGAGAGAGAGGATTAAATTTCACAATCTCTTAGCATGTTCACCAACATATGTATTAGTTACCATTAGATTCAAAAGTTTAAGTTAATAGGGAAAGTCCAACTATAGTATAAGGAAAATCCAATTATAGTATTTAAGACTTGAGGTTAACACATGACAATATCTATGATTCAGCGAATTTTAAATACCATTCTACAAATTTTATTTTATTTTTCTTTTTTTTCAAATAATACAATTAACAGAATATAAGAGATTGTTAAGTGAAAAATCTAAAAAATTGCTTTTTTGAAAAATCCTTAAGCTGTAAGACCATAATTGAATATTGATTAAATATATTTTTTTCATTCTTAGCCTTTTTTTTTTCTCTCTTAAGTTTTTTAATTTTTTTAATTTAAATTATTTAATTTTTTAAGATATGATTTTGTTCACCAGCCGCTTTTGTTAATTTGACTTAAAGGTAGATAGATAGAAGAAATATAAAACGTATAATATATAAGAAAGTGATATTTCAAAAAAATTAATTTGGACACAAATTCAATTTTCTTTATTTAAAAATATGAAAAAGTCCCTTATCATCTCAAGTTTGGAAACGTAAATGTTAAATGCATCTATATTAAAAAGAAAAGTTAATGAGAAGAATTACTTATACCACCTAAATTGCTATACATGCTTTTTAGAAATCCACAATTCACATGTAATTTTAATTTTATCAAGTTAATATTCAACTCTAAAAGTAGTAATCCTGTCAGGTAATTAACACTATACCAATCGCTACAAAGCAAAGCACATAACATTAAATTTCTATCTTTTAGACATCCTATTTGTAGTTGTCGTATGATACCACCAAACATTGGGTAAGTGTCGTTAAACAATCAATCCACTGACATGTTTATTAAATGCATATGAAAGTTAAATGCTATTGGAAGTACACTTGTCACTCAATTTCAAAAATAATTTTAAAAATTATTCCGAGTTACCTTCTTACCACACCAACCATCATCACGATTTGTAATTTTTATTAAACAAGGGAAATAAGTAAATATATATTTATTAGAGAGATTTATTAACCAAACTTAAATTGTAGTATAGCTGTTTCACAGAGGCTTTTTTATGTCAAATTCACACAAACCGCGTTTTCGAAAACAATTGGCTTAAAATGATGAAAAATTGTGGCCAAAAAATGCCTATATAAGAGATCTCATTATTTGAACATATTATACTTTTCATAGCAGAACAAATTACATAATTAAAGGAGCTGAAATGGGAGAGATTAAACCTCCTAAAAGTAGTGAGAATGGGTGGGTGGGAATGATCTTTCATGCACTTTTTCATTTCGAATGGAGTATAAAGAGTGTAGGAATGCAAAAGCTTTCCCATGCCACCCATTTCTATTGTTTTTGGGGGTTTCTCCCTTTTTCCCCCATTCTACATAAAGTGTCATCTCGTATTATAGATCAATTACAACGATGGTTATTGGAGATCTTCAATGCTCAACATGTAGTGTAGCCAACCAATTTGATGCTCATCATCTGATGCCAAGTCATGTTGTTTAAGTGGGTTTGGTTCACTGGGTTTGGTTCACTACGCTTGAATAATTGAAGTTTTGTGTGGTATATAGATCTAATTGCTCAATATTTGGTTTGTTTGCCTCTCACTCAAATTGGTTTTATATCTATAAATGATTTTTGTATCATTTGTTATTTTTTTGGTTGCCTTATCTTATGATTCTATGTTTTGTAACATGAAAGTGGTTCACATGGATTTATTTCATTCTCTCATATATATATATATATGTATGCATGTGTATATATATGTATATACATACATACATACATATATATATATATTGAAATTTGTTTTAAATGAACCTATCAGTGGTGGAGATCCATGGATCCTCATGATAGAGAGCTTTATTGTCGGCCACATATCAGTACCAAATTGAGGCAATGCGGTTTGAAACCAGATTGAACATTTTATCCAAAAAAAAAAAAAAACCAAATTGAACATCAATCTAGTTTAGCTTCGACGGATGACTTGGAAAAAATTATTTGGTGGATATTCAGTTTAAATCTCATCGATTGATGGAGAGTTTATCAACGGTGGAGATTTAATCTATAGCTCTACCAAATAGAGATATTACATCTGATCCTAACAACTTGTTAAGCAGATCATGATGATTAAGCACTAAGCTAGATAATGATCTCGTTCAACACTAGGTCGTCAACAATCTAGTTTTACCATGGCCATATCTTGCAATCTAGTTTTTGCTAGCCAAATCGATAATATTGACAAAACCTAGATTGTTGGGTAAAAAGATCATCACAACAATTTGATCTTTGATTAAAGATGGAGATCCATGGATTTCTATTTGGTGGAAATCCATGGACCGCTATAAGGGGAAGATCAAGATTAGAACCCTCACTATTTTATTTTTGAATTTTTGTTTTTCTTGTTCAACTTTAAAAAGTTTTTTTTTTTTCTTTTCTTATTTTATGAAGTATAAAAAAACTGTTTTTAATTTTATAAATATTTATTGATTAATTTAGATGTTTTAGTTTTATAAATGGTGATGTGTCAATTTATTGGACTTATATTGTTTAAATTTTATTCCTTAAAATTTTGGATGAGACATTTTGAATTTTGATTAGTTGATAAATTTGGAAAAAAGGTAATTTTGAGTTAACAAGTGACGGAGGTAAAATTGAGCATTGATATTTTATGTTAAGTTTGACTTATGAATTCTTGGTAAAAGGAACTAAATCGATGCATATATTAAATTTTAGTGAAGATTTGACCTTTTTTTATTTTGCAATGATAATATTTGAAATTTTTAAAGATATAAGGACCAAAATGAAGTTTCTCTAATATAAAAGAATTTGTCATGTATTTCTTTCTTTCTCTCTCTGTCTCTCTCGCTCTCTTTTTTTTTTTTTTCCTCTCAAAATTTATATATCTTTAACATCAACTTCTATATCTTTAACATCATCATCTAAAAAAAAAAAAAAAGAGACAAAAAAAAATCATCTTCAACCTTAAAATCATCAAAATATCAAACCTTAATCATCAATAATCATCAAACCCACAAAGATCGAAAAAAAAAAAAAAAAAAAAAAAGGGATCAAACATCATCAAGCAAACACTTGGAAACCCAAAAAAACTTGAAAACCAAACATAAAAATCATCAATCATCATCAAACCTTTACTAGGTTCATCTGGGTTCAAATCTAAATAAAGTTTCAACTGGGTTTATCGAACCTAGAAGAAGGTTCATCTGGGTTTGAACCCAAATGAACCTTCTTCTAGGTTTGATAAACCAAGATATAATTTCGTCTGGGTTCGAACCCAGTTGGTTCAATGAACCCAGATGAAACTTTATCTGGGTTCAAACACAATTGAACCTTCAACTTCATCTATTTAACTAGGTTTGAACCATATGTACTCAGTGAAGGTTTAATGATGATTGATGATTTGGTTTAGATGATGTTTGATGTTTGGTTTTAAAGTTTTTTTAGGTTTCCAGGCATTCGCTTGATGATGTTTCATGATTTTTTTTCTTTTCAATCTTGTGGGTTTGATGACAATTGATGATTAAGGTTTGATATTTTTGATGATTTTGACGTTGCAGATGGGTTGAAGATGAATTTTTTTTTTTTTTTTTTAATCTCAAGAGGTTTTTCTAGATGATGATGTTGATGATATTGAAGATGATGATTGATGATATTGATAAAGATTTATTGATGTTCTAGATGATGTTTGAGGTTGGATGTCATTCCAGATAAAATTCCAAATTTATTAATGTTCTAGATAATGTTTTGGCTGTTGATGATGTTGATGAAGTTTTGTTTTGTTTTTTGTTTTTTTGTTTTTTTTTTGGTTCTGGAGATTGGATCTCTTTTTTTTTTTCCAGTTTTTCTTTTCAATTTTAATTTTGTTTTATTTTGTTTCTAGATATTTTTTTTTATTTTTTTTATTTTTTATTCAGTCAATTAGGTCAATTTAATATTATTTATTTTAATTTTTATATTTTTATATTTGTATATTATTTAAACCAAGGGTAAATTTGATATTTTAATTTTTTTCTAATATTTTCATTAAAAATTTGACGGTATGGGGGATTTTAGATAAAAACGAAACTATGTGGTGGAAAATAAACAATATGTCAAAAGTCAAGGGTTTTTTAGGATTTTTCCTTAATTTAATTACATTTTTATTGCATTTCCCGTTTTACCTTTAGAGTCAAATAGTGAACGATTTCCACCAAATGAAATCTGTGACCATTAAGGATATTGTCGTCCTTTCATATACCTCCAAGAGGTATTTTGAGTGGCTAATTAAAAATCAGACAGTATTTTAGATAAAAATGAAACTACATTATGAAAAATTGATAATATATCAAAATCCAAGGGATTTTTTAGAACTTTCCCTTTAAATATTTTTCTAAGTTTACAGGGTTGGTGCGGTTATAACTTATGATAATATAGACCTTTGACTAAAAGTAAGACAAGATTTGCTATTGCATAATAGTTGTTTATTTATTTCTTTTGTTTTTCATTTATTTGTTATTCAAAGGGCATTTTTCAATTTGGTCCTGAACTTATTGGGGAATATTATGCTCGAGATATAAAATCAACTTTATTAAGAGAAAAATTCTTAAAAATTGCTTTTTGTAAAATTCCTTAAACTGTAAGACCATAAATTAAATATTAATTAATTTAATCTAAAGTTTTTTAGAGTTTTTTCTTTTTTTCAATGAAAGATTTTGACAGAATTCACAAATTCTATAAACTTTATATTGATTTTATTATAATTGTTTAAGAAATCTAATGAAATCTTGAGAAGAATGATAAGATTTGTTATAAATTTTTTTTCTTTATAAAAATCATTTTGAAATTCGTCTAAATCCATCACTTAATTGAAACAAGTGAAGTCACTAATTGTTTTAATACTCTTAGATTTTATTGGATTCTAAATAAATCTGAATTTAATATGCTTAAATTTTAGTATATTTGATACAAATTTGGATTAAATAAACTTAGATTTTAATGAAATTCTTTCAAATATGGATTAAATACACCCACACTTTTAAAATTCTTTAAATTTCAATAAAATCTTAAATTGAATAAACCCCCTTAATCCTAGACCTAACATTAAAATTAAGTAAATCTTATCACAGTCAAAATCTCATCAAAATGATTCTAGTTTTATATTAATTTTCAAACTTTTTCACAAGTATTCTTTATTATTTTTATTAATCATGAAAACAATCTCATCAAAATTTATTAAAATTAATTAAATCTCATCACAGTCCTCATAAATGTTAATATTAGGAGCACTACTTGTGTGAGCATATATATACACATTGTAATTTTTAAATAAAAAAATAATTTGTACAAATGTGTGAGAGTGAAAATTCATAATGTCTTACAACGATTAAGAAAGTATATGTAACATTGTTCAAAAAAAAAAAGTATATGTAACAAATAGATGAATATACAAGGAAACAATATCTGCCAATTAATTATTATAAGACCCTAATTTTTTTCATTTTCATGATAAATAATACGTTACAGATGAATAGTAGCATTTTCGGGTGAATAGTGATTCTGGGTGAATAGTAAATTTTTGAGTTAAACCCCAGAGAATTGAAAATATGTAGAATGATTAGTAAAATATAATGAAACTGAAATAGAGCGAAAATGAGTCCGTTTGAATAATTTTTTAGGGCTCCAAAAGTTATTTAACAAAAATACCCTTGTTGGAAGAATAATAATTATGAATAATTTTAAATCCAATTGAATTTTTTTTTCAAAGCTTGGAATTGAGAGTTAAGACACCCAATTAGAGTATTACATAATCAATTTGATAATTGGATAACCATAGGATTTTTTTGGAATTTATTTGAAAGTGAATGGAATTAAATGTAAAAATTAGTGATGTAATAGAGATTATATGAGATAAAAAAAACCATTCAAGAAACACAATCCTTGTGATTATGGATGCACCAATGATAGATTAACACCTCATGGTCCTTATATTGACTAAATATGTGGTGAAAATAATTTAGAAATTGGTTAACATAGGTGTAATGGATAATTATATAGTTAATGGACCAATGAAATTGTGATTAGTGTGACTAAAGAATATGTTTGGTATTTTAGGTGAACATTAAGGGCAAAATGGTCATTAAGGAAACTTAGTGTGTGTGCGTGTGTATATATATATATATATATATATATATGTGAAGCCCAAATGAATATCAAAACAGAAGCAATTCAGTCAACAAAGCTAAAATCAAAAAGGACAAAAAAAAAAAAAAAAAGAGAAGAAAGAGGAACCGTAGAAAAAGAAGAAGAAGGAAGAAGAGGGGCTGATGTTCAAAGGGTTTTTCATCACTCTCTCTCCCGCAAATTCATCAAGATTGAACAAGGAACAAGTAAAGAAAAATAGGTGAGTGATTTAATTAATTTTGAGATTAGTTTGATGTGGTTTTGAATGGGTTTTGGTGAATTGATGAAATATGATGCATTTGATGTTAATTTTGGTTTAATAGAGTCTAGTCATCATCAAACCAAGCTTAGAGGTGGGAGAACGGTTAAAGCAACTTAATTGAAGCTTTTTAATAAGGTAAGGGTGCTAGGGTTTTGATGATTTATGGAGATAAGTTTGATTTAATTGATTTTTTTGATGTTAAATGTTATTTGAGATGTTGTGGTGATGTTTGATGCAATTAAAATGAAGAAAAGTGAAATTAATGAGTTGGTATGATTTTATGGTGGATGGCAAAAAAGGGGGTCTATGTTGAGATGTGATGAATTTTTAGTGTTTGTTGAATTTGAGTGATGATTTTAATGGTTTTGAGTTAGTTGGTGGAAAGAAAAATTGAAGAAAATGTTGATTTTGCATGATTTTGAATTTTTCTAGTATAAAGGGCAATGGTGTTTTTAGTTGAATTCATGAGAATTGATGTGGTTATGTGAGGTTTGGATGTGAATAAAATGAATGGAAACTAATGAAATTGGATGAAGTTGGTTGTGAAAATAATTTATGGAATGAGATTTGAAATGAAAATTGTAATTTATTTAGTTAATGATGTGTTGGTGAAATGAATGAGTTACCATCATAAAATAAAGATGGTTGTATGTGGATTTAATTCAAGAAATGGTTAGGAAGGGATGTGGTTATGAAATAAAAATTTTTGTTAGTATATGGATGATGGTGAAATTGTAAAGTGAATGGTGAATAAAATTGAATATAAATTAGAATGTTATGTGATGGATTTTTGAGCTTGAATTGTTATTTGTAGGTGGGAATTGAAGTTACAAAGAAATCAAGGAAAGAGAGGTAAAAAGGAGACAAAATAATTGAGTGAAAGGTCAGTGTAAAATGATTTTTCAAGAGTTAATTGCATAATTGACATGTTTTAATTATTTTCATGATGGTTAAATGATTTTAGAATGTGAAATGAGTTTCTATTGAAAATATTAGTATATGTACCATTTATGTAAATTTGTGAAATGAAATGTTATGCATGAAAATGATAAATGTGAAGTTTATGCTTTAATGTCATTCTATGATTATACTTTTATACAATTATGATTATTGAATAAAACAAAATTGATTTATGAATGGCATGAAAAAGATAGTTTTCAAACACCAATGGATAACCTTAAATGATACAAAAAGGAATTGACGGATTCTGAAATGTTAAATGGATTATTAGACCTGATCGGAATACCTCTGCGTGTAAGGCAAGTTTCGAGGGGCTTGTTACTAACCCTAAGAGGATTGAGTCTATCTGTCGAGTCGTGTCGCTTATTATACGCTGGGGGCACTTTACGTATGCACTATGGATTTATTCTGCTGCATGATTGTGAAATGTCTCAGAAATATGGATATCGTCACGTGGGGCTTTATGCTAGCTGGGGATGGTGGTTCGTCCTTGCCCAATCCTGAGAATGGTGATTCGTTCTGCCCAGTACGCGTGACTATGATATGAAGGTGACTAGGGATGGCAATATGGGTTACAACACGATGGGTCGACACAAATTCGTGAAAAATAAATGGGTATGAGTTGGAGTTAAACGAATTCATGTCGTAATCGTGTCGACCCGCTTAACCCGTTTATTAAACGAATCGAATTGGGTTTACTTAAACGAATCGCGGGTTGACACGATTAAATTAGGAGTCAAGTTATAATATTAAAAAGTATAGGGGTTAGTATGTAATTATGCATCCATATATATATATATATATAAACATTGACCAAACCCTAAATCTAATTTCAAAATTTCAGCAGCCGCCTCAACTCATTGTCTCATTTTGTTCCTCCCACACCACACCCGACGACCGCAGTCCGCAGCTCCTCCCACACCCAACAACGGCAGCTCCTTTCACACCCAACGGCATTGCAGCTCCTCCCACACCCGACAACGGTAGCTCCTCACACACCAGATGATGACAGATCCTCCCACACCCGACGGCACTGTAGCTCCAGCTCCTCCCACACCCGACGACAGCAGCTCCTCACACACTAGACGACGACAGATCCTCCCACACCCGACGGCACTGCAGCTCCTTCCCTTTTCCCACACCGACGGCAGCTCCTCCCCTTCTCCCACACCCACACGGTCGCACCACACCACAGAATCCACGACGGCAGCTCCTTGTTTGAATATTTTCCATCGAAATGGTGGTCTCAATCTTGATTATTGAAGGCTTTTTCAACTACTTGTTTGGTGATATCAACTCTCTTCTCTCTTTGTCTGTTTGGATAATTTTTGTTTTTGTTTTTGGTTGTTTGTAGTAAAATATATAAATTGAAATCCTTTCCAGACTTAGGCAATTTTTTGTTGTTTATCTAATAATTCCTTAGGAGTACATATATATATGTATAAACTCCAATAATTAAGCAACATGTTTTCTAGTAAAATGTCAAGTTCAACTCTAGTAAGTTGAAGTTGAAAACTAAGAATATGGTTTTTTTTTCTTTTAAACTTATAAGATTGAAAATTCAAAGCATAATCTTTTTTGACTTTATCTTTTCTTAAAAGGTTGTTATTGGAATTTGATTTTTTTTTTATTATGTTTTGTAATTTTAAGTTGAAGGATAAATTAATTATTTTAATTTAATCAATTGATAACAAAGATATTTAATGTTGTTTTCTTGTGATTTTTGTGTAGGTTGGAGGTCCCATTGGAATCAAAGGGGGAAGAATTTAAATTATAAAGTTTTGTGATGAATAATGATAGTGTTTAATTTTAATTTCTATGGATTTGTATTTGTATTGAGTTGGAGCATGATTTTATTTTGTTATGGTTTTTAAATATGGATAATATGAAATGTTATGTAGTTAATTTAATGTGTTGGTTTTTATGTGTTGAATTAGATGGTTAGTTGTGAATTATTTATTTTATCTGTGTTTAAAATATTATTTAAGTTAAACGAATTAAACGAGTTAAACGAATTAAACAAGTTAAACGAGTTAAACGAATTAATGGGTTGACGGGTTAATGAGTTTGGATCCTTTATGATTCTATTAATAAACGAATTAATCGTGTCGTGTCGTGTTATTCGTTTATAAATGAATTCATGTCGAATCCAAAAATATCGACCCGTTTTATAAACGAATTCGTGTCGAATTGGTCGAATTTATAAACGAATCGAATCGAATCGAGTTCAACACGACACGCCAACCCGTTTTGCCACCCCTAATGGTGACCATGAAAGGTCTGGAATCCGTTGATAGATTTTAGGTAAATTATGAAAAGTTTTGAAATAATGTTATAAATATATATATATATCTACATATGAATTTATGAAAATTGTTAATATGATATCCATGCATAATTTTTAAATTGAGTTATCTATGATATTATTGAATGTTGAATTTAAATTTCAAATGCATTTAAGGAATAGAAAATTTCTTTTATAACTATTTTCGCAAGAATATATTATAAAACGGATAGTTTAGAAAACTCTCATACTCACTGAGCTTACGTAGCTCGCTCTTTTGTAAATTTGTTTTAAAAAACCTCCCCAGGTGCAGGTACTAGTAGACAAACCACTCATTCCCCTTCCTCTGAATAGGCTGGACGAAGAATTCGATTTTATAAAGTCACCATTGATGCATTGCACCAATTGTATTTGAAAAGTGTATAAAATTTTTGTGATGTATATATATATATATATATATATTGGGATTGTCAAACTATATAATCGAAATGATCATTTTTCATTTTGAATATATATAAAGTTTGTCATTAAATTGTGATTTCAGTTATGATGAAATTGATATTGAATTGATTTTATTTAGTCAAAAAATTGTGGTTAGGGTTTGCCTCTGAAATGGACCGGAGGTCCAGTAGAAGTTAAGAATGTGATTGAAAGTTTTAAAAGTGTTTTCCTTGATTTACAGGGAATTTGAAAATTTTGATAATGTTGAAAAACAGTGGAAATGCTACCAAAATTTTAAAGAAATTTATTCTATAGAAATTGAATTTAATGATTTTAAAGTTATAAATTTATAAATGATTGATAAGTTTCCAACTTTGCTCCTCAGATTCTCTTTTGGATTTTATAGGGTAGAATCCAAAAAGATTTTTGGGATGCCAAACAAGCACCTAGGTCCCGTAAAGGGAAGGTGGGACAGGTCCCGTCAATTATAATTGGATTGTGTTTCCATAAATAAACTATAGTTGCATTGTGCTTTTACCTAAAATATTGATAACTTTAAAAAACCATTATTTTCCTTAACAAAACTCAAACATTTTTCAAATACCTGAGATTTTTTGTCAATTGACATGGATTTTCTTGCCTTAAGTGACTCTTATCCCTCAATATAAATAGCCCAATTTCTTTACAAGCAAGATCAAACTCGAATCCTCTTCCCAAATTAAGATCAAACTAGAATAAATACAAGCATCAACAATGCAGAAGGCATTCTGCACAATGGCTTTCTTGACATTCCTTTTCATCGTTACATCATGTTAGTCTCTCTTATATCTAAATTTCTTTTTTTCTTTCTTGAAGAAAACATATATCTCAATTTATTGTCGCATATAAATACTAAACTAGCACAATCAAAGATGGTGTTAGAAATAGAATTTCATTTATGTCTATTACAAAAACATTTTAAGAAAGACTCTTGTTGACAAATTAGCTGTATTATATACATGTTTCCAATATTTTTTTGATTAATGAGCAACCTTAATACATTTCCTAACTTAATACAAATTCACTTATTACTGTTTGATATGTCACAAGAGAGTGAGTGAATAATTTTTTTTTAATTGATCCAGTCTCTTCTTCAACATTTTACTTTAGCACCTTAATACATTTCCCAACTTATGTACGTCTTCATTGTTCTACATTACATAATGATGACGGACAGTTGTGACTCTAACATGTAATTATGATTATATTAACGTTTATGAATTATACTTACATATTTAGTTGAATCTAAACATAATAGAAAATTAAAAGTGACCCTTTAAAATAAGGAAGATTTATTTTTAACCATAAACAAAATTTCATTCGTTTTTTGTCACCTAAAACACTAATTTACCGAAACACTGAAAGCCCATTTTTGCATCTTTTCTTCCTTACTTTTTCCAATGTCTTCTCTTATATTAGTTAAAAATTTTAACCATGTCATTTCCAACTTCAATATATATATTCATATTAGTTATAACATTATAAGTTTATGTGCTTTGGGTGTTAGTTGCATGATTATAGGTTCTGATAAATGATACAAGAACTCCTCAATCGTCATATTTCAAAACGTTTCACGAAATAAAAAAATGTGAAAGATCATGCCAAAACATGAAACACCAAAGTAAATTTCTAGTGGCATGGTATAGCAGGTCAAATCTGTGATGCCAATATTGCTTATTGTGCTGGATCCTCTCACATTTCTTGCTCGAATGGTACCTCCTTCACAGTAAAACATCATTTGAATGATCACCTATGCATCACTTATATAAATTTGGGCGGCATATTGGTTTGGTTGATTTGATATCATAATCTCTGGCCATTGTTTGATAGTGATATCCTATTTAATCCCTTTTTTATTTTTAAATTTTACACCACCTTATTATCATTGTCCTACTTGCCAAATACAATATACACTTGTAAATCTAAGCATAAATTCTTGTATGTTTAGGTAAATCTAAAAGGTAATACAGTCATACGTATATGTTATCTCTTCCTTTTCAAATTATTTCTTATTGTTCTTTTGCTATCCTAATTAACAATCTATTTTATTTTAAATAATCAATTTTAAGATTAGTTTTGACATTTTTTTAACAAAGCAAACTTTCAAACGTTTAAGGTAGGGGCAAATAGTAAGAGGACATGAAAATAATGTTTGAAGTTAGATGGATTGCATTGAAGAAATAATTGATATCGTTTTCTTATTTTACGTTGGACTCCCCTTAGATTTCTTGTTTTAATGATAGCTCATTCAAAATAATTGACATTGTTTGCACCACTGATGCATCAATTGAAATTTCTCAACAATATTGGATTTTCCTACTCCTAAAAAATTTTATTGTCAGTATTTTCATTAAACCATTATTTTTATTTATCAATAAATTAATATTTTGATTAATTAATAAATTTTATATGGTCCCATCATTATTAATTTATAAAAGTTGTACTGAATATGGTAATAACATCTACCAATTAATTATAGTTGGATTGAGTATCTGTCTGAAAAGATAAGACTTTCCAAAACCATTACATCACTTAAATGTTATTCCCATACTTCCCAAATTGCTCAGATGTACTAAAGATTTATATGCCTTAAATAACACCTTTACTTTATTATAAATAGCCTAATTTCTAAAATGCAAGATCAAACTAGAATATTAGTCCAAAAAAATAAAGAAAAAAAAATCAAACTAGATAGGTACAAGCATCAATAATGGAGAAGGCTTCTTTCACCATGACTTTCTTGACATTCCTTTTCGTCATTGCAACTTGTAATACTTGCATATATATTTTGATTATACATATGCATTTAACTAAACTAGCGCAACCACTATTAGCTTTAGATATAAAGTTTCATTCACAGCCACTTTTAAAGCATACATTAAGACTCTTGCTAACATAATAATTGCATTATGCACATGTTTGCAATATTTCTTATGTTAACGAGCAACCTTGAAATGAATTGATGTATTGTTCTTTTATATGTCACCAGAGGGTAAGTAATGAAATTTTCTATTGGCATGTAGGTTTATCATTATCGACAGGGCGGATAACTGGACCTACGAGTGCTGAAGTTGAACCCATGAAAGGACCCCCATGTAAACGTGATGTTGATTGTACGTTTCAATGTCCTGGATTGGGTTTATGTAACCGTGGCTTTTGTGATTGCTTCAAATCACCACCTTCAAACCTGGCAGTCACCACAGACAACCATGAAGTGCCTTAAAAGTGTGACCATCGTAGCGACTGCTCCTAGTTTTAATTTCTCCCTAGGGTTGCAAGTTGTCATTGTGACTAATGCTTGAAAATTGTTTTTCTTTGTCAAATGGCAACATTTCTTCTAAAATAAATAAATAAATGTAGCAGTCTCTTGATAATGAAATTTGAACTCAGTTTTTAAATTTACAATATCAATGTGTGCCGTGAAAGATTTCAAGCAGTATTGATATTTGTTGTCTGTGTTGCATTATTCAAAGTTGATCGAGTCATTTACTGCTATGGTTGTGATGTTAGTATGTACAAATTTTTCCATTGATCACATCCATTAAACAACAATGCTGACAATCAATATATATATATATATAATGAAATTTGAACTCAGTTTTTAAATTTACTATATCAATGTGCCGTGAAAGATTTCAAGCAGTATTGATATTTGTTGTCTGTGATGCGTTATTCAAAGTTGATCGAGTCATTTATTGCTATGGTTGTGATGTTAGTACGTACAGTTTTTTCCATTGATCACATCCATTAAACAACAATGCTGACAATCAATATATATATATATATGGAAAGAATTGGTGGACACAAATTTTGATACAATTTATTAACTATTTGATGATAATGATTTCGATTGTTTAAATTTACTTACACTTTTATATATAACTTAATTTTACACTCTATATAAATATATTTACTCTTCTCTCTTTTCATTGTTACACCATCTATGTTCTCTCCAATTAATATAAAAAAATCCACTAATTAATGTAAAACACTATTATAGATAAATTTTTATATATATGAAAATTACTTTTTGTGGTTGAATTTATATACAACTTTAATAAAATTACTAAAGAAAATAGATTTTAAACTACACAAAATGATTAATTACCCTGAAAAAACCGTTTTAAAATGACTTTTAAAAAAAAAAAAAAAAGATTTAAAATGACATTTATTAAACATGTTTTTGCATGGTTTTGTCTACTGCAACCTTTGAAACAAATAATTATTTAATAATTACAGTTTATATATATATATATATATATATATTCTCTAATAATTACAGTCATTCCATCTTTATTTTTTTATATACAAAAAGAATTATCTTTTACATATACCTTTGAGAAATGAAAGAATTATATTCTTCAAATAAATGTGAGTTTATGTAAATTTATTTTCTTTTAAAATTTTCACAAATTAATTTATTCTACAAGGCAATTTGCAAAACCCCTCCGAAATTTGAATTATTTTGCAAGACAATTCTTTAGTTTCAAATTTATATAAATATTCTCTTATGTATGTATGTCAAAACAATTCCAAAATTTTAAAATTTAGTTAAAGAAATAGTTAATTTTATACCAAATATTTCTTATCATGTAAGGCTCTAAGTGATAAATTTTCACTATTATTTTTCATACTTTAAAAAGGAGAAATAAGATCTAATAAAAAAAAATTGTAAAGATAATATAGAAAGTGAGATAAAAATATAGATAAACCGAACATGAAAAAAGAAAGGTAAAAATAATATAATTTGAAAATGAATGAAAAAAATAAAAAAGATACAATAACTTCTTAATTGGTGAGAAAAATATTAATTGATGAGCTTTTAATATTAATTGGAGAGAGAAGAAATGGTGTAATAATGAAGAGAGAGAAAAGTAAACACATTTACGTAAAGTGTAAAATTAAGTTATATACAAAGATGTAAATAGATCTAAACTATTGAAATCATCGTCATCCAATGATCAATAAATTGTGTCAAAACTTGTATTCTTCAATTCTACTTCATATATATATATATATATATATATATATATATATTGTTGCAAGTATATGGCTTGCGGTAAAACAATATAAAGCCAACAATTTAACTCGTGCATGACACTCGCTTTCTTTTTTTAATTAACAAAAGGGTGGCCTTTAGAAAGTAAACGGGTTTTATTTAGAGCAAGCCTGCTTTATAGATAATGGCTCGCTTCTCATTTGGTAATTATATTTATTATCAAACAATTGGGTTTTAAAAAGGTTGTGGACATGAATTCGAAATTCCAACTATTGAGCTTAATCTCATATTTGGGCTTGAAATCAAATTTGTCACTATTGTGCCTTAGCTCAAAAAATTGAAAACAGCCCAATAATTATTATTCATTTCCCTTTAAAATATTATTGGACTTGTTGGGCTGGTGGGCTTCAATTCATGTTCTAAAACAATTCTACTAGTATGGTCCATTTAATATTTATTGTTGGCCCATCATAGATTGAAAGATTAAATAAGAAATGGGACCTTACAACATCCCACTATATTGTCACATTAGAGTCTGAGATGGCGTAAAGTGAATATATATCATCTTATGCCATCTCACTTAAGATGTATTGAACCATATTTGTTTGTAATGTTGATCCAAAATTGAATATAACATCAATTTTAAAGTTTTGGGTCTTTTTTGTTATTTGAAACAAACAAAATGACAGCAAAACTTGGAAAATCAATTAAAAAAAAATCCAGCCGAGTTTAATGGGCACCATAAAGAGCCCATTAAACCCCGTTACATGTAGGAACTGCCAAAAAAACCAAGTGTTCCTCCAATCAGATTTAATGGACCCATAAAACCCAAGACCATGTTTTATGGGCCCATTAAACCCGATTGGAGGAAAATCCCTCCTCCTTTCACTTCTTTTACTCACTTTGACTTGGACTTCGACTAATTAACGTTGGCTTTGATGTTTCCTTCCAATACTGATTTTATTCTTTTGTGGATTATTAATGGATCATTGATTGATTGATTGATTGATTGATTACTATTATTATTATTATTTTATTATATTACATTACTGAGATAGGCTCAGGGAACAACTAGGATCAAGCAAGATCAAACACTGATAGCACGACCAAAGAAGGGAGCGACTCACATATAGGAGGGAGAATGGCTCATAAATAGGAGGGAAAAACAACAACTGCTGCCAATGGGTGTCAAATCTACGTCTGAAATGAGAAGTGGGTGCGCAACGCACGAACCACTGCACCCCTGCAACTTTTGACATGGTTGATAGATTATTAGTATATTCTATTATTTACTTAAGTTAATTTGTTAATTACTTTTTAAATTTATTATCCTTAAATACTTAATATTATTTTTAAATAGTTAATTATTTTTGTAAGTTAATAATTTTTGTAAGTTAAGTAGTTAATATTATTTACAACAATTAATATTATTTTTTTCTAAATTACTTAATATTATTTATTTAAGTTAATTTTGTAATAAATTAGATAGAATATCCCTTATGTTTCCACCATCCGAGTAATATAACATGCATTTCAAATAACAACACTTCGTCTATTTCATTTAGAGACTCAGTTCTCTATCAAACTCCGTACTACCACACAACATTTCTAAAAATTTTCAATTAATGAATATTATTTTAATTATCATATTTAACCTTCCCATCTTTGTCTAGTTCCCACCGTCCAAATTTGTTTGCCTTATACAGTGGTGGCTCCTTAAACTATTCTCATACTTCGAGGACAAGGTAGGGAAAAGACTCCATGGTAGAATGTTACTGCCAAGGTGCATAAATTGGCAGTGTAAGTAAAGGTCGTGTGGTATAGTTTGGAGTATGAGCTTCTCTGTGTAAGCGTCTAATCTAATCAAAATTTGTTTCCATTTTTTTAATAGCTTTGTTTGTAACATATTATTTGAGGATGATCATTGAGCCCACTGACGCCAAGAGAGACACGACTTATTGGAAGTCTTTCAACCTTGAGCATTTGATTGGAGAAAACATCCATAAAAATGGCAGCGGAAAGGCTGATGATGATGATGATGATGCTTAGGGTGATGATGATGATGAAGTGGAGGGTGAGAGAAGTCGATTAAAGAGGAGGAGGATAGAGAGAGGAACCATGATACGTAACATTATGACATCCTAGAGACAATAAGATACATTTTGCCCCGTTGGAAGGATGTGATCGATCCTTAGCCCTATTTTCGGAGGATACACAAGTAGAGTGGTGTGCTGTCGTGGGCAACCAAATTAAACCTATACTCCTAAAAATTTATATAGTGATGTGAGTAAGGATCGTTCCCACAGAGAGTATCTAGCTTAGTTTTATGCTACACGAACAATGATGGGGGAGAGGGATTTGAGTATAAGAAAAACAATTTTAAGAAAAATAACTAAAGAACAATTCAAATTAAAATATTAAAATCAATCAGAAGAACAAACGTTGGTCTAAGTCAACATCCACCTTCGGAATTTTATAACTGATCATCGATGCAAGTATATATCAATTCACACCTTAAATATTCACCGTTGGAACCATTTTTTTATTTTTCCTATCTCTCCTTAATTGCAATTAATTAGAAAACAGATGATCTAACCAATCCTAACTATTAAATAACCCAAGACAAGCACTAAAGGTTTAATTTAATAGTAGCCTTAAGAATAAAAGAAATCGATGAAGCTAAACAACACAAGCTCAAGCGGTTGCATTTAATTTAGTCGAACATTCTTCCTAAAATCTAATAGTTTCTGATGCAGCAATTCATTAAATTTTAGTTGCTTCACAAGTTAGAGAGATCAAACAATTACGGATTTGATATCTAACTTAGCAATAGGTTGTAACGAATAATAAACTAGTAGGCCTCCTAGTAATTACACGAGACAATCATGAAAATAAGCACAGAAGAACATCCAATACCCAAGGCATAAATTGAACAATAAAAACAAATTAGATCTCACAATTTTATTGATTCCGAGGCTTCAGTTTCCTTCGACCAACTATAAAAATTAGCCAAGCATGGCCATCATAAAAACTTGAAGAAAACTATCAGAGATCAAGCAAGAAGAGATGCCAGACTAAAGATTTCTCCTCTATTTTATACACGGCAATGCCCTTCTCAGAGACCAAAAATTTGCTAATCAAATTAAACATTGTCCTAAAATAACAAAATTCAAATTTAACTAATTAAGGAAAATAATAAAAATAGCCTCAACACTAGAAGGAAAGTTGTGATTTCAGTTGGGATTTTCGTGCATCAGATTTGGAAGCTTCCAAAAATAAGTTGCTTCAAGTCAACCATCAAACTTGCAGGCTAAGTAACATTCCAGAACACCAACAGTGCAGGTGCGGCAACTTGAAGCCCGATTTTGACCTTGATGCAGCTAGTATCTCTCAAAACTCAAAACATGAAAGTTGTAGAACTCTTTCTTGTCTTTCCATAGCATTTTGAATCATCTCGATCAGAGCTCAGATGAGAGAGTTATGTCCAGATTACAAACTGATGTCGAAACTGTCTAAAATCGCCCAAAAAGCTCTATTTTGCTCTTAATGTCTCCATTTGAATTCTAAATCAAAATATAAGAATAGTGAGTTCATTTAGGCACCAAATAAGCATAAGAGACTAAACATTAAGAAAGAAAAATGTGACATTCTACATTCTCATCAAATTCTCCCACACTTAACTTTTGCTCGTCCTTGTGCAAAACTCAAATTCACTTTCCCAAAAATACCAAGGTTGTAATGCCATCAGCAAAAATAACCAAGCCTTTCAAAACTCATAACATATCATGAACAAACATTTTAAAACAACTTACAATTACTTAGTAAGCATTTCATCTTGAAGATGGAATAAACTAAATATGTAGATCCTCACAGAAATAAACACTCGACTCTCATGTGTTTGAAGGATTTGTGTTTCGCTCACATTCATTCCAATGGAAATGATTTACCATAAGCTTGCATATCTTCTCATTCTCCACCACTGTGATCACATGCATAACTCGAATCATAAGGACTTTTCAAAGGTTGTAACATGGTTTAGGGTCAAGGTGGGAAATATTTGGGAATGTAGCTCAAAAGCCATCGAAACTAGTAAAGCAAAAAAAAAAAAAAAAAAAATGAATCAACTCAAGCTCAAATATATAACTCATGTAAAAACAACCACTCCATTCAGCAACTTCTTCAATTTGGCTTGAACGCATTTAAATCATGTAACACTCCTGCATTGAAAAAGAGATCGTTCAAAGGAACACTTTTCGTTCGTAGCAGGGAGCAGTTCTTTGCATAGTTTCCCTCTCTTTTATACATCACATATCAATAGCCTCCTTTCTTGGAATTTTATGAGGAAATATGATCATGGACAGATTGTAATATTAAAAGTAATTTCCTTTCATCGCTCTGGTTTTTTTTTTTTTTTTTCAAAATTACATCAATAGTGGAACTCATGAATTGAGAAGCAAAACATATTTCATTCCACTAGTCAAAGCCATACTGCAAATCCAGACACCCCCACACTTATTTCTTGCAAATCCATACATATCGTAATGATGAACAATGCTCCACTAGCTCTACGGCTTGGGTACAGGTATTCTTTTCGGGTTTAAAGTTTGTAATGTGATTCACCACAAAACAAACAAAGGTCAATAAAGC
Organism: Nephelium lappaceum; assembly: GCA_021234005.1. Classification (NCBI taxonomy): domain Eukaryota; kingdom Viridiplantae; phylum Streptophyta; class Magnoliopsida; order Sapindales; family Sapindaceae; genus Nephelium; species Nephelium lappaceum. The sequence continues at coordinate 14,447,910 of CM038005.1, read as the reverse complement.
TCAAAGGGGTTCAACAAAGGAAAAAATTAATTACAAGGTAGGCTATTTGGCTCGTGTAGCTTATAACAAAGAGGGCCTTAATCATGTTCACGCATGCATGTGTCAATATGATCTCAAAGAGAATCAAGGCAAGTTCTAGAGAAACAAATCCATGATAGAATACCACACAGAAAAGAAAATAGTGAGACTGATATAAATGTGTCAGTTTAAAGGCTCAAAATCTCACCAGCTTTTGTCTACTGAATTTAGTCACTACCATTCTCAAGGAAAGAAGATTATTTATTCAATTATGTTATGAATTTTTCAAACTTAATTGACTCCTGCTTATGACATACACAACCAAAAATCGTTGAAAACCACAAAAACAAAGAGTATAAATATTTTTTGTTTTTTTGTTTTTTTTTTTTGTTTTTGTTTTTTTGTTTTTGTTTTGTTTTGTTTTTTGTTTTTTTTTGACAAATTAAACACACTTAAATCCCCTCCCCCACACTTAAAACTTACATTTTCCCCAATGTAAGGTCAAATGTAAAGAAAAGGCAAAGTAACTAAAATATAAATGCAGAAATAAGAGGGAAAAGAAATGAACTTCCCTTGGGTTGCCTCCCAAGCAGCGCTGTTGTTTATTGTCGTTAGCTCGACTTAATGCTTCCTTTTTCAATTAGAATAAACTGGATCCGCAAGATCCAATTGCGCCACCTTCTCTACTTGGAAACCTTCATAGAAAAGTTTAAGTCTATGGACATTCACCTTGAACACCTTGGAAGTTGCTAAACTTTGAATTTCTACTGCACCATGAGGAAAAACATTAGTAACAATAAAAGGTCCTATCCAACGAGAACGCAATTTACCTGGAAACAAACGCAGACGTGACTGGTAGAGAATGACTTTTTGACCAACTTTAAACTCCTTTCTAGAGATCATCTTGTCATGAAAAGCCTTCGTCTTTTCCTTGTAAATCCTTGCACTCTCATAGGCATCATTGCGAATTTCCTCTAACTCTTGTAGCTGCAATTTCCTGTGTTCTCCACTTTCATCCATCTTCATATTGAAACTCTTAATAGCCCAATAAGCCTTGTGTTCTAACTCAACTGGAAGATGGCATGGTTTCCCAAATACTAACCGATAAGGTGACATGCCAATGGGCGTTTTATATGCAGTCCTATATGCCCATAAGGCATCATCCAAGCGCAAACTCCAATCTTTTCTATTTGGATTGACTGTCTTTTCAAGAATGGACTTGATCTGTCTATTTGACACTTCTGCTTGTCTGCTGGTTTGTGGATGATAGGCAGTTGACACCTTATGGGTCACATGGTATTTTTTTAGCAAAGTCTCCACAGTTCTATTGCAAAAGTGAGTGCCTCGATCACTTATTAAAGCTCTAGGAATTCCAAACCTGGAGAATATGTTAGATTTGATAAAATCTATAACAACTTTAGAATCATCAGTCCTGGTAGCTTTAGCTTCTACCCATTTTGAGACATAATCAACAGCAAGCAAAATATAAACATAACCGAAAGATACAGGGAATGGTCCCATGAAATCGATACCCCAAACATCAAAAATTTCGCAAAATAAGATGGGGGTTTGAGGCATCTCATTCCTCTGAGATAAATTACCTGTCTTCTGACAATGATCGCATGTCTTACAAAAAGAATATGAATCTCGAAATGAAGATGGCCAATAGAAACCACATTCTAACACTTTTCTTGCTGTTCTCTTAGCTCCAAAGTGACCTCCACAAGCATAAGAATGACAAAAGGTGAGAATAGAAATAATTTCATTGTCAGGTACGCACCTTCTTATCACTTGATCTGCACAATGCTTCCATAAGTATGGATCATCCTACACATAGTATTTGGCATCACTCTTGATCTTATCCCTTTGAGCCTTAGACAAACTAGAAGGTAACATATTAGTAACCAAATAATTTACAATATTTACATACCAGGGTAACATCACACTTGCAGAGAACAATTGCTCGTCGGGAAACATTTCTTGTAGGGGAATTTCATCCTCCACATGAACTAAACGACTCAAATGATCTGCGACACAATTTTCTGTCCCTCTTTTATCTTTGATTTCTAAATCAAACTCACTCAAGAGAAGTATCCATCTTATTAACCTTGGTTTTGCCTCTTTCTTTGTCATCAAATAACGAAGAGCTGCATGATCAGAATAAACGATGACTTTAGTACCAAGCAAATAAGATCGAAACTTTTCTAAAGCAAAAACAACAGCTAAAAGTTCTTTTTCAGTGGTAGAGTAATTTCTTTGAGCATCATTCAAAGTCCTTGAAGCATAATAAATGGCATGAGATGCTTTCCCAATTCTTTGACCCAAAACAGCGCCTACAGCATAATTGCTTGCATCGCACATTATCTCGAACGGAATGTTCCAGTCTGGGGGTTGGATAATCGGTGTAGAAGTCAACAGTTCCTTCAACTTATCAAACGCCTTTTTACACACCTCATCAAACTCAAAAGCCACATCCTTTTGCAGCAACTTGCTTAGAGGCAATGCTATTTTGGAAAAATCCTTGATGAATCTTCGGTAAAAACCTACATGTCCAAGAAAAGAACGCACTTCCCGCATACTAATGGGATAAGGTAAAGATTGAATAATATCAACTTTAGCTTTATCTACCTCAATTCCCTTAGATGAGACAACATGACCCAAAACTATACCTTGTTCAACCATAAAATGACATTTTTTCAGAGTTTAACACAAGGTTAGTTTCTATGCATCTTTGAAGAACAAGTGCAAGGTTATGCAGACAATTATCAAAAGAGTCTCCAAAAACTGTGAAATCATCCATAAAGACTTCTATGATACTTCCAATATAATCTGAAAATATACTAACCATACACCTTTGAAAAGTCCCTGGTGCATTACAAAGGC